>VZRX01012796.1:0-110315 GCA_013398075.1 Notiomystis cincta
AGAGAGACAGAGACAGAGACAGATATAGATAGATATACACACCCCTATATATAGGTATTTTAACTACCGATTAAACAAGATGGCTTTCTATAGCAATAATTTCTGTATTTGAATTGAACGTGATATAACCTTCCAAACTCCCACTGAGTTTATAAGGCCATGGTCTCAACACTGGAGCTTTCTAAAATTCATTTTGCTGTTGTTATATACCATTAAATCTGCTGACCACATAAGTACATTGTCTCATTGTTCAGGCTCACTATTCTGACGTGCACTATAAACCCTGCAGTACCACTCAATGATGGTTGCAGACCAACTGTGGCAACACACAAATAAAATATGAAAGAAGAAATATTTTTATTTTCATCTTTATATTAAAGTCAAATTAACTTGAATATCATCCTGGTTTATAGGTTAATAAAATACAAGAGAAGTTAATTATTAGCAAAAATAAATATTTATAATGCAGGCACAATGATAACAAGAACAAATGAAAAAGCCTCTTAGTGGAAATACTTGCCCTAAAGGGTAAGAGATATGCCAACCTAATAACCTCACCAGGGGTTATGAAAAATTTGCACATTGCCTGACAGCCTAAGGTAAAGTCTTATGGTAGCTCTTCAAGTGGATAAAAGGGAAAATGGAATGCAATGCAAAGTGGTACCGTTTATCTAAATCAATGGAGACATTTCCTACTGCATTGACCTTCACTGCATCTTGAGGAGCATAAAAAGCATTAAGGAGCATTTTAAAAACACCCAAGGGTTTTCTTTATCTAGGTTTTCTCCCTGATCAAATAAACTGGAACTCTTTATTACAGATATTTCCCATATTTCAAGTTAATGTACAATTCTCTGCACCACAGCCACCTAAATAATCTTAACACTTGGTGAGGGCCCTGAGAGTCTCCCAGAAATGTCATATTCCTCCCCTGACACACATCCCTCAGAACAGTAGCTGTGCAATGTCCCTTTGCACTGACACTGACTGAAATCACCATCCCTAAGATGACCAAGGAATGGACTGGAAGGACCAGTGTTTAATATCAATGCAAGTGCTAAAGGCTGGAAAACCATGAGTAAAGTGATATTGTATATGTGATAAAGCTCACCTGCATCTGTTCTCTTACTCAAATGTTGATGAGAAATAAAACTACTGACAGGAGGGCCATCTCTCTTACCCAAAGCAGCAGAGTAAACTGTTTACTCCTGGCTCTTTGCTCATGAAGGCTCAGATTTAAATCAGCAGTAGCACAGTTCCCTAAACAGACCTTCAGTGAGCTAAACTGGGCAAGTTTTGGAGCTTATGTGTCAAGTTAGCACAACTGAATCATTCTCTGTTCAATCAATCCCTGTCTGCAAAGGTGATCAGCATCAGAGAACATGCAGACATGAAAAATAAAGATATATTCCATTTAGAATATTTATAGAGCTGTAGTCTCTCAACTCTTTGATGTTGATCCATGTGAACTAGCTTTTCACACCAGGAGAAAATGGTAAAATCAAACTCTGCACACAGATTGCAAATGTATTTCACCCATACTTCTCTTTATATCTGTAGGACTTAAAGAGCACTAATAAATTAGCAAGGTTTAAATAAACAAGACAATGATAAACCCACTTCTCCTTACTCCTACTTATGGAACATACAGAACTGCAGTAAGCTGTGGCTCCTGACTACATGAGGTATACTCATTTCTAAAAATTATCTTCAATCTCTGTGTTCTTTCCAGTAACACAAAGCAGTCTCATTGGGCAATATTTCTAAGAAAGGAGAAATACAGAATAAACAAAAGGTTGGGTTTAAGTAATTTCTTTATCCATGTTCTCTCTTTTAATTACTCCTCACTTTCGACATTAAAACACTGTTTGCATCTGAATTTGAGTCTTTTCATATTTCATTTCACTTTCTTCTTAAGATCTAATGTTTACCTAGTTAAACATGTGGCTCCATTTCATGCATCTTTTTCCAAATTCCTCAACAAATATGTACTTGGCTTTAACCAGAAAACTGGTCCAAAATCGAAAGTAAATTAGCATCTTTCATATAAAAAATGTAATGAGGTGTGCAAAGCCTTTCACTTAATACAACAGGAGTGATAGTATATCAAAAGTAAATTTTATCAAGTATGGGCTAGTGAACTTCAAGCTCTTTATGTTCTTTTCATACATAAATTATCAAACTTACCTGCATGCTTTATGATTTCTAGTTCAATTCACTTGAATTTATGAGTTTCTGCATACGATTAGTGGTTCCTGCACTACTGCACTGTGTAATACTTGTTTTAGTTCTCTGTAGTTTTTCTTTACTATTCAGACATTTTTCCTTATTGCACTTCCAAAGCAGCAGATTTATTCCTGAAAAGTTGAAAAGACATTTGTTTCTCTGCTTAGTAAACAGGCAGCAATTATAATCATCACCCAGATCACAAGTTTGTTCTATAAAACCTGACGACAGCATAGAACACTGCCAGAATAAATATGTATCGATGGCATTTATTAAAAGCCATTGATGAGAATATAGTAAATACATTGCCTTAAGATTTGTCACAGGGATTCATGTTTTATGTCCAAAGCCAACAGCTGCTTTTAAAATTCAGGGTAAAGACCTGTGTATCTTGCCTGTCTGTTCCTTTGAATTCCCTGCATCTAGTCTCTAAATCCAATCCACAGAGGAGTTCATGGGTTTTATCCTCTCCTCTCCTCAAAATTAATGCGAGTCATATAAAGCACCTGACACTGGTAATCATTCCTTTATATTTAAAATATATGTAGCTAGAACAAATGTGTGAGTCTCTTGGCTGTGTTCCATGGCTGTGCTGCTGTGCTGGAGCAGCTCCCACCTCTCGCACATACTGCATGTTTTAGAGCTGTCTAGTGTAACAGATAAATCTGGGCAATCGCCTATTCTGTAATGATTTCTCCTGACATTCTCAATTACGTTTTGGAGAGCCTTGAGTACAACATTTCCAGCAGTTCCCTCAACTGATAGCATAAATTTTCTTAAACTGCAACAGACTGCTGTGCAAGATTTATCTGCTGAGCAGTTAACTCGGGTTACACCATCAAAAGTGGGAAGTGAAATTGCATCAAATTTCACCAGCAGTAATTAATTTTTTATTTTGAAGGGAAGTAGTAAGGCTTGAGCTACAAACAAAGAATAAATTCACATAATCACAGCACAAAAAACATTTCTTTAAATTTCCTACAAATCAGCATGGAGTGCAAGCCATCATGTAAGAAGGTCACCATAAATATTGTTAGGGACCTTGATAACATTTTTGGCAAGAGGCTAGAAGTTAAAGAAGGTATGAAGACACTGCTCTGGAAACATCATCTAACAGCAAGTAATTCCTATCAATATACTTTTTACATTTAATGGAAACCTGGGTTACTAGGGTGATAGGAACTTAGTGGATTTGAACCCTTGCATGTAAAATCTGAGATATTGGAAAACTCATAAACTGGCTCAGTTTGGGGGGGGGGGGGGGGGGGGGGGGGGGGGGGAGCGCAGGGAAGTGGAGAGGCATATTTTTGGGAGCAGGATCTTTTGTTTGTAAACCATTTCAATTTTAAAGCAGCTCTTAAAAATACCAAAGAAGACATAAATGTACAAATACTGTCATTTTTTATTCACTCAAGTAGAAAAATAGCCCAAACCTATACTCTTTAGAATGGTTCTATGTGTTAACTTGTAAAATTATGTTTCTTGAATGGCTGACTAAGACAACACCTCTATCCTGGTAGTTCTGAAGAGACAGAGAGTTTTCAGCTGTGTTTCTGCAAAAGACATACCTGTCCAATTCTCTTCCCACAAGAGACTGGGAGTATGAGCAAGAGAAGGAGCATTATGGTTTTTTTAAAAGGATCAAAGTACAAAATTAACTTCAGACAAGCAGGAAACTACATGAAATAGATGACATTAAACTTTACCCAAAAAACAGTGGTGAAAAAGAACAGGAACAAAAACTGACTTTCACCAAAAAAAAAGTAAACAAGAGCACAAAATATAACCCAAATAATATAACTGGAACAAGGGAAAAAGTAACATTTCAGCAAGAAAATGCCTACCCTAAACACAGTATTTCCATGAAAGGTCTCAAAGTGAAAAACACCAACAAACCCACAGTGAAAACAACAAAGAAGATTGTTTAATAGCTGATTTAGTAAGATATTCTAAGAAGATATTTTCTACTATCTTGATCTTTCATTAAACTTCAAACTTATAGGAGGTCTCCTTTTGAAAAGCATTTTCCGTTCACTGCAAAAGCAGTCTGAACTAGAAAGCCAGAGGGAGAAAAAGAGAAAACAACACCAAATCACATGAGGAAACTATACAGCCAAATTAAGAATGTCCTAGCACCCACGACTCCAGTTTAAGTCAGTCTCTGAGCACTCGTGTGTGTTAAAAACAGGGCATCTTGCAACAGAAAGATCAAAGGCTTGGTTTTGAAAGTTCAACCTGAAATACTTTTGCTTTGGTGTTCCCAGCTTTAAAGAGAGATAATAGCATCTCCCTCCCACAAATAAGCTCCAGGATGGTACAAGGACCTATCAGGAAGTACTTGCATATCACAGTGATAAGTACCCCAGCTTTCACTATGGAAATAAACCACATTCTGCTACACAAAATAAGCAGATTGAATTCTATATTTGTACTGGAGGTATTTTTGGACCACCATGGGCCCAGTTTAATGTAAAGCAGTGTTTGCAGCCTCAATTGCAAAGGCAGACAGCCCATCCATGGCCTTAAAACAGTGGCTTTCTGAAGGAGAAAAATTCCAGGTTCACACTTACCCCAGCCACGAGAGTAGAGTGAGAGAAGTTACTAAAAAATCAGCTGGTATAGTCTATTTTAGCAGGTGGGTGTAATTAAGCCCAACACAGAACAGAACAGAATAGAAGTTCATACAATATATGGAATGTTGACTATACATATCTTTAAAGTGGTGCTCATGAGCAGATTTCTCTGACTATTTTTGAAATCTCGCAGTTTTACCTTTCCTATATTTAATTGCTTTAATTTCTCATTTTCCATAGCTCATCCTGTTTCTCACTTACAAAAACCACTTTATATTCTGTCTCCTTACTGGTGCTTAGTGGCTGTCAGAAGCCCTAAATTACTCACAGTTTTACCTTCTACCTTTTCTATCTTCTCATCTTTCTCAAGAACTGTAACTCATATTGAAATTCACTTCCAAGGTGCCAGCAGCTTCTCAAAGTTGTCAGTAATTCTTCTCAGGGACTATATTCCAGTAAATGTAATATCTTATCCAATAGAGAAACTGGTTATGTACGAGACAGAGAACATCCGCCAGTCTGGTAGGGACACCCCATCAGCAGGAGAGGTGATTTTCTCCACGTTGAAAACAGCTCAGGTCTTCTAAGACTGAACCAATAAAAGTTATTGTTTCATCATAGGAGTTCAGTGATCTCATATAGAGTGTTATTGAATATTGTGACAAACTGTCCACCCAGCATGCCCTGAGCTGCAGGAACTGAGCACTTTCTACATTCTGCTGACTTGTTCCCTCCAGAAGCAGCAACTCATGTCAGTGATTAACAAGAACCTGGTGGAAGCTCAGCACAGCTGGAGGCCAGCAAACTACAAGCTGCAGTGGCAACTGCAGTAAGTGAATTTAAAATTAGAGACTGAAAACTTTGAAAAACAGAAGATGAGGGGAAAGAAGAAAGTTCTAATGCACTGTAATGGATTAAAAAAATGTTGTAAAACATTTCAATGCCTGTATTTATGGAAATTTCTCCAGGAATCTTTACTCACCCTCTATTGATATATGTTAACAACCACAGTCTGTCTTCAATGGCAGCAAATCATGCTTGTTTGCTTTTAATTTGTTCTTTAAAAACACTTACCAAAAATAATTGTAGCACTTCCCCTTGAGAAGTGTGGGTATAGAAGCTAATTGATTGAGTTTTGTCTCAGAAATAAATATGTTTTCCCTTCAATAATATTGTTTTAACTGTGTTTGTCCCAGGCCATAAGCATGGCAACTTTTTGAAAAGAGTTATATATTGTTCCATTATTCTTCAGCTTTAAAGAAAAACAAAAGGCCACTGAAAGAAAGAGTAATTTTAGCACAATTACTTTAAGGCTTAAATTACGTAATCAATACTCACATTATTGTCATTTGCAACTGATCATCACCTTTGGCATTTGGCTGTTTCTGTTGTCCCACACACAAATAACATTTGTCTGTTACTTGTAGGTTTTTACAAGAAAAGGTAATTTATCAAAGACTAATCCTCAACAATACCCCCAGCATTGCCCGCATTTCTTTCTGGAGGAAGGACATCCTCTGAGATCTTCCAGGAACCAGTGCTATAACAGTAATCATTTGATTTTTGCATGGAATATTAGTCAAGAAAATTAGACACCATTTGTTAGCCAAGACATTCTTTGAAGAAGGGATCATCTGGAACAGAGCAGAGGAAGTGCTGTCTCTATAGATGGTATGTACATCATAGTATCAAGGCAATGCCATATACTTTGGCTCACTTTGAAGACTCATAATTCAAAAAAAAAGTGGAAAAATATTCAGAGGGAAACCAGATGGATGACTTAAGATTCATCTTCAAGAAGGCAGAAGATCACTTCTTAAGATGAAGGATTATAGTATAATTTGATCACGAGCAATCTGGACAGAAAATCCAGCAGAGATTTCTGATAGGAGAAAGTATTTTATGCTAACAGGTAGTTATTACAAAACCCAATGGCTTGAAACTGACAGCTAGCTAAGTTCATAAAAAGAGATGAATTCTTTTAGCAGTGAGAGGGAATACTTGAACTACTTTTCCAGGACTGTAATTCTTTGTATTTCATAGGCTCTGAAATGGTTTTGAATGCTCTAAGTTCATACCATGAGGTAGAAATCTGATAGAGAAACAACTGTTTAAATTGTAAGAGAATACAATTATGCAGAGGTTGTACTATGAGGAAGGTCAAATAATGTAGAAGGTCATAATGAATTCCTACCAGTTAGTCCTACATGTAAATTCTGTGAATTCTTTGTCTTGGAAAAATTTAATGTCTACTTGGGTGGTGAGGTACTGGAACAGGTTGCCCAGAGAAGTTGTGGATGTCCTATCCCTGAAAGTGTTCAAGGCCAGGTTAAGTAGAAAACCTGGTCCTAGTGGAGGTGTCCCTGCTCATGGCAGGAGGGCAGGAACTAGATGATCTTTTAGGTCCCCTCCCACCCAACCGTTCTGTGATTCTACAGTGGCAAATTTAGAAAGCTGCAGAACACTCTTTACTCAGCTAGAGTGCTATTAAGTTCAATAAATACAGTAAGTATACCAATTTCTTAGGAACTTAAGACTGGAAAATGCTGTGAAGCCTACATCACTCTTTTCAGCTATCTTTGTATATTGATTATGGTTGTCCAAATTAAATTGTTCCACGCCCATGGCAACCTCTGAGATTTCTTAAGGCAGAGGGATTGCCAATGTGTGGCAATGTCTCAAAGTTGTTTCCATTCCCTTAGGGCAATCTTCCTCTGACAGAAAAGAATACCATTTAGTCCTATCAAATTAATTGACCTCATTTTATTTTCAGAACCTGTAAGGTTTAACTATGTCTGTATTGAAGCTCATTTAGTCAGACATTTATTATCTACTGTGTATTTGTATATCACTCAAATATCACTCAGACTCTCACCTTAGCAGATATCACTGCAAAAAATACACATGAAAAGACAGTAGCTAAAATGAAAATATCAAAGCCAGGCTCTTCTCATCTGTTCTAAACTGCTGACACGAATTTTGTAAACTACTTAATATTTGCTAATATTCTCACAAGAGACCAAATTCAAATCCTGTAGTTCTTAAGTACCCCAAATGTCGCCCATCAGTTAGCTTCATTGAAAAAAGAATACTGTAAATCTTATTCATGTAAAAGCATAACCTTGAATCCTAATTTTCAATGCAACACAAAACAAACTGATTTTTTTTCTTGAATACCAGAGAGCTGGATTTGTTTGTTTACCAGGAGGACATCAAGATTTTCTATTTCCAGTCCGGTACAAAGTTCTACTGAAAAACTGAAAACCCTTCAAAATCCAGGACCACATGAAAATGCAGACAAACCCATCAATGTGGAAGACAAAACTGGCACTCTGGAAGCCTTGTACCAACTCAGTGACTGTTGCTTTGTACAAAAAGTTTCCAGCTTTCAAAGATGCAGAAGGAACTAGAGATTCCAGACTGCATCCAGCTAAACATTCCTGTCCTGATTTCCTCAGCCATGCTGGAGGACTTCCAGGAAGTAGGAATAGAGAGGTACATATCTCAGAAGCACAGCAGTCATCTTTTACAGCTTGAGCTTATGCACACCACTGCCAGACATAATAAATCCAGATAAAAGAGAGTCCAAGGAAAGGCACATTAAGAGCTGTTCATTGAACTAATATAATCTACACCACGGCCAATGAGTGTGGAAGGCTATTAAGCATGAAGTCCACGACTGCCTTGTTAAGTGCCTGCAAGCTCTCAGATGAACGCAAGTAGGGTTCAATTTTTCTGCAAGATTTTAACATCAAATTGCCTGGTATTGGATTTTGAATGCTTTGGACTCTTTATGTTTATGAATTTTTTATAAATGTTACTTAATATGCAAGTGCAATGAGATTTTACATTAGCTGGAGAAACAGCGTGATTTCTGACGGATATGAGCAATTTTCCTTTACTCAGATAAACTGAAATATAGAGCTTGTCTTTTACCATATGGCTTACCCTCAGCCCTCATGTAACACAGACCCCTTTGCCCAGTAAAATTACATGCTTTCACCACCAGCATTCCATCCATCCTGACAGTTTCTGAATCACAGAACCACAGCAGAGTTTGAGTGGGAAGAGACCTCTAAAGGTCATCCAGTTCAAACCTCTGCAGTAAGCTGGGGCATCTTCACCTAGATCAGGGTCCTCAGAGAAGCTGTTGCTGTCCAGCCTGACCTCTGATGTCTCCAGGGACAGGGACCTTCTGTATGGGTTTGACCATCTTTGTTGCCCTCTGTACTTGCTGTTCTGGCCAATACACAGCACACTTGTCTGTTCTTCATGTTTATCATACTTAAATTTCACTGCAGTAGGGTATTAACAAATGTAATTCTCCTTGTTTTGAATCTATCCTCCCTTCAAATAATGTAGAATGAAGACATCTGATGCAGGACTAACAGAGATTAAAAAAAAAAAAGGTGGAGAGAAAACCAAGTCTCGAGAAGATAAAAAAAATAGACACTGAACCTAAGGACGAACAGAAACTCACATGAAGAAATAACAGAAAAGAAAGGATATGCACCCAAATTTCAACCTCCTGATACAGTCTTTCCAAAGAGAATAAAAAAGTAAATGCTCTGACTGGAAATTTTCCACTCTGCTTTGTGCTCTGGATAACCCACATATTTTCCAAGGAGCAGAGGAAAACATAGAGTGGAGAATTTCACATTAGTTTCAGCAGGAGGTTAAAGGTCTTTGGCCTTTGTAGCAGAACATGCTGCAAAGCAACCAGGATAATTATGGAGGAGGGAAGGGAATAAAGATTCCTCCTTTCTAGGTCACTGAAGGATACTGCAACCCCAAGGCACAGACAGATCTTGCAGGCATGTGAGTAGAAAAGAACAGTGTCTGTAAAGAGGTAGATTCTGCAATCCACCTAATCCACATATACCATATCCCTTTGAAGATAAACACAGAGGACAGCTGCCCTGAGGGTGATACACATGGTGACATATACAGGAAATGCTGATTTTGGTGCCAAGGAGATTCTGCAACGTGAGGTAATGACAGCTGAATTTAGGAACTACTTTTTTGGTATGTGTAGCTCTCACTGAAAATGCCCACTGAAATTTAGTGCTAGGAAAAAGTTAAAAGAAATATGATATAAATGGGCAGGCAGAGCCATGTATGCACTGGACAGGTAACAAACTTATTTTAAAATTATTGTTAACATTAACGAGCAAATCTATATAAAATAAAAATTAAAAGTCACTCTTTGCAAGATTTATCTACTATCATTGTGTTCTCTCTAGAGAGAGTGATAAGCATTTTTCAAAAATGAGCATATCTACACTTTGATATCTTCTCTGTCCCTATGCTTTCCATAAAGCCATATTGTTTCTAAGAATGGTTGGTTTTGGATATCACTTCCCAGCATTAAGAAGAATCCTTCTTCTATGAAGCTTTACCATGTGTTGCTGTGCTTAATCCTTTTTTTTTTTTTTTCCCTTCTCATGCTTTTACATATCCATAATAGGCACTTAAAACAATGAAGCTACAATCTATAATCAACAGCTCCAGGGCATTGGTGTACTTTGCTCATAGAATGGAAATAAAATTATATAGGCAAGGAAAAAAAAATAAATATTACCCAACAGTTACAATTTTTAGGCATTTTTATGCAGAATTTCTCTTTCAGATGGAAGAACAAACACCTGCTTCCTTTTCCCTAAGCTGTCTTCTCTAACAGCTTCTCCTCCTTAGGAGATCTCAACATCAAAGAAAATGGCTACTCTGCCTAGGCAGATGGCATTTCCATACTTGCCCAAATGAATCCTTTATTTCTTTCATGCTTATAGAATCTAAAGATTCATGGACTGTTCAGGAAAATTGCCTGAAAATCTCATGCTGTGTCAAAAATAGTCTGAGTCAATGCTGGTGGCTTTGTTTCTGAAGGTCCCACCATCCTCTTAAGCAGCCAGTATCCAGCAGATGCTGCTCTATTATTTGCACTGATAAGAAAGAGCACTTTTGTTATGTCTGACACGTGCCAGAATGGGGGCATCATGCCAAGAAAATTAGACACTAAGCATTCAGAGGTATTTAACAACACCAAAATGAAAGCAAACTTCATCAAGACTATGCACCTCCTTCAGTGGACCACAGAAGCTCCCATTAAGAGTATCTTCTGCAATCCTTGCTGTGGTTCCTCCAAAAGTCAAGTTAGGCAGCTTACACTTTATCTCTGTTGTCTTTGTGTCTTTGAAATTGCAAGAATGGTATGTCATGATTGACCTACCTCTTGGTACTACTACTCTGAGCCAAACTCTTCTCATTTCCAGGATCTAAATGACCTTTCTAATAATTCATTTTTAAAAATTATGACCTTTATTCTGGGCCTTTTGTTAGTCACATGGATGCAAGCAGCCTTACAAATGCAAGAACATTTAAATTTGTGTTGAAATCTATTTCTCACATAGGTGGTTCTCATTGATCCCCACTGGAAAATACAAGTATTACCAGCATTGTATAGCAAATAAGACACTGATTTTACCAGCAGAGTCAAAAGAACTTGTGGCACACCAGAATTCAGGAGTGGCATTCATATCTAAAAACAACAAAAATCCATTGTGCCAACTTTTGATCTTACATACTTGCTACCTGTCATTGATTAAAGATCAAAATGTTTATGTTGCTTTGTTTTCTGAAAAAGGTAAAAAACACCTAAAAATCAACCTTTTTTTTTAACATTAGGAAAGTTAGAGAAGCTAGATAAGATTGAGAAGTTTTGCTCTTACTGAGTTGGACCACAGGATTAAAAACTAGACTTTCCCTGATTATTTAAAGAAATTGAAGCTGTCATACATTGTTAAATACTGAGTGTGCACTAATACCTATCTGAAAGTGAATTGAGAAGAACTTAATTAGTAAAAAAAACTAACAAAAGGAAATACATTAGGAGATGCCATTCATCCAGGAAGTTTTGAGAGAGCTGCTGTCTTTCTTCTGATAAAGCTTTCAAACCCAAATGTAATCCTTCCTCATAAAACTATTCATCAAATGGGAATACGAGTGTAAAAATCACTTATGGTCTGGATTCTATGTGGCCAAAGTATGACCTTGTATTTGAAATTTTTTTTTGCTAGTTTTGAAATGATTCCATGATAGTCTCAACTATCTCCAATGACTGAATCATCTTTCTTCTGTTCCTCATCTGTTGGCCAAAAATCATTGCTTCATGATGCTCACACAAGTGATGGCAGCAGTGAGATCCCTCTGTAGCTGATCTGGTAATAGCTATGTAACTCCCTTTGAGTTCTGGCAGTATTCCTACAGGATTGCTGTTTCTCTGGCTTTCCTCCTTTAAAAGCTCCAGTTGCATTCTCCAGCACAGTCTTTAATCTGTTCATCTCTACAATTAAAATGGGAAGAAAAATAGGTCAGCTATTCACATAATCATGGCTATTTAAAGCTTGTCAATCTTTCTCATATAGACCTGCCTAATTTTCCTGCATGCAGTTCACTTTAATTGAATATTATCTATCAAGCCATAGCTTTACAGTATTTTTTTTTTCATTCTCTTGGTTAAAGGAACTTGGGAATTCAACTCTTTTTTCTTTTAATTATATCTAGAATTTTCATCCATCATTCATCATCAATTCAGTCTGTTTTTCTTTTATGGAAAGTGATTGTGTAAAAAACTTGCAACAATACAATCCCGCAGGCTTGAATTTTACTTGCATAGAATTATTGATAAGAACAGTGTAACATGTCCTTCTGATAAAACATGTTTTTTTCAGAAACCATGCTTATTCATTTATTAGTAATGATAAAAACAGCCAGGAGCTGTATTTTTTATGCCTCTGTGTAAAGAACGAACTGCCTCAAGGCTAAACATCTCCTACAAAATGTCTTCCCCTCTGGAAAGTGGCAACATCTTTATGCTAATGATTAAAAGTATTCCCTGGATCTTTTTTTGAATTTATTTGAAGAAAAACTTTTTTGCCCCTTTTATTCTTTGCACATTATCATACTTCATTCATAAAGAAAATCCCTGTAACGAGTCAAGTATGTCATAAATTACACCAGTATGAAACATTTCAGAATTAACTCTCAGAATGCCAATGGAATATACCATTATATCAGGTAAAAGTGTCAAAGTGTCCTTCCAAGCAGCATGGAAGGTAGACCCAAAAAATTACAGTTCTTTTAGCTATTGTAATGTGAACTGTTGCCTTCAACAGATTGAAAATCAACCTTAACAGATTGCAGGAAAACCAACTTTTTGGCAAATATGTGAATTCCTACCTAATCTCTCCAATTTGTGAACCCAGCAGCCTAGGGAAGTTCCCCCACATCAGAGTAAAAGATGATACTGACTCACCTGTTCATCAGAACATGTCTGGAGATAAGAGGTGTTATCTTGAGCTTTTTTTTGGCTATCTGACCTTATGCACCTTGTATTTTGAAATCATATTAGAAGATAATATTTCTAGTTTTATATTTCTCCTGGATTTCTAATTAATATATTCATTAAGTTTATATGGGTTGCTGTTATATTGCAATGGATGTCTCCCTAAGACTACAGATTCCCATTTATCACCATGTTTTTTTCATCTGCAGTTGACACAGAAGAGCAAATTATAACTATCTATAAATATAACTATTTGAGATCAAATAAAATAGCCTGTTTGATAGTGTCAGTGTTACTTCATTTTATTTTTAAATAATAGTTTTTATAATAAGTTCTAAGAAATTCACTAAATAACCTATCTGCTTAGAGGGGAAAGTGTCAGCTACCATAGGCTATTTTCTCTATCACAACCTGATAGCTCTAAAGAGAAAAGTCTTACATCTGTAATGCACAGCCAAAGGAATCATCACACCTTCTTGCACCCTACCAGGGTGGTGAATGAGTGCTGTGGTTAACTGTTAAAAACCAGGATTATATAATACATTCCACAGAACATTAATTAAAAATTAATTCTTGATAAGGCTGTTGGCCAGTTCCTAAGCACAGACTCAACCTCAGTACATTAAGGGCTTCTCCCAGCCATCATATAAATCAGCAGAAAAATATTTCCTTGTAGGAAATAACTCATTTATAGAGCTACAGTTGCATAGTAGAGAATATAAGCATATATTCAGTTGTATCAGCATTTATTTGATATTAGTCTCCTGCTGTTATCAAAACTCATCAGACAGAGGGCTGGAGCCAAACCAGTCAGGCCTATTGTATCAGCATTCTCCAGCAGAGCTCTGTCCTGCCCCGAAGTTTCTGATCAGGCCTAATTATACTTATCAGCTTTGCAAAGGCCTTTTGAGAGCTGCAGAAGAAGAACACAATACTAGAACTATTATTGTTATTCAGCCCTATCAACCTTTTCTCTGGAGGCTGTGAGAAAAAGAAGAAAGAAAGGTAGTTTACCTATTAATAACACTATAGATTCATATACTTAGGGAAGAACTGAATTTAGCTATGGCCTCACATACTGCAATTATCATCCAAATTCAAGCAGGTGGAGGAGAAGGTGATAAAATGATTCATTTGCCAATAAGCTGAAAGTCTTAAGGCTTCCCTCTCTGCTGTGGGATTCCCACATGACTTCACCCAGCTCACCACGCTACAGCAGCCCATGTCTCCCAGCAGGGAGGGCCCCAGGGTCTGGAAGGCGGCTAACTGTGGTGCCTTATGGCCTGAGCAGCTCAGCCAGCTGTGCTGCACTACCAGCACTCATCACAGAACCCACTCTGCTTGTTGGCAGAGCAGGCAGTCCTAGTCTGTTTCCCACAAATAACCGGCACCTATTTATTGCTAACATTTACATCAGACAAGCTCTATGTTAAAATCATGCTCTATTCTTACTTCACAGAGTAAGGAGAGCATAGCAGTTTTCTCCTCCTTTGTCGAGACACATTTCAAACCTGTTCTGTTTCTTAGCTCACCATCTTGAATGTCACAAGAGTTATGTTTCTGCCACCATTATGATCTGTTAATAAGAGGTTACTGCAGGGAAGATGAAGTTTTCCTAACATACGACATCTGTCACTTTGAAGAGTCAAGGGCAAAACTACTGTTAGTGAATTTATTCCTGTAAACACTTGTAGGAAAGACTCAAAACTACAGTAGCTTTTCAAAACAAAAATAATTTTAAGCACCTGCTTATTCCCAAAGATGCATATTTCTTCTATACTTTTCATCTGTTTTGTGCAATCAACTAAATCTATTTTAATATTTACCTATTTAGTATTCAAAATGTTATCATTTCAAACAAATCAGAATCATAAATTCACTGCTTATTTATGAAATTTCTGTTCTACAGGACAAACCTGGCTGTATTTTGGTATCTAAATATACATACAAAGAATACTACATTTTTTTGTAGCCAAAAGGGAAAGAAATTCAGGTTATGGTATTAATTTTAAACAGACAGGTTTTATTTACTCTTGTTTTATACATTCTATATACCACAGCACTATCTTACATTTTCCAAGAAATATTTTTCTTGGACTTGATGGAATTATACTCTCTTAGTGCTTTTTTCCTCTGGGACACTGAACATAAGCCAACAATTCACCCTGAACTGCTGAAGCTGAATATTACCTGAAGTAATGTGCTGTCCAAAGCTTGGCAGAAGCAACCATTTAGAAGTTTTTGAGTCTGATATCTTGGCCAAAATCCAATAAGGTCCGTAATCACCCGGCCTTCAGAAAACCTGCTTGTAATGATACAGAAACAAGGTTGGTTCATGAATATTTCAGAGAATTTGGGCTTAGCTTGAGACTAGATTACCAGATCTTCTCACTCCAGCTTCATATCAAGTCTGCAGAGTGTGTAGGAGTTTTCCATGGACACCATCAGGGTTTGCCTTTGAGACAAGGAAGACATGTAGGCTGATCCTCCATCTACAGCATGAAGAAAGCACATCAGACGTCATAATTCTGGGGACATGCTTTAATCTTGACCTAAACTTGGGTTTCTCAACTCCCTCTGCTTTCCAGTCACCTGGTGCAAAGCTACAACCTCTGGATATATTAAAAGAAGAATGATAAATGAAGATACCTTTCATTATAGGGCAATTCAAAGCTGAAGTACTCACTTTGTAACGTGAAGTCTGAGAGACTGCAGTCTTAAATATTGATTTTGTATTCATTGTCATTGACAGAAGCAATTCTATTTTTGCTGAATGTAATAAATATGACTTTAAACAGAATAAGGCCCTTTCAGCAAGAAATTTTACATATATCTGTTTATAAGCCTAAAATTAAAGCCACTAAAACTGAAAAGAGAAAAAAATAACCAAGGGGGTTTTCAAAAATTTAAAACTCTATCATGCATAAATGGAGCTCATCAGCAAAAGTAATTTCCCTGCAGAAAACACTCCATCTTTTGTTTTATGTAAGTTAGCAACATGAATATTTCATTCCTAGTGAAACTGAAGTTACCCTTTTGCATTTCATAGCTATGCTTGGTGTCTCAGATACATAACCTTTTTTTTTCTTACTTTGCTGTTCAAGTCTATTGCAATTACAGGTTTTGCTGTATCTCAGTAGATAATAGAGTTTGGAATCTGGTATTAGCAGCAGCTACATCCTTTGTCCCTAACATCCCCTCTAGAAAGTAGATGGGAAGGAACATAAAGGACAAACCACTGCACAGAGAATAATTATTCTTGAGATACCAATCATCATTTGGAAGGCACGTCAGGTATCATTGTCCTCAAGTAGTTCAAGGTTTTCTTAAAACTACTGTCATCCTTGGCAAAATTTTACAATTAAGCAAAAGGTATAAAAACACCTGCACTGCATATCCACATTCAAACAATGGCATAAATGAATAGTGAACTTAATTTACCTGAGATATATTTCAGCTCCAGGACACGAATAATAAAAAGAATCAGTACAGTGGATAACATTGTATTGCTGACCACTCCTGCACAAAACTGTGACCAAAATAGGTTGCACAAGAATACAGACCCTATGCAAGCTTGTATTTTAAATGGGTTTAATCTCTAGAAGCTTAAAAGTAAGCTTTTCGATCAAGATGAAAAGGTGAAGAAGAGAGGTTATTTGACCTATATGTAGTTCCATTACCATTGCAAATTCTCTTTGAAAGCAATTTTATTTTAAATTTTTCTGCTCAGCATGTCAGAGTCTGAGAGCTTGATTTTCTCTTTTAATGTTGTTGAGGTTTTTTCAGTCATTTTACAGGATTTTTTTTCTTTTCAAGATTGCACATATCTGGAAAACAGTTTTATCATGTAACAGATCTCCCATCTAAACAGCAATATACTTTCTTCTTTAAATGCAACAGACTTTTTGTACTTTGGGGAGTGAGTGGGCCTGGCTACTGAGGCAAAATGGCCAAGGGTGACCTGATCTGAATCACACTGCAAGGCAGACCACCATTCAAAAGACCACACAGGAAGAGTCCACAAGATAAAATCACTCTACAATTGTGATACCATAAGATCTTGCCACCTTAGTTAAATCAGCAGGGAGAAGTTCATGCTCCAGAACACCTGAGTCTCATCACACACAGAGGAAAAACCAGCCACTGTCCAATAAAAGTCCTCTGGTAACAAGAAGAATTGAGTGTAAAACATGACTCTCAGATCACTGGTCAAGTTCTCTGCTGCTCTATTTCTGAAGACTTTGAGAGGCGAGATACATTCCAATTTACTTTTTATCTTATTTTAGCTATCTACTTTTTCCTTCATCCTCTTTATAAAGTTTTCAAAATTGTTTATTCTGAGTATGAAAGCACTTGCATTGGCAAGGACTCACAATAAAGACATCAGGACAAGAGCACTACATGCTTAGAAAGCTTAAAAATTGTCTCAAAGACATGAATCAGTGTTTGTGCCCTATTCCACAGTGGAAGATCTACAAAGGCAACAAATCTGTCATTTGTGATTTCTGGCAAAAAAACCCTGCAAAAATTCACCTTTTAACTAAAGTCATCAGTGTAAAAGGGACACTTAATCAATGTATACGGTGGAAGCTTTAAAACCTGGTTGAGTGGGAGAATGCACGACATACTAGAGAGTTTACTTTGGTATTCAAAGTTTAACTGTTGCAGAATCATAAACTGAGTTAGTACAACTGCTTAGTTTTAGAGTAGTTTACATACAAGTTATGACCCATCCCTGTGAATCCTGCTCAGCATCAGGAAATTGCTGATCCTACAGTGTAGGTGTGGTGATCAACATGTCTGACCTACTTTGTAAATCACTGCTATGTTTTCACTTTAATTTGTTAAGGAAATTAATTGCATGATTGCTTTCTGTTACCTTATGAGGTCCTAAATCATTGTGGATAAAAATATGCTGAGTTATATCTCAAATGGTATTCCATATGGGTCCTAAAATCATTACAGATATTGAGGGTATTAGCTAGGAAGCCTCATGTCTCTCTAGCTTTCCCTCTCTTCATCTACTCCAATTTGTCTTTAATTCTTTTGGTGTCCTTAACCTCATTAGTGGTCATAGGGATTGAGAAATTTACTTCATTAGAAAGGGTGGTAGTGCCATGTAAATATCTAATCACCTGTCATTTAAAATTTTCAAAAGACAGTTGGCAAGAAAGAACACCAAAAAGCAATTGCCTTGTCCTCTATAAAAAGTTTTTATGGAACTTATTGTTACTGAGGGAGGTCCCTCCTATGAAAGATGCTGAAGATATTCCAGAATATAAATATTGAATGATGATGAAAAAAGTTAGTTGATGACATTTATAAATTAATTAGCAAATGTCATGTAGAACAAGATGTTGGAATTCCTATAGATAGCACGAACTTTGTAGAGGTCTGCAGAGTCTCCTGTATTTCAAAAATCACCAAGACTTTTAGGTCAACTGTCTTTCCACTCCTCAGCAGAAGCTGAATTGGACTACAAATCTAATTTTCTCATGCAGATGGAGTGAGAAAAAGAAGTATTTCCTTTTTTTGTTTGTTTTAGTTTGGCATTTGTTTGTTTAATATTAGAAGGTATATCTTTTCAACCTAAAATCCCAGACAAAGAAACAATCCACAGCCAAAACTCATTCCCTCCATAAGTTGCTGTCTTACCTTGCTTTTAAAGACAAATTATCAGTGAACATATGCTCTGGCAGAGTAGTGCTCTCGGAGAGAGAGCATACTTCATACTCTGATTTCTGTGTTGGACTGTCATTTAATAATACAGCCCTAAATCAGTGCTATTTCCTGTATTTTAATGTAAAACATAAGAAAAAAGAATGTCTTGTGCTAATATTCAAATCTGTCAGTGAAAGCAGCAGAATCTAACTTTGTTTCAAAGTGGTTACTCAACTTGTTCATTAAACCATACTTCAAAAACAGCACAGTTTTATTATCAGGCTCATGTCGCTTTATCCTCTTTACCTTTTATGGCATCATATTTAACAACAAATATTTTACACGATCATTTAACAGGGTTTTTCAGAATGTAGAGTCAGATAGAAACGAATGCAAGGAAATTATTTTCCTAAGGAGTTGGATTGTTTCCTAATTGTTTATTATATATGTATTCTCTTGCCAGAAATCAAGATTTAAAATTCCATCTTCTTCAACACTTTATGTTGTTTGGATCTCTGAAGCATTTATATTTAATTTCACAGCAGAGTTACAATTCAAGTGCTGTATTTTAATGTCTGCAGCAGCCAGTTGTTGATTTATTTTCTTTCAGGCAAAATGCAAATAAACTCTTAAGAGGTTTGCTCACAACCCTTGTGTTTGAGTTAATACATTTGCAGTGAATAAATTAAAAGAAGTCCAAATATGACTTTTTAAGGCCCTCCTGAATTTTAAATATCCATCTAGTTAAAAAAAAATATTCAGAACTTTTTCTATGAGAAATAATTAGAAACAAACTCCCTTGAAGCTGGGCCATTCCCAATGTGAGTTTACGCCAACCACAAACTCCAAGGGCATGGAAAGGAGCAGCTCCAGTGACCCAGCAGCTTTTTGAGCTCCCCCTTAGAAGCCCATCCTTGGCTGTGAAGACATTCCCATAAACCATATTCTCAAATTACCTCAGAGCTAACTGCCCCATGGAGCAGTCCAGACAGGACAAGCAGATGCTGTCCTTGTCAGAGCATTCACCTTCCTGCTTAAAATCTCCTAAAATCCATCCCTTCTCTTCTCCATTTGCTGTGGCCAGAGGCTGCTGTGACACAAAAGCTTGAGATGGTGGAGTTCAGAGACAGAGGAACCAGGAACAGAGAGAGACAGTAACCATAGCAGGTCCTCCTGGGCTCAGGAAAACATACTGCTTTGCTCTAGACTCCAGATTCTTGTTGCCCAAGACATCTAAGACTGACCTACATTGGGAAAAAAAAAAAACAAACACGAAAAACAAAAGGAAAAAATCCTATATTTTAAGGAGTTACCAAGCAGGTCAGCTCCAGGATCAGGCTACAGATTGTAAAGATGGCCAAGATAGGAAGGGGCCAAGTTTAACAAGTTAGAACAATCTCTTAAGGTTAATTTCCATCAGAGATAACAACACATAAGAAGGACATAAACATTTTTTAAAAGCATAAATGTATGCAAAAATTAGTCTTGGAGGGGTGAGAGAGTCTAAAGCAGCTCTTTTTCAAATATCATATTTGCAATAAGAGTTATTTTCCAATCAAAAATGCTTTAGGATTTATTTGGATGAGCTTGATCTTTCAAATAAAGCACGGAATTGGAAGTTGGAAGGTTTGGGTTTTCTGAGATATCTCTCTCTCTCCTGAGCATAGCAGGAAAATTTATCTAACTTTTAAGAATATCAGTTCATTTTCTCAATGGTGCCTTGTGAGATGATTTAATTTTTATAAGATTCACTAGCACCCAAGAGCACCATGCTTCAAAGATATTTTTAAAACTCAGGCAATACATCTGAAAACTACCTGCCTCAGAAATATTCCAAATATTTCCTTTTTTTCTGCACTATCTTGGATCTCTAACACAACAACAACAAAACCTACAAGAACACTTGAAGAGCAACTCTGGTCTTATTGGAATCAATCGAAAGTAAAGGGATGAAGTCTTAAAGTAACAATGCTGTAATGAACACCAGGTACTGCAGAGACAAGCAGTTTTCAGATTTCAAATAATCTTGAATCAAATTGATTCCTAGTACATTACTTTCTAGTTTAAAAACCTGTTAGCTCTGTCTAGAGGGCTAAAACTGGTCTTTGGATTTGTATTTACACATTAGTTTTCATTTTAGTTTTAGAGTCAGTTAATTTATGAAAAATTATTAATGTTTTTCCATATATTTTTCATCTAAGAAAATGCCTTCTTTTATACAAATTGTCTTCTATTTGGAAATGTAACCATCTTTGTAAAAAAGATAGATCCATGTTTGAGGCATAGCCTGAAAAATTGTTACTTCTTAGAGGAAGAAGTATAGATTATTTCAGAAACTATGCAAATAATTAGTTGGATTTTTTTTTTAAAAGAAAGGCATTATTATTTTGTATAACCGATTTTACACTGAAGTCAAGAATTAACTCCTCTGTAATTTATGCCAGATGGTTGTTAATTTCATAACTTCCACCATCTATTTTCATGAACATTGAAATGTACTCTGAAAATCAAATTACACTTTGGAGTTTACTGACCGAGAGGATTGTATCAGAAAAATACAGATTCTCACATCCTTGCTAGAATAGACAAAATAAGAGTTTGTACCTGGGCAAAGGTAATTAATTTACAAGTGAAGAATCACAAATCATGGATGTATGCTTCCATTTTTTTTGCTTAACTCTTCCTTTGATCTTTATCATAAATGAGAAATTATCTTAATAATTCTTTAACAATATTTATTTTGACAAAGGAATATGTATGGTCAAATCACATTTCAGTAAATTAGTATTACTAAATCCTCCCTTTTCATTTTGTAAATCTCAATATGCAGTGTAAAAGCTGAGAATTTTTAAGTCATACAAAATTCAAAGCAGAAAAAATTCACATTAAAACAAGTTCCACACAAAAAAAAAAGTGACAGGAGAGATATCAAGAACTGAGGCAAGGATTTTACATTTTGTTCATATTCCCTTTATCTATAAGCTACTGATAGTTCAGTGCAATATAAAATATCGATACTATAAAATACCTATCTAATGTCCAGTGGCCTCCAATTTTTCTGGATCAAGTCCCTTGGCAGCCCAGGACATCAGATTATCATATTTTTTTTTAATTTCATCTCCAGCCTACCAAGATCAGTGATGCTGGGGGAACATCTCTCTTCTGAAACTGAATACCAGCATGCAAAAGACACCAGGCCTGACATTAAATGAAGAAATAGCAGCTTTGCTCCAAGCAACTTGTTATCTTTCTCTATTTGAATTACAATGCTGTAAGTAAAGTAAAGCTTCTGGGTAGAAAAATGGTCACAGCAAATCCAGCCTGCAAAAACTGGATTGATCACAAATTAAGAAGAAATTTAGTAAATACTGGGAACTAACAAGAAAAACACTCACATTCTTCAAACTTTCATCTGGGTTCAAAAGGAATCACATATCTGCATCATCAGAATGATCTCAAATGTCAACAACAACCTTTTCCTTTCATCTGCCTAACTTGCAAGAGAAACGTTTCAGTTAATTTGTACTTTGATACACAGAGGCTCAGAAGTCACTGAGAGTTGAGCACACATTTAGTTATAACAAGATAAAACTAACTCTCCCATCTCTATCCATATTCTCCCTTTCCTTCTTTTCACAGAGGAATTGTTGACAAGGATTACCTCTTCCTCAGTGCATACTGTAGTAATCACACTAAGAATTCAATCCTTGCTGTAAAGCTCCTGGCTTTCAAAATTTCAGCCAAAACTTCCTTCTATCCTTGTCAATCAAACGATTTCACGTTGTTCCCCAATCACTACCAGAATCCTAGACAAGTGACAGAGATGACATTTCAATGACAATTTCTTTACTTTTTTATAAGCTAATATGAGGAAGATTTAGCTGTTGTTCAGAAGACAGAACATCTGGTAACATGGGCCAAGTTACAAGTACTTACAGCTTTTTTCTTTCATAATCATCTTGATAATCAGAAGGCTCTAATTTTGGAATTGTTTTGACATATTTTTGTTTCAATTCTTTACTATGAAACCCACTCCAAAGATTCCCAGTGACATTATTCACCAACAGCTTGACATGATGTAACCATGATGGGTTTGCACAGCTGACATCTCTAAAGACTTGGAGGAGCATTTCATCTGACATAGTAGGATCATGTCTGTGAGTTCTCAATGACATTCAGAAGAGACGGTTGTTATAAAGAAAAAAAAATAAATCCAAAAACAACCTGCTGGAGCGATTAAGAAATTTTTAGCATATAAAGTGGAATAAGGAAAAATAACAGATTTTTTTTTATTAACCTCAACTATTTCCAAGGCTTTTAATTAATGCAGAAAAACCTTATCTATACTTAAGGACTAGACAAATAAACTACTCCCAAAGTATGCAAAACTACAACTCCACTACACATAGATCTTTTATCAATTTGAATTATGCATGCAAATTTCCAACACTGTGGACCTTGGTCATCTCAGAATGGGAGCTCTAAAAGGCACCATTCATAAAAACATGTTGCAGATACATGAACAGAACTGCCAGAGACAAACACACTCGAAAGATATTGTGCTGCTTGGTTTTATTTAGACTGGAATGCCTTCCTTTTTTAATGATCTAAATTATGATTTATTATAATTATTATGGTTATATATTATGAAAGCCCTGACCTGCATATTCCAGTCAAACATATTTATATGGGCTTGGGGTTTTTTTATTTGTTTTTCTTTTAAAACTAAACTAGGGTGACACTTTTCCTCTAAGAATAACAAAGGGAAAGGCTCGAATTTTTGACTACACCTTTACTTACAAAATTCACCCAGGGCTTAGGAAAACTCTGCTAGAGCTTCTTCCTCTCTCTGAAACACATTCAGGTGGTAGATGAGGGCACTTTTCAGGCAAAGGCAAGAAAGTTAAAGCTGTTAACCCCACATCCTGGTGAGTTGTCTCCTTTGGAGCACAAGGTGTAGGATTATGGAGATGGGAAAAGCTAATAAATTCTCTCATCATGCACTTGATGGCTCAGCTGTGGGAAGAGCAGGATCTGCTGAGAATATCCTGGATGAATTTTCTGGATCAGCCTCATCCAGTGAGACCTACATCAGTGCACACAGACATGCTTCAACGTGCAAAGAGGGAGGGTCTCTTCAATAACCCCCAGCACAGCACTCCAGTCATATGGAGAACTTCTGATCAAAAACTGGCAGCATGAGACATCATCTGAACAAGAGCTCCACTTCCTTCAGAAGGTCATCATTTCAAATGTAAGACACTAAGACAAGACTTAAACCCTTAAGCCATTTTTTGTGGCACAAGCTCTAATTGCCTATAAATCATGCTGTGTTGCCTACTTGACACATAAAGCTTGCCTATAAATACAAAACTGCTTTACAATCCATACCCCTGCATGGCACTGAATTGGAAATATGGCAGAGTTTTGTGTTTGTCTTAAACACTTTCAAGAGGGACATCTTGTCTGATTGTTGGATTTTTTTGGTGGGATGCAGAAAAGTGGTGTATCAATAGTTTCCAACCTTCTCTCCCCTCCTTGGAATTTATAGATCACAGCAATAATTTACTGTGCTGTGACTGAGAGTCCATCAGGTACTAGAGATCATCTCTTCTGTGATTTGAAACCTACACAAGTGCTTCAGAGCTGTTTCTGAGATTCTTGGAGCTGTCTTAGTGGGTATGAATCATGAAGGCAGTGAAATTTTTATAAAGTCTGTTCTTAATTTTTTAATCTTTTTTTTTAATATATCTAGAACAAGACTGTGGGTCTTCTGGGGTACCTAGAGAGGAGCACAGCTGAACCATATGGGGCAATGTTGCTCTGAGCTGGCACACAAGCCCCAAAGCTCTCACACACCACAGCAGCCTCCTCCTGGGCTGTGTCTTGAGCATGATTGGTCCACACAGCTCACAAAGGAAGAGAGAATAAGGTGGATTTTAGACACATTAATAGGCCACAGAGAAAAATTTTTAAAAAATTAAAACAAAAAATTAAAAAATTCTGGTGTCCTGAGCTAGATCCTGAGGAGGGTTTTGCCATCACCAGATGTCCCTGGGATAACTGACAGCAGCCAGTTCCTGACATACTTTGCTGGTCCTATAAAATAAAGAATCCCAGCTGCACAGATGTTGCTGTTTTTAAAACAGTCTGTATGATTACTCTCCCTTCTCTCTGTGCTTAACAGTACTCATGCAGTTAAGATGAGGTATAGAGAGACACCATCTACAAAATGCCTCAAAATTGTGCTTGTACCTGTCTATGCAGAGAGAAAGGCAAGGAGAGTAGAAACCAGATTTTTCTTTATGTTTATGCAGGAAGAGTTAAAATGAACATATCCACTGTAGTGGATTCTGCTGTTGTGGTACCTAGGGCAGCAAGAAATTTAAAAAAACCAACCCAAATGTGCATGTTTCAGTCATGTGAGCCACTCAGAGCTGTCAGTGTAAAAGATGAGCCCTTCTGCCTTTTGGGGCAAGAGACCACCAAGGCAAAGAGGACTCTACATCTGGACTTTACTAGATCTTTTGGCTGAAAACTTGGATTAGAAGTGTGTGGGTAAAACAGTTTGAATTTTAGAGCCACAGACCTGTGCCAACATGGAAAAAAGATACAGGAAAAGTCAACCACATTTTAAAGAAGCTTATGCAGAGCAAAGGAATACTTAGTTACTTTAACGAATTAAGATTTTTATTGAATCCTCCCTTGCCTGCTTCTGTCTCATTGAAAACATTTATATGAGGACAGAAAACAAATTTGGAGAGATAAACCTCAGAGAACAGCATTTGCTAGCACAGGGGCTGTCAGAGACATATTTCTTTGATCTGGACAAAAGGAAAATGTCCACATTCAGTTTGGGAAGTGATATTTAGCAGCCATTATTTTAAGTATTCCTTTTGCTACAATATGAAAATCACAGCACTGAGCAGGCCATCCGCAGCCTTATTATTATTAACAAAAAATCTGAATGGCTTAAGGCTAATTGTAATGCTAAATATCTTTCTGCTTTTTCACAAGTAAATGGCATTCATGCAAGGCAGATGAAGGTTCAGACTACCACACTATAAAATAGAAAGGTTGTGTGACTGCATTAGCTGCAACCAAAAAGCAGTAAGTAGGGTTCTAGATTCTGCAAGGCTTCTATCAACCTTGCAGAATTTGTCTGCAAGGCTGTTGAAATTATTTTCTCTTGATTCCAATTCTAAAATAAGAAACTAAAAGTAGTGTTTAGCAATTTTCATTCTTCTCACCCCAGGCACTCTAAGTCTCACTTCCAGAACTAAGTCTAATTAAAATTACTGTCATAAATTAGATCCATCACCTCAAATTGGGAATTCTCATTAGAGGCTCCTTGAAAAAGCAAAGGACAAAATTGTGCAACTGAATCATACAGGGGCACCCAGTAACACTGGATATTTCCAGGGAATACTAATAGCAAGCATTTTACAATCACCTCAACAGCTGAAACTCCTTCATGAAAATTTAAGAGGCCATTTAAAATAGCAATAGAAACCACAAACAGAATTCACACATAGGTTATTCACAAATAGGAAAGAATCATCCATTCGTCAAATTAATTGTTCTTTCCAAATGCTCACACAGCTCTCTGATATTGTTTTCTGCCATCAGTCACTCAGACTGCATCACTCAGAGTGCATCTGTGGACAACCATCCTGACAGGGCTACTCTTGCTGCTCTGATGTGGAGGCGATTGCCTCTTCTGGTAATCATATCCAGTGACTTGAAAAATGAAAGTAAAGTCATTTAATAATCAATCATTGTTTTAAGCTTCCTTACCTTTATTATAGATTAATACCACTGTGACCTACCAGCATTGCTCCAAGTGAAATACAAGAAAGAAGCCTTCAGCATGAACACTCTTTGACTTCCATACTTGTAACTTATTTAAAAATCTGGACAGAATATTAATGTGACAAGGTAAGAAGCAGCTGAGCATGTTAAAGCCTTAATGCACCTGTCTTACTTCATAGAAATAAAGTGACACTTTGGAATGGTTCAAGTGGATGAATAACCCACTATGAAAGCAAAACCTTTGCTCTGCTAGTTTATGTCACAGGAGTCATAGCAGGCATTAATAATTGAAGAGCTGCATTTGTGCAATTGTCTGATTTTTCTGTGTCAAAATTTCAGCAACAGTGGAACATGGAACGATTTAAGTAATGGAGAGTTAAAAAAACACTCATCTACTTGACTAAGTCACAGAATCACAGCATGGTTTGGGCTGGCAGGGGACCTTAAAGACCTCCTGGTTCCAACCCCTTGCCATGGGCAGGGACACTTTCCATTAAACCAGGTTGTTCCATCCAGCCTAGCCTTGAACACTTCCAGAGTTGGGATATCTTCTCTGGGCAACCTATTCCAGTGCCTCTCCATTCTCACACTAAAGAATTTCTTCCTAATATCTAATTTAAATCTATCCTCCTTCAGTTCATAGTCACTATCAATTGTCCTATCACTTCATAACCTTGTAAAAAGTCCCTCCTCATCTTTTCTGTGGATCCCTTTCAGGTACTGCTGCTTTTAGTCTTTCTTTGTTGTCTAAAAAAATAAGTAACTGTTTACAGCATGTAAAGTATAATAGCGTGAAAAATTTTCACCAAAATCTAAACAGTTAACACAGCCCCAATGAAACAAAACCCCTGTTTTCACACAAATATATAAACCTCAAGAATATAACCACCTTCTCCAGGATTAAACTTAGAATTCCCATTCATTGTTTACTATCTGCCCCATCCTCATAGCACCTTTGTCAGTGTTGCTGTGGCAAGGTTGCAAAAGTGCTAAAAAACAGCTCCATGTCACTTTAGCAAAGCCTGTGTGAAATGCATGACAACTGGTGAGTTTTTTCTTGTTTTTCTTTGTAGATTCTGGAATCAAGGTCAGCCCTCATATTTAGACCCAGCCTTAGAAAACTTTTTTGCAAAGTTTTGAAGACCCTTACTTTGTGCCAATAAGAACAGCAAGAAAAGCACAGACTTTTTTGCCATTCCCATACACCATTTTCCCAGAGCTGCAGCTGTTTGTCTCAGTACAGATGAGCTGGATTTACACTAGCTCAGCTGAGATGACAACCAAGTTGCCTAACCAGCTTGGACTGCAGGGTACAGATCAATTACCTAAGATGACATTTGATCAGGACAGTGGGATTAAAATTATTTTCTTTTATTTACATTACGCCGTTTCCAGGAATGCCGTCTGTCTATCCCAGTAAATAAACTGAGTGCTGGTGCTGCACTGGGGTCAGGGCAATTCCCAGTGTCAATCCTGGCTGGGGGATTGGCAGATGGAGAGCAGCCCTGCCCAGAAGGACTTTGGGGTGCTGGTGGAGCAGAGGCTGAATGTCCTCCAGTGATGTGCACTCCCAGCCCAGAGAGCCAAACGTGCCCTGGGCTGCACCCAAAGCACCCTGGGCAGCAGGGCAGGGAGGGGATTCTGCCCCTCTGCTCTGCTCTGGTGAGAGCCCACCTGCAGTGCTGCATCAGCTCTGGGCTCCCAGCACAGGAGGGACAGGGACCTGTTGGAGCGAGTCCAGAGGAGGGACACCAAGTGGATCAGAGGGATGGAGAACATCTCCTGTGAGGAAAGACTGGGAGAACTGAGTTTGCTTAGTCTGGAAAAAAGAAAGATTCAAGGTGACCTAAATGGGACCTTCTAGTACTTGAAAGGAACTTACAGGAAAGAAAAGATGATGTAGAGACAGGAGAAGTGGGAATGGGTTCAAGTTGAATGGGTTCAAATCAGGTTTGATCAGGTATTAGGAAAAAACATTTAATTCTTAGGGCAGTGAGACACTGGAACAGGTTTCCTAGGAAAAATGTGGCCCTGGAAGTGCTCAAGACCATGTTGGATGGAGCAATCTGGTCTAGTGGAAGGTGTTCCCACCCATGGCTGGGGATTAGAACTAAGTGATCTTCAAGGTCCCCTTCCAACCCAAACCATTCTGTGTAATTTAAGAATTGATTGTAGTGATTCTGGGTATCATCATATAATGATTTGTGATGTTAAAATCCCAGGGCAGTCTACTCCTGAATCTCCCAAGTAATTCCTCAGTACACCTGCAGGCTGAGAGCACTGTGGAGCCTCTCCACAGACACAGCATGTGTGCAGCCAACCTGCATTGGGAGCTCTAACATCCTCAATAGTCTCTAGTGTTGCAACTAGACATAGCCATGAGTCTCATAAATGAGCCTCACTATCTCATGATGAGGTTCCAAGTGTGTCTCATCTAAAAATAAATTATTACAAGGAGGGTACATGCTAAACTTCAATGTAGCAGGAGGTTATTCAACACACTGGAATTAACATATGTAACAGCACAGCATATTCTGATGGGAAATTGAAATGTTGAAACATGTTTTTTAGGCCTTCCCTTAAAGTAAATCTCCTTTCCTGGCTCAAGAAAATTGAGTAATATTTCATGTCTGCAGTTATTTGTGATGATGAAAAGGAGTTAGTCTGCTGATGAAACCTGTCCTTTACACAAGCATTTTTCTAGGAGTGTGAGGGAAGGAAGACAGTTAAGTATGATTTAAGTGAAAAGAATCAGGTATCTGTACATTCTAAAAGAAGGACTGATTATAGAGAGTAGGAATGCCTCCTGGTAAATTGGTCTACCGTAACTAAAAGTTGTCCCAAAATGAGCTTTACTCATCCCACCCCACAAAAATTTCACTGTTACAACACATCAAAATAGCAGACAAAAACCCCCAAGACAGGTTATAAATTCAGCCTCCTGAGAGCTAGAATTCAATTACATTTGCTTCTGAGAATCATTTTCTTTAGTAGAATACACCACTTGTGAGCAGGCACAGCAGCATTTTCAAATCAAAGGTTTCCAGCTTTCTGCTGAAAGCTGAAAGTTTCTGTTTTCAGGTGTTTCATTTTTTCACTCAGAAGTCAAAACTGTCTGTAAAAAGCACACATTTCTCACACAGAAAATAATTTTAATAAAGAAAATAGTTTCAACAGATTTCTTTGGGCCATTTCTACAATGCATTCATGCTGCTTTCCCTTTTACAAAGCAACAGCATGAAACTTCAAAGTTCAGATCTAATGCTGCAGAGCAGCCTCAGCCCCACTGATTTTTTAATCCCAGAGTGCATCCAACACAGCCACAATGGCCAACTTCTCATTATTCATTTAAATCAACAGTCAAAACTTAAAAAAAAAATTTTAGAAAAGAAAAGAAAAGAAAAGAAAAGAAAAGAAAAGAAAAGAAAAGAAAAGAAAAGAAAAGAAAAGAAAAGAAAAGAAAAGAAAAGAAAANAGAAAAGAAAAGAAAAGAAAAGAAAAGAAAAGAAAAGAAAAGAAAAGAAAAGAAAAGAAAAGAAAAGAAAAGAAAAGAAAAGAAAAGAAAAGAAAAGAAAAGAAAAGAAAAGAAAAGAAAAGAAAAGAAAAGAAAAGAAAAGAAAAGAAAAGAAAAGAAAAGAAAAGAAAAGAAAAGAAAAGAAAAGAAAAGAAAAGAAAAGAAAAGAAAAGAAAAGAAAAGAAAAGAAAAGAAAATCCTCACTTTTTTTTTTCCCCGCTTGGTGGAAATTCCATTTGGATGCATTTGAATTACGCTGTTTTATCTCCAGTGACAAATCTGTTATATCTTGGCTGCACCAACATCTCAGGCACATGCTATTTCTTTCATTCATTTCCCTGGTGCTTTTACCTCAGTACCTGATGTGCTGTCAGAATCACAGAATCCATCCATAAGTATTATGTGATGAGCAGCTGCTGTATATGCAAGCACACAGGAGAAATGAGCTTTCATTCTTCCCTTGCAATCATTTACATAGAGAATATGATCCCATTTAAATTACTGCTTGTCATCTCGTTACACTTGATCAGCTGAAGGATCATTTTATTGAAACCAGGAGAAAGAAAGAAAGAAAAAGGAAAACTACCAGCAATTTGACACTCCTTTATACTTAAGAGTTTGAAGGCTTGTAGAGTTTTATATTCAAACTGCTAGACTTTCTGATGGTTTCTCCTCTCAGAAGAGGATTCCTTTGATAGTCAGACAACTTCTATCCTATCCCTCCAGGCTAAAAATCTCTATTTTCATGACTTCCCTGAGAAAATTAGAAATTCTGCATACCACAATATTAAGTGAAGAGGTGTTTCTTAAGCAGTTACAACCTGACAAATGCCTTAACTGTGGGAGAACTGACAAAAATAAGTGACTTCTGGAGGCTGGAAGAACCCACAAAGCCTGTATTGCTGACATATAGCTTCCTACTCTAAATATTTTTCACATCAGTATTTGTCTTCAGATGACTTCTCCAAGAATTTAAGATGGAGTTACACCTTGACAGGATTCATCCTAAATCACATCTTTCTCTGCATTTCTTAATACAATGGAAATCCACTTTGCATTAAAGTGACAAAGGGTATGATTTAAATTCTTAACACAAGGCAATTCACAGATGGAACAACTGAGCAGCATATCTTTTTCTGTTCAGGTTTTACAAGGCACTTGCCATTGGTGACTAATACTGAAAACATACTCCCATTAAAAAAAAAAAAAAGTCATATTTCTAATTAATATTTTCCAGTGTCTTTAAGGTGGAAATGTTGGGAGTCAGGTGGAGGTATATTTTTCAGTGCCATTACCATCTCAGGAGCTTTCTCAGACAAATCTGTCAGAGACAGACCTCTGTCATGTGATGTGATGTGATAGAAATAATAGAACAGGTTTTACCTTTGCCTGACAGAAATTCGAGTCTCCCAAATAACAGTGAAGAGAAATGGGCCAGATTCTGTTAACTGTACTCAGTACCTGTAATAGCAGAATGCAGAGGATGAGAGCAGTCACAGGATATGGCTCACAGCACTTCATTTTCATTCATCTGTGCCACCAAGATGAGCAGCTCTTAGCACACCAGAAAACCCCTAAAAACACAAACTGACACTTTTTTGGGTTTTTTCCTACTTGATGAAATGCTCTTCAGCTATGACCCACTACTTTTCTGTCCAAGAAAACTAGACAGACTACAACTCCAACAGGTTAAAATCTGCATTCAATGTAACTGCCTGAGAAATTTTTGAAGAGCCAACAGCTAAAGTTTCAGGTTTGGTTGAATTAATACTTAGAAGACAGGACAATATCTATTAGTTATGAAAATGTTCACATTTTTAAAGAATATTTCACAAATTCTGCAGTTTTCAATGCAATCTTTTTCATAATCCAAAATTAAGCATTTGTTACTGATTTTCTGATTTAAGGGAAAAAAATCCCAATTTTTGTGTCAAGGAGTCTTTGCAATGATATGTGATCCAGCTGGCCCATCACAATGCAATCAATAAGAAAAGAAAGCCCAATTAAATGAAAAGTTTGGAAATGTAGCAGTTTAAGAATTATTCATTCAAGTTACCCAACAAAATACTTTAAAAAGAAAAAGCCTTTCAGGAACATCACTGTTGATGATTTGGTAAATTTTCTGAGCGTTAAACTCTGTGTTTAGAAAAGAGACCAATAAACCATAAAGGTTATGTCCTTTAGAATGATATCATTACCTAGAAAGCTATTTGCCTGCAGGAGCCTGAGCAAAAGGAAAGAAAGGATTTTTATGTTTTGCTAATTACTCTTGTATCTGCTTTTTCCATTGTGATGGTATGAGGATTTCACATTACATAGCATTTTATTTATGCAGTTCATACTACTTCCATTGTATTTTCTCAAGCATTGCAGCCTTATTTTGACTTCTTATTTCAAAAGCACTTTGATGTTGAAAAATACCACATACACAAAAGTCCTACATAAAAACATCTCCTGTGATCTTCATTGAAGTAATGTAGGACAGAAAAGATATCTATTTCCTCGTAATTTTGGAATGGCCTTCATACAAAGCAAAATCTCTAAAAGCCTATGGCCACTAAACATTTACACTACCCTTTTAAACCATTATTACTCACAGATTAAACCTTTTGAGTTTAGGCATTGACACTTCTTTACAACTGCGTAGAGTAAGAGATGCCCTCTTACAGAGATGCTAAAACACAAGTCCTCCAAGGAGTAAAGATGCATATTCCTCTACAATGCACTAGAGAAATCATTGGGTCATAATCTATGTAACAATATGCACAGCAGAAAGCTCCACAGATATATTTTATGAAAACAGGGGTTTTGTTTTCTCAGCTCTGCTCAGCTGATATAATCTGTCTTGACAGGCAAGCTAATACAGTCAACTTTAGAACAGGCTTCTCACTAAAATTTTTGTCTATTACAAACAGAAAGTTACTGATATTTCATTTTCTAACACTGTTACTGTATTTGTTTTACTGGTTTTGTTATCCTCCCGGTCATCTGAAACATTTGCCATTAAAATTCATGTCCTTCCCTGCATTATCTTACATCTCATCTGAGCTGGAAGCAGGCTGCCTTGACAATCACAGACGTTTTCAGTAGCAATGGCATGTCTTTGGGCAGAAAAAGCCTGTGAAGGAAAATATACACCAGTAGCACAGCAGAAGACCAGCCCACACATCAAATTAATTTGTGAGGAATATCATGCATAGGCCAGTGCAGGCAGTCATGCATCCACCATACCCTGCTCACTGCTTCCCACATCCCCATCAGCCCTTTTAAGAGAGACAGCTTCCATGATGATAATGGGTCTGTATAGTGCTGTTTTTTCAAAATAGCTCCTCCTTTCCTTAAAACTGTAAGTAAATTGGGGCAGAACTTCCTGACTGACCAGGAAGAATAGGAGGGGGATGAGCAATGTGTTTTAAAACTGCAGTGTCCACACAGTTTTTCAGATCCTGAGGGCACTTACAGGTTCTAATAGACCTGCCCATCTCCCAGATGTCCGATTTACCAGCACAATGCCTGTGCCCAGCCCTAGCTCCTCCTGATCCTGGCCAGACTTCCTGTGCCAGTGCAAGACTGAGCCATCACCTTTTGCCTTATCCCGGGCTGTGGATCCCACCATCCCACCTGTCACCAGCTCAGCTAGTTCATTAGAGGACTTATGGCAACTGTTCTGCTGGTGCTGGGGTCAGCCCCAGACCTGCCTTGTCCTCCTTCAGAGGCAGCACTGATGTGTGTTTCTGCACTGTAGCATTTGAGAGCACTGAGAGTACTTTTAGACTTTTTCCTGGCAAGAAAGAGCAAAAATGCCACTACTTGCTGAAATACATTGCTTTTGCTACAAAAGCACCACTGATAACAGACCCAAGGTGAAATTTCTGGTCAAAATTTCCAAAGCAGTTGCTACCCTGCTGCAATCCTGAATTAACTGCAAGTGGAGTTCGACCCCAAGATTTCTCTATCCTGACAAGAGGCCAAATCACCAATGTTTTATATGTACATGCATCCCTGTGGACTCACACGTGCAGATTTTCCTGTTCAGTTTTATTTAGCCCTAAGATACCAGTGGAAAAGCTGGCTGCATTACCAAAGAGAAGATTGGTGTTTGGGGGTGGTGGCTGGGACTTTTTGTACTTTGGTTTGAGGAAGGTGGATCTGATTCTGATTAAAAAGGTGGAAACTTCAAAGTTCTCATGAGAAGGAATTGGGGAAAAGTCTTCTTATCAAAGGGGTTAGTCCACAAGGAGAAGCCACTGCCTGACAAATTTACCAATTTCTGACTAGTCAGTGGTTTAATAAGAGGTCCAAAGAAAAATTCAGCAGGAAATCAGTCATATTTTCAAAACAAATAATTTCAAGTCAAGCCATCCAAGATGACTATATGAGATTAGCTCAGTTGGTTAGAGATTGGTGCTAATAGGGCCAAAGATGCGGGTTCAATCCCTGTATGGATCATTCACTTTGGAGTTGATCTTGATGATCTTTGTGGGTCCATTCCAACTCTGAATATTCTGTGATTTCCATGACTTTTGTTGAAATTCAGTCATTTCCCTTCAAATGCTACAATTCTGAAAACTCAGCAAATCTCAGCCAAGACATCCTCCATTAAAAGCGGCGAACGCGATCCTTTGAGAAATAGTAACACTTTAAGAGAAGTGATCTTTTTATTCACTGCCTCATCCTTCATTTCTAGTGCTTGCCATAAAACATCCATGTGCATCTGCAAATGTTGCTTCTAGGGAGAGCACTGTGGGAACTACCTTTCAACTGCTTGCAATGCTATGAAATGGACGAGAGAAGAGTCAGGGCAGTACCAAGTGGATCCTGGTTGAACAAGACAATGATCCCCACACTGCAGCTGGAGAATTGCCATTTAAGTGTATATCCCAGCTCCATCCCTTGAAATCATAACACTGTGGAAAATACTCCAGGCTCCTCCAAGACTACAAAAGTAACAAGAGGTCTATATGATCTATTTACTCTTTCATCTGATTTACAGAAATGGCTCTTGACAGGAGGCAAGTTGATAATAAAAAGCGAAGCTTTATGACTCTCCTTTCAAGCACTTCTTTTAGATGTTGTCTCTGTCTTCTCCCCTCCATTAAGTCATAGATCTAAGGACTAAAAAGGAACCAAAGAAGTGGCAAGATCTAACGCCTGTTGGACTAAATACGTAAATTATGAAATCAAGTCTCAGAACTGGGAGATCTTAACTCAGACTACTGGTAAATCAAGAAAGTGATGAAAGCAGCATCCCCCTCTAGGAAGGGTGCTGATTTTATCTGTGACATTTCTAGCCCTCAGAAGTCTACAATATTTTTCATATAAGATCAAAGAAAATGCATTAATATTTGCATATGGTTTGCTGTATATTTCCCCCTTCTATTAGCATCTCAGTCACTCCCCAGCTTCAAACGCTGGATAATACTGAAATCTTTAGTGTAAAGGAAACAAAAAACCTTACAGTTCAGATAACTAAAATGCATATTGAAATTAATGGGAATCATTTGATTCCTTCCTGTGACAAAACAAAAATCAGACATTTTCTAGAGGAGAAGCATCTTTAATCTCCCAGGTGAAACATGAGAGCAGAGAAGTGTGATTCTATAATGAAAGCCTTTTTGTTTTTCTCACACTTTTGCAATGTTTGTTTGTTTGTTTGTTTAACTAGGATTTGGCTTATGTCATTTGAATTTCTTCACCAAGCATTTTGCTTTTATTGTAATACAATTTTATGATAATGAAAAAGAAATTGTCATATTTAAACATTTTCTGCATGATTGGCATTGGAGCATTCAGCACAAGGAATTAATGAGAGTATTGAATTAAATGTGTCAAATTTTTAAAACCTCAACACAAGAAAGCCAAAGCACAGAAGTTATTTTGTCTGCATAAACGATGTTCAAAAGCTTAACTCTGTTTCATTATATGGTGCTTTTTAAAATCTGAGATGGGGTTACTCTTCAGTGTATCTCAGACCCATAATGAGCACTTTTATTTAGATGTTTATATTCTTCTACTGCTTCACAGTGAAACAAAGTTGGGATGTGCCTTGCAACAATTTGTGAATGCAAGTAGCTTTGTGTAGGTGATTTCATTTGCCTCCTTCTACATTACTGAAATGAAGAGATCTTCCCCAGCCTAAGTGCACAGCAACCTAGTTGAGTTCAAGCCCTTGGTGAGGCTGCCCTAACACATGATTGCAACCTCACTTCTCTGCCCACTCTGTTTCCTATGCAGAAAAAAAACCCTCACAGCTCTCTTCAGCAAAACCAGAGCTTTTGTCTCATCTAACCATCAACAACCAGACTCACATTTTAGTCATGTAGCAGTGCTGAAAACATAACTCAGAGAGTCACACACACAGGAAAACCATCACATACACAGAGGAAAACCACTGTGAGTGCTCAAAGGAACCAGCACTGCAAAAATATTCCTGTTTGGTTTACACAGGTTATTAATGTCTGAGTTTAATATTGAAAATCTTCCAAAGGGTGAGTTGTAGGATTAAAACAAAATGGTATGAATTTAAATCAAACTCTTGGAGAAAAGTCAAGGTTTTTACTTTCTCAGCTATTTTCTCCCTGTCAGAATGATTCATGTTTTAATGTCTGTTTCTTCAGTAAAGACCCTGCAAGACCATCCACAACACAGTATTTCTGTGCTTCTGAAAGGTAAACCAGCCCAAACAGAAGGCAAAATTCTCCAGACAGAAAATCTAGACTTTTTTTTCATCTTTTTTCATTTTTTGATTGTAATATTGCACATCTTTCTTACTAAGAAAAGAACACACCTAATGTAAAGAGTTAAGAACTACAGATGTTTTCTGAGAAGGTTTATGGATCAATATTTGTCAGTTCACAACCAAAAAGCAAAGGGCTAATTAGGAAATTTCCCACATTTTGAATTTTTGTTTAGTGTACTACAGCCATCAGTGACTATAATTCATTCATTATCAATTGATAACAAAAGAAAAATTTTTCAGTCTAAATTTATATGCAAATAAGAAAAAAACCCATTATATTTACCTGTCATCAATGGCAGATCAGAGAAAGTTCAAGCAAATGCTTTTCATTAAAAACAGTGTAATTTTCTTATCTCAGCGCCTTTGTAAAAGTATAGATAATAATTAAAGCTCTATGACATTAAGCACACTGGTTAAATCAAAAATCCTATTACATACTTAGGAAAAATTAGCTGTGGAATGACGTAAGACACAGCCTTCAGCTCTTAACAAGCTAGGAGGAGTTTTTGTTCAACCATTCAGACAGCCCAAATTATATATAATACTGCTAAACTTCATCCTTCTCATGAATCTCTCAAGGATTGCTCTCAGGAGACTGGTAAGGAAACAGGGTATTGTGTTCCTTTCTTTAATGTTACAGTAGGGACATCCATAGCAAAATAAAATAGGTGGCATGACTGAATGTGAAGAAACATAATGGGAATTAATGAAGTACCACAATTGAATGTCCTTGTTTCAAATTTGTTAAGAGAAACAACAAAAAAAAGGACTGTTTCTTTTCTATATGAATGTATGTAAGGGTTCAGTATGGTATTGGAATATTTCCTGTGATTTAGCCAGTAAGTAATATTTGTCTTCTAAAGGCTGATAATCTGCATTTAAGACTAACTAGGAGTCTGTCATTTTGTAGGACATCATTTCTCATCCTAAATAACTTTGGCTGACAGCTATTCTGGATGCACAGATTTAAGGACACAGCCATATATATAAATATAAGCAAATTACATATAAATATAAGAAAAAAAATTTACATGTTTAAATCTATTTCTAGAGACCTATAGGAAGAAAAACATCTTTCCATCTACATTATAGGGATTTGGGCAAAGTGAGGATTAAATACATTTAACTAGATTTTTTAAAATTTTACTTAAAGGCAGTGCAAATCAAAATACATTAATAAATAACCTTTTAAATTCTCAGAGGTCCTTTAAGGCTGCCTACCCACTGCACAGTCAGAGGAGGGAGGCTGGGCAGGCATCCTGGCAGATGGTTTCCCTGCAGAAGGGCTCTTACATGGGAGCCGTGGGTTTCCATGCCCCACGCTGCTGCCGAGCATTGTTTCCCTGGAAGGTGTTAATGGCTGCCAGCAAGGATGCCTCTGATACATGGGAAATCATGGCTTTTGCAAGCAGATGTGCATGCTAGCAGCTCTTTGTTCGGAGGAATTAAGGTCTTTAATAGAGTAAAACAGCTGAGGCAACAGAGAGCCGTGTGGGGAGGCCCAGGGGATTGATTGGAAACATCAAGTCCTGTATTGACAGGAGGTAGATGTGTTGGTACACGTAGGCAGAAAACCACCAGGAAGCCTGAAAAACAGATGTAGGCTTGGCCTTGAGAATAGAAATAGACCTCCCTGGGTGCAGGAGTGAAGGGAAAAATAGGTTTAAAAGCTTGCATTAAAAAAACCTGTTCATTATTATCCATTTCTACTCTGCTTACGAAAAGAGGATACAGTCCCTCCAAATGACAACGGATGTGCCCAAAAATTGCTCGACCAGTAAAAGTAGCTTCTCCTCCTTCAGAAAAAAAAAACATTAAAGCCCAGCTAATAGTCACAAGGAGCTGAAAATAACAGTTTACACTTTACAGCCCACAATAAAAGAATTTATTTCTTCAAAAGTTCAAAGGTCTGTTAATTTCCCATTGTAAACCCCAGCCATAACCTCTTGCTTCAAAAGCCGAGACCACTTCCCTCTCGATGCCTGGTTCTGTCTGGAGCTGCCTGTCTGTTTCCACAGCTACAAGGGCCACAGTGACAGCCTTGAGCTTGCTATGCATCCACAGGGACAAGCACACCAGTCCTTGTCACCTGGAAGTGTCTCTACCACGGAGGCACTTTGGAATGGGTGGCTGCATCCACTCCACCACAGGTCACATCTCTGGTCCCAGGGTCTTGGGGGAACATTCACCAGAGTCACTTGACAGCAATCTACTAGGATGTGAAGGGTACAGGAGGTACCTGTGCCCAATTTTTCATGGCTCCATCTGCAGCCTCCCAAGCCTCCAAAACGTAAAATCATGGAATGGCCTTGAAGAAGCCTTAAAGATCATTTCAATCCCTGCCGTGAGCAAGGCCTGTCTTGGCCTTAGACATTTCTAGAGATGGGACACTCACAACTCCTCTGTGCAAGAAAAATTAATCAACTTGGTTAAAAATGCAGATGGGCAACAGTAGATACCCATTACAGACTGATTAAATTCAACAAGCAGCCTCTTGACTCAGGTATGTGTGTGCACAGACAGGCTGTTGCCTCACACCACAGTATGATTTATAAATGAGACCACTGTAATGAAGATGGACTGCTCCTAAATCAAGTCCTGCTGAGGGAAGGAACCTAAGAGAAAATTTGCTACATATGAATTTAGGTATTTGCAGGCAAATTTATAAAAAGAAAAACTTCACAGTGACCATCAGATACCTGAGGCACTTTTATAAATGCAAGCATGGGCTGAATACTTCAAAACATAAATAAGCTGTGGCAAATTAGGCCCTTTGAATCCATGTTGCTATTGAAAACCAATGGGGGCTAATAAGGAATACATTGCTTCAATTTTTTCAAGTTGTTTGCTGTGCGTTTAACATGTTATATCTCACTGTATTGCTGTCACATGAAATATTAACAACAGCAACTACCAGTTAAGCACTAAACATATACATTTGTGCTGCACTTGTTCACACTTGACATGACCATAATATCTAATCTAATGCCAGATGATGAGCTTGATGTTCCAAAGCTTGATTTCTCCCTGGCTAAATTCACTAGGAAGAGGGAGTAGAGCAAAGAAAAAACACTGGTAAGCTTTCCACTGGATATACTGATGACAGCACAAGAACATGTTTATTTTTGTTATTCCATCTGGTGCTCATTATAAGCACCACAATTTTGGATGAGTTATGGCCAAACTATCTAACTATCAATAAAACATGGGCTTACTGAATCTGCAGCAACATGAGACATAAGTGCAATAATCTCCTGTTTACTGATGGTGTGTTATGCAACATTATTTTTACTCAACCCCAACTATTGGAAAATTAAAACAACTTTGATCACTTTTGGAGGTTCTGGGCTAATATTTCCATTTGTAACTATCAATTATTTAAAGAACACTTTTAAAGGGTTCTTAGAGGTATTAAAAAACCCCAGTAATTTAAGCAGCAATGGTAGATGATTATAAGACTTAAGCCTCATATGGAATTAAAAGTCTGTATAAAACAGTCACATTGCCATCTACTGACAGCTCTTTATGAAAAGGCTTACAGTTTTTATTAGCTGCCTGACTATATACTTAATACTCTTTCTCTTGACATAACAGTTGCACAAAAATTAGGGACATACAATATATGTTGTTCAGTACATCCCACTTCAATAATCTCGCTTCTGTTCCAAATCCATTCAGGCTTTCACAGTTCCATTCTGCAATTAGACACGTTTATTAATGGAATTATTGCTCAGTATTTCATAGGAGGTAAAACTGTTTTCAAGAAAGTAACTACAGGAGGGTATGTTAATAAATCTGGACTATGTGCACAGTACATAGGGACCTGCTAATAGGATTTCCATAATAACAGCATTTATTCCACTGCATATAATACCGGTGATAATACCAATGGAAAACACAGTTGTTATTATTATGTTATGTGAAAAATGGATTTCATGTTAAGGACACATCATATAGACTACAATGTCACTGATGCACCTATATATTAAAAATCTTTTATCTCATCTTTATACTGAAGTACATTTTGGCCCAAAATGTATGCCCTAGTTATTAAACCAACAACACATAATTTACACTTTAGGTCTCATAGCTGTTCTACCTTCCTGCAACAGGGGTGAGTGGATCCTAAAAATGACCTGTAAATGAGGTGATGCAGTGCTCTTCCATGGAAGTAAACATACCAAGCTGGGATTTCCTTGCTGTAACCCACCCCACACAAACTGAAGGCCTTCCTTAGATTCTCAGTGCTATATTTCCAGCTAACAATTTCTGCATGCTATCTGATCCATGGCATAATGTGATTTTTCCTTAACTTTTCCTCTTAATTATAACATTCAAGTTTGAAAGAAGAAAATAAAACAACAAAGTAATCTATCAGGTCTTATCTTCAGTACCTGTGCCCAAATTTTCATGCCTCCAAATCTGCCCTTCCCAAAAAAGTTTCCAAAGCACTACTTTGTTTTTAAAACTTCCAGTTTTGTCATTTCTTACACTCATTTGAACGTAGTGTTTTGTCTTTTCTGGGAAATTTTCCTGGCATGCAGAAGAACCCAGAGAAGGTGGCACGCCATGGAACACAGGGCATTGTAATGCCCTGTTGGGAAACTTTACACCACCGAATTTCAAGTGCCTTCTATGGGCTTGCTCCTTGGTCAAATGAAGGTTTTAGAGAAACTCACCTCCCTGTCAAAGAGTACCTGAGGGTGAGAGAGTTCATCCAAGTGCCACTCATGTCTCCACAGGCACAGTCCTTGTGCTGTTACCTGAGCAGTCAGCAAACCCAGCATCTTTTAGATGACTGAAAGTAGCAGCAGCAAAAAAAGAGGAGCACCTCCCAGATAACCAAATTAGTTTCAAAGTACAAGTACAATAAGCAAACAAAGTATGCTATAAGCTAGAAGAAACAGATCCTGATAATTAACCCCTTCTGTACTCAGCCTCTGAAAATTGAATAGTCTAAGAGCATTTGCAAAAAAAAAAAAAAACAGGAAGTCTGTTACATGCTTATGTCCTGTTTCACCACTGCAAAACAATCCTCTGACCTCAGAGTATCAGGAAATTTTTCTGGATGACATTTCATAGGACTAGTATGTGTCTATGCCACAAATCCTAGCATATCTAAGTATTTTGTCTCCTTTTCCAAATTTACACAACCACTTAAATTTTTTTAGAGCTATTGAGCCATATCTGATTACCCCTTGCTCACTGTTATACCTGTGATAACTAAAATAACTAAATGTCAGGGTAGCATGACTGGCACGCACACAGCACGAAGACCAAGGCAGGCTGCTGCAAGGTAATACCATGTTGGCTGAAATTCATTTGGTTTACAGATTAACAACCCAACTGCCAGATTTACCACTCTGCAACTCTCCATTTTGCCTTCTCCTCCAGTGGTTGCCGGCAATAACATCATCCTGAAATGAAAATCTTGCAATTCAATGAGTGCAGAGGAAATTATGAAAGTCACTCTTACTCCTTTTGTAAATGATGCCATTTTTCTAACAAAGTCCTACACAGAGTGAATTGAATATATTGCAGAAAATTCATACAATTTCCCACTGCTGTCATTTAAAGACAGCTTGAATGGAGCTTTAAGGAACAAAATAATTTCCTTAAATAACAAAACAAATATCAAAGCTGGCATGTTTCTAGACAAAGATACCTGCTACACTAAAACTCAAGATTAGCATCAAATTTCACAAGTTTTCCTTAAATGAAACCATGCTCTCAATTTTTCTTCTTAAAGAGTGAAGATAGGCATTTTTACTATTGAGGCAACAAAAAAAAAGCCAACAAAAAATCCAAACCAAAACTATCCAAATTTAAATGCAAATATATTTTTGAGCAAAAACCATATAATCCTAGCAGGAAAACTAGGAGAATTTATTTCACTAGAATTGTGACTCAGAAGCATAGGGAGATAAATTATAAAATATTTGGACAAGTGTAATATCTCTTCTCTTAAACAGCTCAAAAATCCAAAAAAATGGATTTTGCAGCTGGTGGGGTTTGGTTTGGCTTGGTTGGTTGAATTTTAAACCATGTATTGATATAGATTTTGCAGAAATAAAGCAGCTGAGAGAGTGAAAAGTGCTTAGCCAAAGATAAACACTACTTGTAGTGCTTGAACAAATTTCCTCAAGCAGTCACCTCAGACTTCACCACTGACCATTGTTCAGGCTCTGCTCTCAGTGGGAGAGGCTGTGCAAGGAACACAATCAATCAATTAGCGCCATTCAGAGGTGGAATTACTTTGTTTGCAATGCAGAGAACACAGAGCAGAGATAAATTATTGCTTTGGCACTGTAACAGCATCTGCTGCACGCAGCCTGCGGGGCCGAGAGCCGGCCTTTGATCTACATTGCTCATGTTGAAAAGAACAAGGCAACCCAGACACCTGTAGGACTCCCACCTGCATGGCTTTGGAGGAGCTAGAAAAATAATACTCTCAAAAAATCACTGCTTTTGTTTTTCTTTTGTTTTCTTTTTTTTTTTTAAGGGGTTGCTTTGTTTTGTTTTGATAAGTAATAAGGAGGAAAATGACCATAGTAGGAGGAACCACAAGCTGATATATTTGTGTTTTCTACTGTTTCTGTTTGCCATGGATAAACACATAAAAATATACTCACATGCAGCTCATGGCTGAATGAGGAAAGAAAACAGTTAATGATGATCAAAACCAACTTATGTGACTGATATGAGAGGATCTCTCTCAGCTGTTTAATTTTAGAATAAATTCTGTATGGTTAAAAAAGCTAGTAAATTCTGTGGTGTCAGAAGTGTCACTTGTGCAGTGCAGAAGGTCATGTCATTCAGTCCAGCATCCTGGGAGAGCCTCTGAATTAAGAGCTTGGTCTTTTAATACCTGTAACTCATTAAAAACTGATTTAAAAGTCTCAAGGTTTCAAAGCCACCAACAGCAGAAAATAGAAGTTTGGAGGGTGCGTAGGAATGGTACAGCCCTGAGGGGCTTGTGATCCTGCTTCTGAAAAATCGCTTGATCATTGTCCATGCTTAAAAGAAAAACTATGAAAAAACTTTGCAAAATTAAGCCTTAAAGAATATTTCTCCAAAGATATTATGAAAAGCTTCAAAACAGAAAAAAAAAGTTTGTGTGCCTTTAGCACCTGAATCTGCATATTCAAAAGAAACAATACAAAAATGAGGCAAATGATTTTTTTTTTTTTAAGACATTCACACACACACAGAAGTTGTTTGGCTTTCAGACTCATCCATACTATGGTATGAAATGCCTTTGGCAGTGGACTGAAGGCACAAGAGACAATGCAGGGTGTAACTGTCATCATGAATGTCTCATAACACCAGTGGCCAGAACAAAATGCCTTTGAAGGCTGTAGTGAGTGACAAGGCACCTTAAGAAAAGATAGGAAAATCAAAGGGCATTGTCACTGAGTACCTCAAACTTTGTTTTGATTGTCTGCAAGGTCAAGACATTTGCATTATATTAAGGATTCATTAGCACAGACAAGCCTTAGCTGTTACAGGCTGATTTTTTTGTTTTGGAGGTCTAAAATAATAAAGTTCCACAGAAAACAAAAATGCTGGCCTGCCAAGGGATCTCAGCACAATCTGTGCCCTGATCTCTTTGTTACAATGGAAATATTGCATATTGAATAACTAAAGTAATAAAACAAAATTCTAGTTAAAACTTTCTAAACAAAATTTCAAGCCCAGATATTTTATTAACTTTAGCATATATTGCATATAAAACTTGTAATTATTTAGACAGTAATTATTTAGCAGGAAAATCAGCCTTACTTTTTTACTATAGACATTGATACAGCAAATATCTACATGCTTTTGCTTAACTGCTTAGAAAGTAGTTCCATGCTGAAAAAATTAATCCTATCATATTTTTATAACCATTTTATACAAAGTTTAGAGAAAGAGGTGTGATTGTCTGACCAAAGCTGCCCTCTAAAAGAATTTACTGCTCTTGTTATCTGCAGAGCAGATAACATTCACAAAGAGACAAGAATAGGAGGTGTAAATGACAAATGGGACAAAATTCACAGTCATTGGTTTGGTGCATAAACTAGAGTGCCCTAGTCATAAAGGGGTAAAATTGTAAACTGATTAAATTCATCATCTTATGTTCACTCTGATACATAAATGATATCAATCACAATTTATTAAAAATCATGAAAATACGTGACACTGTGAATATGTCCTTCAGCAGGGTAGGAAGCATCATGATTGCAAATGACTCGTATACAAATCTAAGCCCTAACTGGAGAACACTGAATACCTACCCAATCTAATTATTAGACAAAGGTCTAATTTTGCATTCCTGCACCTTCTGAGCTGCACAGTACACCCAGAGCAAATCTGTAAGATGTAACATATCTGCCAACACAGAAATCATGTACCTTACAGCTCGAGTGCTTGGGAGCACTGATAGTCCTTCTGACAGGTTTTTAATGAAATAATGCTCTGCCTGTCAGTGGAACGGAGAAGAAGAATACATTAGACTGACACATATGGAATCATCCTGCCAAACACTGCATCCCAGAACTGGAGGTGGAAAGATGTAAAAGGCAGGCAGCATAATGTGCTCATTTCCAGGACTGGAGCCAGTGAGAGTTAGTGTAACCAGCACCAATTTTCTGCCCAAAGGAATTAAAAACACTGGGGTGTGAATGAGTTCAGTGTCAAAATATCAAATGATTGCCTACAAATACATACCCTGAAAAGGAAGTGTTTTCCTCCTATTTATTTCTACAAAATCCTCAACAGCTTTGATTTGCACTCCATTTCAAGCCATGCCAAGAAACATGATGCACAACAAATATGAACTACAGACATGTTTACCCTCTTATGCTTCCAGATGTCTCAGTTTTACGTGCCAAACCTCCTGCTCTTTCAAAATACTACCTCTAACTTCTCAAAAGTCCACTTCCTTTCTATGCTGTTTTTTGTGGTGAAGAAAAAACACTGCATCTGGAAGGCATGTTTCAGAATAATTATGGGCTATTTCCAATCAAAAGTTCCATCAAATTCAACATTTGTAAGTGTTTGGTAGCAGAAAGAAACCAAGTGACAGCAGTGGCCTGTTAAAATATGGTAGCAATATTATGATTAATTGCAATTCAGAAAAGGTAGAAGTGCCCAATAAATATTTCTGCTGTATACTTCAGAGACAAAGATGTATGCCTCAGGACTGATGAAACGCTTTCCTGTATTGAGTCAGGAATATGTTAGCTAGCAGCTTTTGAAGTCTGACATTTTAAAAATCAGATTCAGATAACTGAAGGGTTTTAAAAGAACCAGCCAGGCATCTTTCTAGGCTGTCAGTGAGTTCTGTCACACTGACAGTCTCAGAAGACTGAAGAGTTGCATCAATAGGACAAGACAGAGCTTTACAAAATCTCATAGTAATTAGCAGAGTAAAACGTCGAGAAAAACAAAAATTTAGATTCTAAAAGTCCATCTTATGCATAGTGGTAACTCCCGTGTCTTCAAACCCAAAAATCAGGATCATGTGATTGGTATCAGTCAGAAGTAGAGGTGGAATCAGAGTTCTGGTGCAAAATACTTGTTTAAAAGAATGTATCGAGTTCTTCTTTGTATGCAGTGGAAGTGAACTGAAACAATTACCTCTCACAGCGTCAGAACTCTTTCATTCATCCCATTCCAAAGACTTGTCTTGGAAGAACGCTACTTGCATCTCATTCCTTCTTCATTTTCAAGGTTTCTTCTCTCTGCTTCCTGGGTGAGATAGTTCAGCCACACAAACATACCCCTTTGTGTATCAATAATCAGCCAAATTTTCTTCACACAGAACATCTGGATTTCTAACTAGCTGCCTTTAATTTGGATGCAAATACTGTATCTCATAGCTACCATAAAATATAGAATGATAAATAACTCCAACAGTGTCTAATAGATTAACTCAATTTAAACTACTGTATTCAATTAAGAGGGACTTTGTGCATAGTGGTAAAAATAATGCTCATTATTTTCAGCACATTTTATATTAGTCTAATTGGTAAATGTCCCCATACTTGCAATTAAATATATATATATATAAAGTAACTCTACAAGCAGGAAGGAGCATGTAAAATTTTATTCCTTGAAATGACTTGGCTATGAGTATATTAGAAGTGATGTGTAATTAGCTATCAAAGCCAAAAGACTGTAAAGTTATTTAAATTGACCATGATGGGTTAATGCCTAAGTACCATGGGCTCAACTGATTCTTTCCAAAAGAAGTCAAGCTAGTGAAGACAAAGATTTTCTCTCATCCTTTCATTTTGGGTGATTTAATCCTGTACCATTGAAAACAGGAAAGTCTTGTCTTTTTTTTTTTTTCCTCTTAAGAACTAGATTCTCCTGCACTAAAGAGTTTACTGATTCCTGACCTCCTCATGGGAAAAACCCTAGCTTGAACATTCTGAGACATTTGCCTTTCTGTCTTATTCTGCTTTCTGAGTAAATCTGAAAATGTTCCCTTTAAAAAAAACTCATCCTGTGTTTATATTCTGTAAACTTTCTGGAATATTTACTATCCAAATTATTCATTAAAACAGGACCAAATTTCCGTAGGAGATCACCATGAAAGGCTAAAAATAAGTTCTGACACTCAATCAAGAACAGTCCAGGCAAATCCTGAAAACCTGTGTTTTTCAGGTCAGTGTAAATTTAGGCACTTACCAATAACAGCAAAATTCCCATATCTGGTGTAATACAGATACAGCACATATAAATAGGAAACACTAAATGGAATAGATTGAGTATGAGGACAATATGATTGCAAAGTTTTTCACAGACTGATGGTTTTCTATTTTTAAACACATTTTTTTTAAATCAGGTTAAATCACACAACTCTCATACCTTCTGAGGTAGGGCTTGAAGTAAAGAAAAGGACTAGATTGTAGAGTTCACATAAGGATTTTCAAGCATAAAAGACAGCACAGAAAAAGAAATATGGGTCAATATAGCAAAAGAGCAAAGTTCAGATATGGTATGTTTGAAAGCATGAATAAAAAACAAAACTATGCAATTTTGAAACTAATCTTAAATTTAAAAACATAATTTAAAAAAAAAAGAGTTCTCTTTCCACTAAGCGTTTGGCATTCTGACCTCCTATGCATTAATTTCTCAATTGCATTTGTTTCCCAAAATCTGTCATTAAAGCAATTAGCTTTCACTGTCCTGGAAACCAAAATGGAAAGAACAATTCCTGCAGCTTTCAAGTTCAGCCACACTGAAGCCTCAGCTTCAATGACACTATAGATTGTGGAACTCTTCTTCTGAGAAGTTTCTTGTTTCTGCTCCCTTTGAAAACCTACGAGGCTCTCCAACTTGAAGTGCTATAAAAATGGCACCCTTCTGAGTGTATCTTCAGCTTCATTATGACTTTCTTTTGAATGAAAAGGATGGTTATTTGCAAGCATTTATTGAGAGGCCAAGCTCAAACACACAGAGTAGAAAAGTAAGGAAATGCAAAAATAAAACCAAATTACTAAAACCAAAGATCCCAGTTTCCCCTTTCTGCTCCCAGTGAGAGATAACTTTCACTGCCAGGTTAGAGCTGTAAAGTGGCAGCAGTAGGGGGAAGGATGCACATCAACGCTAATGGTGAGCAGGGTCTCTGCATTTCCTTTGAAGCCCTTCTCCATCTCTCTTGCCCAGTCATCCATGGGGGCAACTGAAAAACAGGACTATGAGTGTGGCTTCTGCACTTCCAGGGTATCAGTATCAACTTGGTATTCTGCACGGACATTTTACATCTAAAGTGCTTGATTCATGTGTCTCTTTTTCACATCAATTCAAGATTTCTGTGTTTAGAGGGTTAGTTGTTCAAGCTGATCTTCTAATAAAACACAGCTGTCAGCTTAAAAGCCTTCTTACATTCTTTGGGGTGCTCACTACTTAGAAAAGAAATAAATAGGTAAAACCCAAATTTCTGACTGCCTTGCATCCTGTTAAAAACACATATAGCTTACTTAGTTAAATTGCTCCTGTGTTTTTATCTAACATAAAGTCATAAAATAATAAGAGCACTGCATGCCAACTCTTCCTTCCCTAAAAGGGAAAAACATTTTCGAAAAGTAAATTCCTTCATAAATGCATTCAGTACTCACACTTCAAACACTGCTTTTAAATTTTTCTACTGGGAGGTGAGAGCAGAGAGGAGAATAACTCAACTGGACACTACTGATACACTGAAAAAAGAAACTTGTCATAGCAAGGGAATTTTGGATGCCAAAGGAGTACCAGCAAATAAAAAAAAATGGGTTGGGATAAAACAGCAGCTTGTAAGGTCATCTTTTGGAAACTATTGAAACACAAACCATACTGAGCTCAATGTTTCAATGAACCTGCTTGAAACACAGTCTGACAGTTTTCTGGTTTTAGTGCAATTATAAACAAGCACATTCCTGCATACTCCTTGTCTGGGCAATTGACAGTACAACAACAGCAGTAGCAACAACTGAATATCTCTGGATATACACACTCAGCGGGGGTTAAAATATAGGAAAGAAATCATACCACAGGAGAATACAAGCAAATATTTTAGATATCCAAACCTACATGCAGATGGTAAAATGCAGAATCAACAGGTATTAGATGACAAGAACTACTTTAGAGCCAGCCCTCAGCTTGTAGGTATTAACATTCAGTTAAAGAAAAGAAGCATAAGGTAATAATGCCCAGGCAAAGCAGGGTTCACTACAAAGATGTTGGACTTTTCCAATGTTATTTCCCTACCCCAAGTTATCTTGCTGGTCTTCTACATCTGGCTGTGAAGGGACACCCTTTCCTTTTTGATTAGTTTTCTTTCAGACAGTAGTGTTTTTAAGAGAAACACAACTTACTGGTGCATTATTGAGCTTCCCAGCAGACAGAAGAGACCTATTCTGACCCCAGAAAACTTGTTATTGTAACAATCTGTCAAAAAAACTTCATGTGTTAAAGGCAGATTCCAGACACATCAGGGAAGCATCCATGAGTTGCTGACTGATGTTGCTCTACAAATATCAAGGAGAAGGACACAGCCTCCACCCATCAGAACTAAACCAAAGTTCAAAAAGTTGCCTGTTTCGCTGAGATATTTTCTTCACATTGTCCTGACAGGAAGTGAAGAGAGTCGGCCTGACCTGAAAGGGTCCAGTAAATGATACTTTCCTTTAGTGAACACTTAGCTGATGCAGCAGAGAGCAGAAGTCACCAAAGCACATCTTGCTGCCATTTGCAGGGAGATCAACAGGCAACGTTGGACTGATCGGAGCACCGAACTGAGCCGGGCTGAGCGCCACCTCTGCACACCCTGAACAGATGAAAACAGCCACCTTTCCATAAAAGCCTGCTGTCAGATCTCCAGAAACATTTCTCTACAAGCATTTCGTCCTGAATACATTGCTTCTATGAACTTAGAGAGGAATCATAAGGAGGGGCACATTACATCAGCGGAGAGGTGTTTAGGCTGCCCGAGAACGAACAGTGAGTGGCACAGCCCAATATGACAAAGCAATGTTAGAAAGACTGAAATAAATACTGAAAATTCATTAAAACCATAGAACAAAATCTAAAGCAATAGTTCTGAAATACCAAATAAATCTCTGGTTCAGATTTTTGCTCTTTCTTTAGAGTTTGGAAACTCAGGGACATTTAATGGTCTGCTGTCATTTAGGCAGTAATGTTGCACAGAGCATCAGCACTTGGTTTTACTCTCAATAACCTATAATCCTCCCTCCAAAAACAACTACTCTGTAATATGAACAGTGACCTACAGTGGCAATGGACTACTTTAACCTAGCTGAGCATCAGATCTTAAGTGCTAGAAATGTCTGAAGAGCCCTTTGAATGAGCAATGACTAAGAGACTTTCACAAATTTGAATTAATAGCTAGTGTCAGATATAGTGACAAGGATAGGTTCAGGATTAAATCTGGGATGAGTTCATTTTGGTTGTGTTTTGTTTCTTCTTTGGAGAGGGCAAAGGGGGAGATGTTTGATACTTTCATTTGTTTGCTTTATAATTTCAAGATCCAGATTGGAGTGTCTCTATGAATGATTTTATGTCAGTGACCCAAAATATACAAGCATGCACAGTCTACCCTGCAGTACAGAGAAGAAAAAATTTTCCAAACTTATATCATAAAATACTACAGAATTTAAATTCTAATGGTTGTATAGATAAAATTAATCTGTTCCTTCTGTCATTTCTCTCTTGCACCTCATCAGTATAGCAAGAGTTGCTTTCTGAAAGTGACACACTCTTCTTAAGACTTCCTGTTGACAGCTGGGAGACTGCTGGTGTGCTCAGAGCAAGCAGCATTGTCTGTCATTTTGCACTTCCTTGTCTGCACATATCTGGTCCCTCATGCACCGCTTACACTGCTGGGTATTTTGGCTGCAGCTGTCTTGCTTCTCTTCTTTGACATTTAACATCATCTTAATTCCTGAGCAAACACTCAGACCATATTTTATTAAGAGCAGAGTGAGCCAACTGAGTGACTACTGGGAAGAAGCTATGTTCATACACTGTTCAGTCCCTCCTTCCTAAAAACATGCTTCCACTGTTTAATTCCCAATTGTTTTAACACTAGATTCTTCCATAAGCCAAAAACACCTGAGGGGCACAACAGAAAAGCTCAGCACAGCAAAGAAAACTGTAAATTAATACAGCTCAGCAAAGGGCCGAATTGGTGCCAATACTGGCACAGGAGAGGAGCTGTGGACAGGGCAGTAATTGACAAATTTATTTATAGGTTTGGGAGGGGAAATATTATTTTCTTAAACACAGAATATCAGTGACTTGATTTTGGGCATGAGTATGGAAAAAGCTGCATCATGAGTGGCCAGCTGTGACTGAGGGTAAAAATGAAGAGCTAAAAATTTTTCTGCTGTATAGGATGCTTATATGTCTCTCATGAGAAAAACTTGTCTCGATCATTACATAGCCTATAATTCACTTCTGTCTTTTATCTCATATTACCTACTTATAAATTCTGGAGCTAGGTCTCACCTCTTTCTCTTACTTGCATAGAAAGCTTTAATCACCCAAATCATGCCAAATCTGGCAAAGCTGATTTCCTTAAGCCTTCGTTAACAACCGCTTCTAATTATTTCTGTACCAACAGCTGTGCATCAACATTTAATGGGTTATTTAATGATCACTCTAACTACTAAGAATGTTTTGAGGGACCCTTGTAAGTCAGATTTATACACTGACAGACACTTTATTGCAGCAAAGTTTGAAAACCTGCAGAACAAGATCACACGAGAGTTTCTAGCTGGTCAACATTCCCCAAATCCTTGGTCATTTTATAGAAAAACAAACAGAAAATAGTTCTTCATTGTACATTAAGAACATAATGAAAACTATTCCCATTGCAACTAGGTTGAAATTTAGAGTGGATTTGATATGCTGGTACATTAAACATGGCAACTAATGAAATAAATATGAACAAATGTCATGAACAGCCACAAAAATAGCTAGAATTAATATCTTGAAAATCATTAGTAGAAAAATAAGTAATACAAATGCATGCTATTATTAACCAGTTTTTATAATGAATCTATCAATATTATTACAGGATTTTGTTCCAATAATAGTAAAATTGGAAAGCAAAAGTTGACGAGGACATCAGTTTTCTAATTTATGCTTTTTACTCCAATAAACACTGGTTTTAATTTTATCCTATTAGTCAGAACAAAAGCACTCAAGAAAATGGGTGATTTTTACAGCAAAGCAGAACTTTTGTGAATTTTCTGAAAGCTGTCTGTGATTAATTTGGTAAGCAAACTTGGAGGGAAATACAGACAGCTAGAAAAATATGCATGGTTTTTCAAGTACAGAGAGCAATCCAGAGGCATGTACCATTAAAAGACTGAAATGGTGAAAGCTTTCTGATAAGTCTGATTAAGGCATTTACCACAGAAGTCTCCAAACACTTGAACATAATCAAGTAAAGAAGCAACGAGTAGAATTTGCTATTTAGAACTTCTCACACACCCTCACTTCCTACTACAAGACTATTTGAAGAGCCCTGTTTTATAAATGCACACTTCAGAAAACTATTGCAACCATAGAAACTGAGCCCTTCTGTGCAATTTATTATATCTTCAACATTACAGTGAGAAGAAGAGAAGAGAAGAGAAGAGAAGAGAAGAGAAGAGAAGAGAAGAGAAGAGAAGAGAAGAGAAGAGAATCAGCACAGAAAACTTATTTCATTTGCATTAACTATTCTTTCAATCAATGGATTTGGTAATGATTCCATATTTAGAATAAGAGCTGTTCCCTTGGGAGTTATTTTAATATTTTAAGCATTTTAGGGAGACACAGGTTATTATTCTGACAAAATTTGAAGCAACTTTCTTACACTCAACTGTCCTCATCATGATGAAACTTGAACACTGATTTAGAATGCTTGCTTTGCCATTAATGAAATCAAGAAGATAGTGTTTATAATCTTCCTTTGAACTCTTGATTAAAATACATACATAAATAGATATATATTTTTATATGTGAGCATTTGATGATTTTGATCTACACTCCTGACACTTTGATCCCACTTTACTTTGAAGATGATTTAAAACAGAAGTTTTTAACATATGCTCCAGTACCTTTATTTGCATAGGAGGCCCAGAACTACTACCAAAATATAAGTTATTGTACTACAAAGGGAGATAATTGTTTTAAATTGATTCACACTTTCACACAAAATTATAGTAATTGACATTTGCAGAGTCCCTTATGGTCCATTATTTTTTTTTAAATATTGAATCCATTACATCTGACAATTCATTGTTTTTCCAAAATTATTTTAAGAGATACGCCAAGCAGCAATGGTGGTACAGGAGCAAAGAGCTTAAGTGTTCCCAAATGTTTACTCAATATTGAGACATTTTCACGTACCAAACATAAACATCTACGAATCAGTTCAGATTTTTCCAGTGCCCAACTCCAAATGAAAGATTACTTACATATTTTTTTTGCTCTTTCAAAAGGTGCAGTGTTTAATAACTGGGAACTGCAACAACTGTTTCTGAAAAACCAACAAGCCAGCATGGCCTCCAACCACTGCAGCAAGCTTTCAAAACTGTGATGCACACATTAAATAGGTGACTTCTGATTAAATGGACCTTGCTTGCCACTGTGCTGAGTGCTAAAACTAGATTTGATATGTGATCAGCATAGTTATTAAGATTTTGTATTCATGAGAACAATTCTGCTGAAGAAAGAGAGTTGGTGAGTTTCTGCTCTTTGCCCCTTCTATTTATTCCCTATAGCAAGAGTAAGTACACAGCAAGAAGGAAAAAGAATCCAAATACCTCACAATTAAATGAAAACATAAACCTGAACTCAGATGGCTGAGATTTGGTCTTGAATTTCCCCAGAGGACAGGCACCTGTTGGAGTGGTAGGGTGGGGAAAACTCGATTGCAAAGACAGGCAAGCAAAGAGTTTCACCTGAGAGTCAACTTCACCTGATGGCTTCCAAGGCTCTGTAGCAGAGGGTCTATAGCACCCTGCCTACCATGCACTGAGCCTTTACCAGGTGTTCTGAAACAGCCTCAGAGAAGAACAAATACTGACCATTTAATTGCTTTGTCAACAGTTTCACTTTTATAAGACTGCTTCCCTCAGATTTTGGACAAAGACTTTGCAAGGAAAACTATATTTTTTATGATATTATCAATGATATTATTTAATAATATATTTACTTAGACTATTTCTGTCTTGTTTCTTTAACATCCCTACCTCACTTCTATTTTTCTCCAACTAAACAAAAGTCCCAATTTATACATACACACACACATAGACCATTTATCTCAGACATAAAATTGGGGTTTAATTCTCCTCAAAAATTAAATGTGAAAAATTCTTCTCTGTATTACCCACTGTAGTAACAGCAAAGAAGTAAAGGTAAAGGTGAAGCAAGCCTGTTTCCTCAGAGGGTGTGCCTGAGCAGTCCTGAAGAGAGCAGCATCAGATCCTTGACAGCCACAGAGAACCACAAGGCAGTCGTGACTCAGTAGCTGTACAGCGTCCCTGAGCACAAATCAGTTCAATCTTTTTCATTTCAGGCTACCCTGCAATATGAAACATGTAATTGGTTATGCCTTTTGCATTATTTCTGATCAGGCTCAGATTTGCATTGTAAACAAATCCATTTGCCACTTCAGTTGTTTAGCTCTGAGTCAATGTACAGGGCTGAGAGGGCAGAAAAAACATAATAAATGATGTTGTGTCCAGATTTTATCACAAGGAGCTGAACTAAATAACTTATGAGCCCAGTCAGTTCTATTGAGTTATGAACTAGCTCTTCCTCCCAGAGTAAATTAAAATTCTTACTGCATACAAAGAGCCCACTAAACACATTTTATTACTGTTGCAGGGGAGCGCGGAAGTAATGAAGGTAGAGCTAAGGTAAATACATAACCCAATGCGTCCCTAGTGGATTGTTTGCTAAACCTTGTAATTTTATTCACTGGTATTTGAATGTTGCATTTTCTCCCTGTGTATTCAGAAGGCTCAGTAGGAAAACAGAAGTTGCTGGGACATGGCAAAATAAGAGCTGTGTGATGACAGAAAAATCTACTGTCAACAAGGAAAATTACCTAGGAGCAATGACAATTTTCTGCTACATTTTTCAATAAGCAATTTCATCCCAATTCAGGTGTAGGTATTTTAGTTAGCATTTGGGAAAAGAGCAGAGAGCACAAGGTAATAAAAACTATGTAAATGGGAAAATTATATAAAGTTTAGATAAAATGGAAGCTGGCATTTATTCTGTGGCAAATATTCATAGTTTCAGAAATATACTCTCAACTATAATAATATATATTTACAATAAACAGAGGAACACACCGTTGAAATTATTACCAGAGAGCAAGGCCCAAATCCCTAAGTGGGATAAGCACTCTCTTGTGAGCTATGACTGTGAGCTGAGAAAGGTGACTGCATTATCCTGAAGTTACAAGAAGGCAACAGGCTAAACTTCATCCCCCTGGCTGCAAAATCCTCAGTAATTTCAGCGGGTCTAGGATTCTGTATGAGGAAGAAGACAACTTTTCCCGTAATTGAAATACATGGACTCAGTGATAGATAGAATAAGCATAAACCTTATTACTTGTCAACTGTAAAATATCTGACCTTTGAACAAAAAAAACCACCTTATTCAAATATACGTTTTTTCTACAATTACTAGATGAATCTACAGCCATGCCATGTATGAATAACAAAATATATTCAAGTTAATAGTTAAAAAATGTTTAATAAATAAAAACCAGAATTGCTGGTTTGGACCCACAGAGGAGCAAGGCTAGAACTAATCTCGTAAGTTAAAAAATCAACACAGTGAGATCCCAGAAATGACTGGACTAGGATTTCTAGCCTGGTTTTTGAGGATAGCTCTTGTGAAAAGCAAGATAGTAGTGTAATAGGACTCAAATACAGAAAGATCATGATGCCAATTCAAACTGAGCAACAGAAAACAAGTTAATCTGTAGATGACTTCAAAAATAACTGTTCAAGAAGAATGCATATTAACTAAAAATACAAAAGCAATATGAAAAATCAATCTCTATTACATAAGCATGCTTAAAAAGCTTTTTGCAGTTGGAATAAATTAAAAAAAATCCTGCATATAGAATAAAACCCAAGCAAGCCTCAGTAGGAAAGAGTGTTATAGATGCCATCTTACAGAAAATGCTAGCATTTAAGGAATTGAAAGCTTTCTGGATTAAGGTAAATATGAAAGCCTGTACAAGAGAGGAGGACAAAGCTAAAATGGAAACTAGGAGAATTAAAGAAATTTGGAGGAGTGCCTTGAAAAAAGGTTTCAAACATAATAAAATGTTTGAAAATACATCAGAGGAAGCCAAGAAAGGATGCAAAGGATAAACAAAGGTGTTAAAGGTAAACTTGAGGAGGTAAACACAAGCAAGAGGACAGAAAAGTTGTAAACTAGTTGATTCATCATTGAGAAATGTCTTCAGGAAAAATAGTTCAATCTATGTTCACCGCAGAAATGGGAGTCAAAGCTCAGGAAGGAGACTTAGATGTCACCCTTGCCAAATTATTCTTTCCAGATATACCAGCCCAATGTGCAGAAGGGGCCAAAACCAAGAGAAACTTTGAGCATTATTAGAAATGTTGTGAAGAACAAGACAAAGGGTTCCATGCCTCTCCACAAATTTTGTACAAGTTTCAATGCTGGTCCAAGTTGGTTCAGAAGGATGTAGCAGAGCTGGGAAAAGTACAGAGGAGATAATTATAATGCTCAAAATGTTGGAGCAGGTTCCTTAAGAGAAGAGAGTGAAAATGCTGTAGAGAAGTCCCAAAGGAGAGAGAAGGATTTACAAAATCACTCAGAAGTACATTTCCCCATCTCCTTGCAGTACCACAACTAGGAGGTACTTGATGAAACTAAAAGGGGATTCATTTTTAAAAGATAAAGTATTTCGTCCCACAGTGGATCCTAAAGTTCTGGGATTTGTTATTATATGAAATTGTAGAGGAAGACATTATCAGAGAGTTTGGAAAGGAATTAGAGAAATTCATAGGCACCAAAGCTTAGACCATGACTCGAAGGACTAGAAGGATATAAATGAATAATAAAAAGCAGCTTCAAGCACTGAGGAATAAACTGCAGACAGTCTGTAGTCTTTCATGCTTCATCCAAAGTAGCTTCTTTTTCTGTCATTGGGAAACAGGCAAAAAAAAATCTGCCATACAAGTAAATGTGTTTATAGAAGCATACTTTATAAACAAATTTAACTTTAATTCTCCCTGCATTTTAATGAAAAGGAGAGAAGATTCTGCAATCCAATTAAGGAATTGGAGCACGTACTCTGACACAAAGTCTCATTTTACTCTGGGCGTTTTTGGTATCATCAACACAGCTGAATCATTTGTAACACAGACAGAACGATATTTGGGATTTCCAGTGGATGTTTTTGAACAAGGCACTCCTGGCTTTGACACATCCCTTCAAAGGTGGGCTGAGAAAATGCAATCTTAGCAGGATCCAACACTGCTGTGCTGCCTGCTTGCACAGTCCTCATCAAATCAAAAGTGAGAAGGCATCCCTTCATGGACAGAGAATAATCCACCAGTTCGCAAAATGGCTATGCTGGAAAGACTTCATCAAAAAACCAAAACCACACACACCAAAACCACAAACCCATGGACAAGGACCTTTATGTCAGCCCTTGTTCTCTACAGATTTTAAGACTCCGTGAGGCTCACAGTGTTTGACCTGGCATGCAGAGGTTCAGCACGATCTCACAAAGGGATTCAGGTATAGATTCAGGCGCCCTGACAGTCACACACTTCTCACAACTGCAACAGGGCTGATATCATTTTTGGCAAGAACTTGCTCTTATAACTGGTCTGAGGAAGGAAAGGTGTAAATTAAGTCTGAGAATAAGCCCTTACTACAAACATGCTTCAGATTTTTCCTCAGTCTCGGGTCTTGCTTATTTCATACATGCAGAAAAAGGATCCCCTCCCAAAACAGCTAGCTAGCTTAGGAAGTATCCTATAATCGTGTTGGCTGCTCTCTCAGGAAAAATACTGCTGTGCTTTCAATGCCACAGTAATCTAGGAATGCAAAGCCTACTCTCTACCAATTATTTAGGTCACTCCTTTTTGGCTTTGAAATTTTTCATGCACCTACTCATGAAGAGCCATTTCCTCACTCCTGTGAACTCGTACACATTTATGTTAACTATGCCTTTATCAATCACTTCAAGCTTTCCTAAGAGCTAAAGGAAGCTGAGATATTCCTCAGAAAGAACCAGATGTAGCATCCACGGGGAAAAGAAATAATTATCACAGTAAGGAAGAATGTCAATTCAATCAGTTTCTATTCAGGCATTGCTCAGAAAAAAGTCAGTCTTAGCAAGTCAACTCCAGGAAATGCTGAGGAATAAGAGATTACACTCTCTCATAAGACAATTTTCTGTTCTCAGGTGACCCATTAGTCATTCCTCTCAAGTAAAGATTTCCTATTTAACTATTTTGAAAATATCCAAGATTCATTCCTTTTATCCTGATAGCATTTTGTGCTCACTAGCATCACAAATTCAGACCTGGCCTAAAATGAGTGTTACTTCATTTCCTCTCACCAATTCCCAGTTGACATCAGGTTTTTTTTTGCTTATAGCCACAATCAGGACAAGGGATCAAAAATGTCCCAAGGAGCTGTTCTTCAATCACTACACAGCTATTACCACCATATATTGCATTATCAATAAAAGAGGCCAGCAATAACTGCTATTTCTAAAGGAGAACCAAACAAGCTCTCTTTATAGGACAGCTAGCAGTGAGATGACTTTTCTAATAGGTAACAAATTGCCACTCTGATTGGAGCCAGCTGCCTAGCAAAAAATTGGATTCGTGCATTGATATTTTGGAGCACTTGCTTTGTAAAACATTGTCTGGGTGCAGCACTATTTATATGCAGCCCTTCTGCATGCTGTATTCCAGATGAAGAGACAGCCACCATCTTAAAGCAGCTGCAAATTCATCTCTGCCATCAAATCATGTAAATCAGGGTATTTTTTCCCTGAATTAATTTGGTTTAATTAGGACAGAGAAAAAGTACAGTTCAGAGTAAGCAGGTATACTAGCCTACCATTCTACATGCCTTCAAGAAAACTCAGTCAGTTCTTACATTTATTCCAACGGCCTTATACTGAATTTGCAATGGCAGAAAAATGTACCTGTTCTGAGCTGTCCCTCCTTGAGGTTCATACAGCCTGATAAGGGGAGCCAGGCTGGGGGGGAAGGAAAGCAGAGCAGAAGGGGCACTTAGCCACTGAGGAGGAGCCACTGTCCAGCAGCTTGAGCTGACTGCATGCTGGCAGGCTCATTTCCCAGGTCTGTTATTGCTTGCCCCAGTCACACCTTCCTCAGGGGACACCCTCTTCCCTGCAGTTGCCTAAAGAGTTTTCAGGCTTGACAGGAAAGGAACAAAATGTGCCCAATTTGACTGACTCTCCTCACGCCCTATACAAATGGAGATCCTTGTCTCCATTATCAGCACGAGACTGGTGGGTGCACAGTTTCCTTCCTGCCTAGACCTTCTCCAGCCATTCCTGCCACAGGGAGATAATGGGTTTGCTCCATCCCTACACAGTCTGATAGAGATGCCCTATCCTGCAGCAGCCTGTCATCCAGCAGGCAAGAGCAAACACCTCCATCTGGCAGCAACTGCAGCTTCTGTTTTTCACAAGGGAGGCCAAAATCAGAAGCAATACACAGATACCTTTTTCTCTCCTGCAGTTTCTGGTACTGGCTTTTTTTTTTAGCTCCCAGTTCATATATATTGAAGTTTGGTTTGTGATGTAGGTGCTTTTCATTGCTTTCTGAATTAATAAAATGAAAAAAATTTCAAAGCTTTGGGGCTGTTCATAGTAAGAATTTCTATTTTCAGCAGTTTTCTTGTATCTCAGGACAAGATATCATTAAGGTTCCAGTCAAGTGCATGAGTTAAGGCCACAAGAGTAGAGGTGACAAACTGTCCTCTGAAGTATGAACATAGTTTCTTAACCACAGCAAAACACCTTTTCTCCTGAAATCACTTTGTTTCAAGTAGAATGATCTGTAGGCATATGTCAGTGACATTACAGGCTTAAATCAAATTGAAAGGATAAGATAGCCTGAAGAAGTTACACTGGTTTAGTAACTGGTGAGGGTCAAAGGAGTTACAGATGTGCTGCTGGCTTTCTGTGCTTATGGCTCTTGTTTGCCAGAAGAAGACAATTTCTGGCAAACCACTCACTTTTAATAAACTTCATTTAACAGAATAACTGTTCTCAAAAAACGTGGCCAAAAAATGAGTTGTCTGCTTGCATTACTATTTAAGCATTCACAAGTCAGTTGCATGAACTTACAGCTTGGCAGAAAGAAAATATTTCTTGAGTTAGAAAACATAGCCACCCTGTTCTGGATTTGTAGACCACATTCTGAGCCCTTGCATATCTGAATACCCATATGCAGCCCACAGACTTAATTTTAACCTTTATTTTTTGTAATATTTACCGGATAAAAAGGAACAGAGTTTTGGAGTAGCAGTAGCCCATATCCTTACCTCTTCTCACCCTCATTGCTATCACCTCAATATCACTATCTTTAGCAAAGCAGTTCTTTCCAATATTAATAGAGGCCTGGACTTTAAAGACATTTATTTTTCTCCTTTCATAGGAAAAAAAAAAGCTGAAGCATATAAAAACTAAGTTTGGCCCAAGATTAACTGGCCTAATACAGGTAGGCTAACACAAGAGGCCACAGTTGAACACAAACAGTTTTACATAAATGTAGGAGCAAGGAAACCACCTGCTAGCAGAAACATCTTTTTGGTGAAGGTATATAAAGGATGGTGGCATTAGTGATGTGCAGTCCAACGGGATTCAAGCTGACTCAATTCATTCATCACAAACACTTGAAAATGCTACCAGTCTTCTGTCCACATTTTTCTTATATTCTCACTAATAATGGAGCCAAATTTGAGCTATTTTAGGAACTTAAGGGACTTCCTCACAGTAGTAATACTCTGTATTTACAAAAGGAAATGCTACTTTGTTTAAAAAATAACAACCTCTGCATTTTTATAACATGGGGAACAGCTTGAGGATTTAAAACAAAATTATGTAATTTATCAAGGAATTAAATTCCTGAAGGTTACTCATCATTTTACAGAAAAATCCTAAGGAAGAGGTGAAATTTCAACTGTGATGGGAAAGAAAATAATTTGAAAATGTCACCACTCTCCTGAGCTTTTAGGGGAGCTAAACACATTCAAAAGCAACTGGGGGAAGCACTACATTTTCCTTGTACACAAAAACATGGAAATGGGCTTTTACAACATATAAGTTAATAAAGGCATTTAAATGAAAGAAGGTGAGACTCAGAAGGAATAAATTAAGATGTTTTAAAACTTTCACTCTTGTCAGATCCTTATTTTGTCCTTCTTTTCTCCCCACACCACACCACCTTCTACAGATTTCTGCTATCTCCCTACCTGAACCCAGTACAGCAAGTGTTTCTAAGTAATAGCACTAATAGTAACTACCAGCCTACCTGCTCTTCAGTTTTGTAGCTTGTAGAATTGGGTTTGTTCAGTCTGGAAAAGAGAAGGTGACCTAATTGTGACTGTGGCAGGACTATCCTCCCCCCTCTCTGCCACTGGAAGTTGATGCGGATATGCAGGAGATAACCCAGGGGCCAAAGGGCCCAGCAGATGGTTATCTCTGGCACCAAGGGAGCTCAAGCCCCAGCTAAGAATAAACATCCTGGCCTGGAGAGCAAGGTGGAGAGAGATGAAAGAAATACTTTTTGACTGAGAGACACTGTTTTACAAACTATAAAATATACACGAGTTATCACAGAGGCAGAAGCCTTCTACACTCACACCCTGAATGTGTGTGTGGACTTCTCCCTGGAGTCTGGACACAGATCCTGTGGTCACTTTCCTGGGAATTGAGGGAAAGGATCTCGATGTGTGCCCCATCAGCAATCGGATGGTAAGATACATTGAATCCTAAGTTCTATTATTTCTTCGCTAGCTGTAACATTAATGGTACCTTTACCTCGCACTGTGTCTTTAACTTCGCGCTGTATCTTGAACCTCGCGCTGTACATTCCTACCAGTAGTGTCTTTATTCCTGTGTAGTACACTGTTTTAAGTCTTATGTCTGTTTGTTTCCTGTCTATTGAATAAATAATTCATTCTATAATAGACCGAATCAGCCATCATTAAAGAACTTACGAAGGAAAGTGGGTTTTGGGGTGCTGGCCGCCTCAATAAAGCTGCTGCCTGCTGCCTGAGGCCTGGGCAAAGGCAGGGACTTATTTAAACCCTCACATCCATTTGTAACAGTGACCTTCCAGCATCTGTAGGAAACTGTAAGAAAAATGGAGAGAGACGTATTACAAGAGGACAAAGTGACAGGATGTGGGGCAGTAGGTTTAGATTGGGTATTAAGAAAATACTCTTTCCTGAGAGGATAGGAAGGCACTGGAACAGCTTGCCCAGAGAAGCTGTGGATGCCCCATCTCTGGCAGCGTTCAAGGCTAGGCTGGGTGGAGCTCTGAGCATCCTGCTCTAGCAGAAGGTGTCCCTGCTGCAGCAGGGCATTGGAACAAGGTAATCTTTAAGGCCTCTTCAAATCCAAACCATTCTAAACAAACTATTACATCATTTTAACCTTTACTCAGCAGCAGCTCTTCCTCAAATTTTATCACTGCCTACATGTGACAGGCTACTGCTTGAGACATCTCTACACTGCAATCATGGGTCTACAGACATCCCTAAACCACTCACTCCAAGCCAGCTCAGTTTCTGCTAGCAGAGTATCTGTGACAGTAAAAAACTCAAAAAAACTCAGCACAGGTTGCAGTTCACAACTGCCCAGGGTCAGGCTGTTTGCTTTCTGCACTGGTTAAATAAAAAAAACAAGCTGTTTTTTTTAAGGCAAGCTAAGCCCTTCTGAAGGAGCAATAGTCACAGTAGGACTGCAATGCAGATATACGTCAAACTGTACCTGCAAAGAAGTCCCCTCAGAGAAAAAAAGGCAATTAATTCCCTAAACCAAAATGGATCCCTAAGGATCTGTGCAGAGTTCAGGAAGTTTTCTCTAGTGCTCTCCATAGCACAATAACATCAATAAAGAAGGAGCGAGCTCTCAGCAGCTTCCGCAGTATCAGAGGGATGTGTGTGAAACAGAAACATCAGCAGCACTCAGCGTCCTTTACATGGGAAATTTTTGGTAAGGACAGGAGAGGTTCTACTGACTTACCAGAAAGGCAAAGTCAGCACATTGAAACACTTCCTCTGGATGACATAGCCACTGGTCACACCTTAGCAAAAAGAAGATGTTTTTACATAATAAAGCAAATGACTACACAGCTTTAAAAAAATCCCCATACATACTCAATGTAGTGATTATTCTCTGTGTTGCCTGAGCCAGATACTTCATACATTTGCTACCATATAAAAATAATTCCATAGCATTTTCTACATCCAAAAACTGCATACAATAATAGTGAAAAATATCATCTCAATGCACAAGTACAATACACAGGTAATGCAGTGAACACTTGCATGTTTTTCTGCCTCCTGAGTGGTTAACACTGCTTTTAATTTCATCTCTATCTTTTCATATTCTCATCTGCAGAAGCTCATGGCCAAGAGTTTGCCCTGGTAATAGCTTACTGTTCTCTTTGATATCTCTCCTTGCTCTTTATGGACAGGCCAATATTCATTGTGATTAGCAGGGGACAGCCCTGTCTATCCAGATAAGTCATGAGTACTTAGCACTTCACTCCATGCATCACCACTAATTGCTGTAAAAGAGAATTCCTGCATTTCTCTTTTAAACAAACAAACAAAAAAAAGACAATAATTATCTCTCCAGGGAAGACAGCAATGCTTAACCACTGTTGGGAAGAATTTGTTTCATCTGTAATTCCAAGAAGCTGCACCTTATTTGTCAGGTTTTTTTATTCTTTATCTGAGATTTAATGTTCCATGAACCTGTAATAAAATATTACTTTCGAAAAAAGTCTCAGAAAGGCATTATCAGGTGGCTCACAGTAATTTCAATCCTGGAGCTGCATGATCATGCATTCCTAGAAGATAATCCTAAGGAAAATGGAGCAACAAGCCCTAGCACAGGAATAAGTGTGGGTGAGAGTGTGCATGACTACTACTGAAAAGATACAAAGACACCATTTCTATTCCCAGTTTAGCTAATGTTCTTAAAAGAAAAAAATAAACCATGATATATTTAAGCAGGTACAGTTTTAGCTTATTCCATATTTGTGCAAGGCCCCAAAATCCTCAGTCAATGAGATCTTTAAAGGGGCTTTACAGTTGTTCATGCACTCTGAGTTAGACACTCAGAGAAATACCAACAAGATGTTCTCAGAGAGTCAAAACAACAAAAAACTCTACTGGCAACCTCAGAAAATCAGAGGACTTTGGCAAGAGGTTTAGGGCAGCATTCAACCAACCTGAAATACTTCTTAAAGCATTAATTTAACCCATTCAACTCCACACACGCTAAGCCAGCTCAATTTTAAGTTACTCAAAAATTCCAAGAAGAGGGAATTAGAAGAATGAGGAAAAAGAAAGAAGACAGAAACAGCAGAAGAAACATAAGTCCCAGTCCTTGTTCCAGTAGAGTTCAGCTGATAGAAATTCCAAGAGGAGGTAGGGTCAAGACATGTGCCTGCCCTGTTTCTGCTTTAAATACCCCTTGGCCTTGCTGGGCCCTTCCCTCAGGTGAGGTTTCTGGACATTTGGTAACTCACATATTGGATCATCTCTCTGTGAGAAATTTGTTTCCTCCTCAAAAGTTACATTTAGAAAACTATACTTTGAAGTGATCTTTTTAAAACGAGTGGGAGGAGTGGATTTGTTTTGTTGAGTTTTCTTTTTTGAGGTTTAAATGATCTGTTGTTAAAATGTGTCCATGGAAATCTTCCTGGTTTTGTTTCTGATGGTGACTGACATGCTTAATGGAAAACATGGCCTATACATAGCAAACTAATACTGAGTTGATACCAAGAGTGTTTTAAAATATTCTTTCATAAATATGACATTTTATGTCTCCATTCATTAAAGTAAAAAAAAAATTATACTATATGCAATCTTTGCATAAATCATGTACATATCATTTTGCCATAGGATAATTATGTTGTCTCAGAGAATACTTTTTTCCATCACATATTTTTCTTGCAAAGAAAGAAAATTTGTGTAAGATTGGTTTATGAAATTTTATCTGAGAGAAAATTGCTGTTGACTGATATAGTCTCCTTCACCAAGAGCAATCCTTCTTCCCTAGGACAGCAGTTAAAATTACATTTCTCAGCTAAAGGAAATGTAAATGGAACACAGTACAGTAGGTGAACAAATATTTTTTAAAAGTCATTGTAGAATCATCAAGGATTTTACAGACACTTTCACAGACCTGAAAGCAAGGAAATGGAAAGTTTAATCCTAGTTTCATAAATATGCTTTCCTGCTACCCTTCCTTTGCCACAGCTGCCAAATACCGTGACCATGGCAGCTCAAGACAGAAACTCCAGTTCAGGCTAAATTTTGGTTTTAGTTTTGGCATGAAAATAAATTGATCATGATATGGGCTGTCATATGCAGTAAATCTTTTCAGTCATCAACAGTTCTCTCCATATCAGCAAACAGTAAAGTCCAGAAAAATCATTTCTGAAGGGAACATCAGTAAGCACTCAGGAACACTCATTTTATTTTGCTGTGTGTTTTGGAGGGGAAGATGTTTTTTTAATTGGCTTTTAACTTGGTTCCGTGGACTGAATGCCACTTAGAGGTTGTGGCATGCTAGATGCACTTCTGGACTCCAGCTTCCAGTTTAGTTTCATCCCAAAGGAATCCAGTTCTCACAGGCAGAGACCACTACATAACACAAACCAAAGCAGAGTGAGTGGGGAAAGCTGCAGGTTTCCCTTCTTTATCTAACCTAAAGATGCACTCGGGATAACTTAATAAAAAAAAAAAGACACTTTTGTTTCCATGAAAGTAGATTTATGCACAAAATAATTCAAGTGAAGAAAGTTTTTTGTTGGATAGGAACATCACTTTAAGAACCTCACTTAGTAGGTTACTGAGGAGTTAATAAGATACTTTCTGTCAAGACTTTTTTTAGCTTAGCTTTTCATTCACCCTCTGGCTGACATAGCAAAGCAGGGACACTTCTGAAAATGTCTCAGTCAATCAATATATGAGCATACAAGCAGAATATGTAAGGAAGATTTCTGTGTCCTATTTAAAGTTTTGACATGGAGTCACCATTTGACACTGGCCATAAACTATTCTGATACTATTGTCAGACTCCACATGGAAGATACAAGCGATTCAAGTAAAATATTTAGGATCTTTCTGCTGCTCTTCTGCAAACCTGATAATGAAACCAACCTGCTAATTAACTAATTTCTAATTCATTCCTGTGCAGCCACTAGTTGGCTGTCACTCCAGCACCTACATATTACATTAATTTTCTTGTATTGTTACTTTGCTCCTCATTGAGACACATTGTGAATTTTATTTCATACTGGAAAGCCTTCATGGCAGTATCTTCATGTACAATACTGTTGTTGAAAACACACATTGTTTAAGATAATAATTTATAAAGTAGCTGGAAAAACTTACCAGAAGTTCAAGGTATTGATCTTTTTGCAACTGGTTCCACATTGATTATGATAGCATTGTCCTGTACTCCTTCAGAAATCCTGATTGTTTACAATACACCTGTGCATAACTACTACTAACTGTAAGTGGACACTAAAGTCCATGGACCTGTTTGAAGAACTTGGGCCTTAGAATTCTGAAGTATGGTATTTTTAATTTTAATTTCAAATTAATAATTGTAATTATTAAGATGGTATTTCTTTCTAATTGATAGCAGTGTCTGTAGCCCCTTAAAAACATAATTTTTCCCCTTAATAACTAAATGTGAATTAGAAAATTAAAATATGGTTTGCCTTTCATTCTAAAACATCTGTTCATCTGGAAAGTCTTGATTAAGGACATGTATGTTCAAGGTTCCCTTTTTTCTGTGACTATGCTGTAAGCTCTATTTTAAGACATTTTAATTGTGAGCATTCTGATCATCAGCACAACAAATTCAGTAAATTGAAGGCTAAGAGTATCTGAAAATAAAATTCCACAAATAGAGGTCACTTCTGCATTGTTAACTGTAAGCTCAGACTGTATTTGTTACGGGAGAGGAAGATAGAGAACATGTGAGACTTATGCATCCTCCTACTCACCTGCCACCAACCATCAGGGTCTAGGAAAAAATAACAGGTTCAGTCTTCAGCTGGTTGTTAATGATGACAACCTTCATAGGGCTTAGATCCACTAATGAACTCAGACACTCAGAAACCCAAACAAATGTGACATGTGAATAGTCCAGGTGATTTTTACTCCTATTATTCATCCCTTTATAGATGGAAGAGGCTCAGTAGGAACAAATGGATATCTAGGATGAACACCACGTGATTTTATCTCTATTTCACCTGCAGAAATTAAGCTGTACTTTAACTATTAAATGCACAGACAACCAGATGCCCAGTGCACCTGTGCTGAGATGATTCCTAGCTCCAAAGCACAGTTCTGAAGGTGCTGTTTGAAATGCAAACCTACTTAAAACAAGTATTTGTTTCCTCTCTGATCTTTTCTCTAGTCAGAGTGCAAGCTGGGTGGGTTTGGACCTATAGGGTCACAGAGTTCTCTTGCCTACAAACACCTAAGGAAATGCTCAGCATAATAAACTCTTCCCCTTCTTTCCTCACATCTTTTCTGAGAGAAGAAGCTCATCTCCTTTCTGCTGCCTGCACACACAGCACACATCTACCCAAGCCTTCTGAGCAGGGAGTACAAGCCTTGTGTTTGCCTCACCAGCTGACATTCATGCTGGAACTGCTCTTCCTGGCAGCTCTGGAATCTAGAGGTGATCCTTTCTTTTTTCCTGATGTAAAATAAGATTGGCAAAGCACCATCAGGCATCCAGAGGTCTTATCTGAGATTTAGATTCCTATTATTGCAAAGTGGGAGAGTTCCAGTCACACTGGTAGGTTAGAAATCCTCATCAGTCAATAAATTTTCTGGTCACAGCCTGAAGCAGGAAGGAATACATCCTGCACAGCTAGTAATTCTTCCTGTCTGTTTTCTATTTCTTGATTTTTGGAATTCTAATCAAGATCCTTTGGTAGACCTGTAGGTAGATGGGTGTTTGGCCTTCCCACCCACCCAAAACTTCTTAATAAATTAAGAACCATTAGAGTATCCTTGATACAATACTGCCAGGTAATTTGGAAAGTATATTGGAGTAAAATAAAAAGCTAAAAATGAAGTTGCAGCCTCCCTGTGTAGCTCTTATTACCTATAGCAGATTATGGACTCATACAAGCAAAAACTGCCAATGACAAAAGAGACACTCCGTATTCTATAGTTAAGGGTCCTAGAAGTGAAAACAGATTGCTCCCATACATCTTTTGAGACCTTTTCACATAAATTGAGTGACACCAAATTAAATTTAAATAAACATATAAAAATAATCTTCACAACTGACTCCAGTTCCTCTTGGAGACTTTTAATCACTTATCTTCAGTGCCAAAGAAATGTTATCTGCCCCATTATGAAATCCCAAGGGAGGCACAATGCTCTAGATTTTCACAAGGAAGACTAAACAAGGTCACAGATATGGAGAAGGAGTGAAATATATGGCTATGACAGATTATGAACTAATGGAAGAAACTACTTACTCTCACCTACACTGTGATTTTTGTGGGGTTGGCATATATCACTTATCTTGCTGTAAAAGGTACAAAAATAAATCTTCTTAATAATGAAGAGAGTCTGAAATTCACTAGGAGTGAGGCACTGTACAGCAATATGCACTGCTTGCAGTAGTTTTAAATATCTTCCTCCGGGTTAGGCTTTCATAGCACGCAGCAAATTCACATTCATTCAGAAGCGAATGTGTGACTCGAACCAAGCCTGATTTTAGCAAATTCATTTCTGAGACAAATGACCCAATTGAGTCTAATGGCTCTGTGAAGCTGCCTAGAGTAAAACATATGAGTAAGGGATTGCATGTTTGAGGCCTAAGACATTAAGAAACATACTGCTGCTACCCAGTGATAGCATCATTAATGCAGACATTTACTGGTTTATTTTTACTTAGAACAGGAGAAAATGCATTGCCCTTCTGAGACCATGAGAAATCAATATACTTTCAGCTTCTAATAACATGATCTAAACCACTTGCTATAGTCTGCAGTGAAATCTGCTGTGGGTATATGATGCCTTTCATTCTCACAACAATATTATTTCCATTTTAACAAACACAAGCAAAGACTTCAGTGTAACCGTAATTAAACCTATGCTACACTGCCTAAAATAAAAATTATGTATATTAAAAAGCTCAAAAATTTCTTTTAACATAATTTTTTTCACAATAAAGAAAAAATATAGTCACCAAAATCTGTATAAAATATTTTACAATCGCCAACTTGCAGCAGCACCAACGTTTGTATAATAGGGTGTCATCGACTACACAGTCTGTAAAAATGACAAACAACACATTCCATAGATGCTTACTGAACCTGTTGATACCCTATTTTGAGAAGATCCACTGCTACATAATAACATTTTTCCACATAATTTTCCTCTGACTATTAAGCTCAGCATGAGGAGCCCTTTCAGGAGCATTCTGCCTCCAGGAAAGAGGCCAGCACTCCTTAAAAGCAGGGATATGTTAGGCCAACATACATCACTATTCTTGAACCTCCAATGCCAAAACCTTTCAAAAGTAATTTATGTTTGGTTTTATTTGAAATTCTCCTTATTCATTCCTATTCTCACAAGAGCTGGGCTAGAACTCAAAGAAACATCATGGGTTAATTGTGCAGGTTTCATGTGTGAAACTGTGGCTTTGGGAGTATTCCATTTCAAAAGCTGAAAACTCATAAATACATCAGTAGTAACTGGGCTCATCTGGCTTTAAAAAAAAGGAGGGGGATCCATTTGCAAATGGTATAATTAAAAAAAAATAATTTGAAGAGCAATCATTATTTCACTGAGTACAAAGAAATAGCCTTCCTCTGCTATAAGCACTTAGCACTCATTGCTGACAGTACTTTATCTTACTCACATTTAGTTTTGATTTATAGTACAAGAAAATATCTCTTGGCTTCCATAAAGTTTGTTCTTCCTTTTAAGCACACCAGGCCAAGTGTATAGGAGTTTTACTTGCATGTACCAAATGTTTTATCCCCACTTTTAGGACTTTCACAGCGTCTCCACGGTCCAAGAGAACTAAGCTCTTCAGAATTCTCATCTGTCAAGGTTGTCTTAAAACTCCTAATATTCTAACATACTGATCCAATTTCTCGTTGTGCTCATAATTTAGTACCTGACATCCAGGATAATACAATTGGACTTTTTCATTTTGGCCACTGTATCAAATGATGAAGCTTCCAGTGCTGCAAGCTTCACCCATGAGAAGGAAGTCTGTGGGACCCCACGTGGTCAGACTTTGTGCTGTAGGAATATATTTCCAAAACTGAGCCAAAAAGTGTTAGGAATGACTTGATTCCACCCAAACAGAATGAGTTGCTGGTACACTGCCCAAACATATCTGTACTGTTTATTTTTTCTCCAGGCAAGTGAATACTTCACGCCATCGACATTGCAACTGAACATCACTTAATCAAACAGATTCGGCAGGCATGCTCAGCATCTCAGTTTCTGAGAGTCCTAAACCTTGGTGCCAAAGACTTACATAAAGGGGACTGCAGCTGACATAAATACTGAACCACAGGCACTGAAATATTTTCAAATATAAAACTTAAGAGGGATGATAGACTGAAGAAAACCAGGAAAATATAGTTATCTTCTGCCTCTTGTTTGCTGGCTAGACAGGGGTTTGTAAAGAGAGTTTGTTCTATTTGCCTTTACAACTTGACAGTAACAGGGGTTCTCCAGCGTGGTGCTGAATTAGGAGGCATTGTGTTTGTATTGTTGGAACCTTAATTGAAACAGTCAGAGAGAAGTGTTTTACTGCAGAGAGAGAAAGGGCTTTTTTAATAAGACTCTAAGGACACTCAGTTTTAATGATGCTTAACACAATCTTTTAAGCCCCACATTACATGTACATGCTATTTCTTGTTAAATGTTGGTTGTTTAACAGCAGGCTGGCATCAGATTTCCTGCTGTGGATAGTTAGGGCTGGCTCGTGCAACTTCTGACAGGCTCGACATTGATGAAAGACAGCGCCAATTTTAATTCTTACAGTATTTCACTTCCTGACACTTTCTCAGGCTGCTGTTTATAACAGATGTTCCTCTCGTGGCAGTAGGTGCAAGCACAAATATAATCGACTGCTAAGCTCTATTGGCCTGATGTCTCTTGGAACACTAGGTAAGAGGCCAGGATTATAACAAGTAGGCTCATCTCCTCACTGGTTTTTAACACAAATTTTTGATGTGGATATGAAAACACAGAAATAATGAAATAATAATGAAATAAAGACTCTCATAATTGAAACCTTTTAATCACAAGTCAGCAACTGAAAAGAGCAAGCACAATATAGAAGACCAATTTTAGCAGTATATTAGTAAGTCAGCTTTTATTTATAAGGGTGTAAGACTAACAAATATCGAATAAGTAGGATTTTTAGAAAAACCTATCAAAGTATGAATTTTCAGTAAAGTTGTTTAGCCATAGCTCAGTTATATTTCAAATCAGTTGACTACCTTTATTTTTCCAAAGGGTTTTTTTCCCCCTTATCCCACTTGGGGAACTTGTACACTCTCTGTTTAGAGAAGAGGGTAGGGTTTTTTTGGTTGTTGTGGGGTGGCATTTTGTTGTTGGGTATTTTTTTTGCAGATACTGTCACAGATAAAGAAAAGATAAAAATTTTATCTGTAGCAGATTGAAGTATAAACAAAATTAGAGGCAACCCATTACAAAATTACCAAGTATTAAAATTTGAATCCTTATCCTTCATACACAGAGCAGCAGCAAGCAAATTTTAAAGCATGATCATTTTAAAAATCAAATTTGCCTCTTTGCCAAAGTATATCTTTTTTGTCTAAACGTGGCAACATGTATGTATCAGAGGAAGCTGTTCTATATAGACAAAGGAAAGGTGACAGTTCACAGAGTAATTTCGTCGGCTGAAAATGGCATTTCTATCCAGCTTTGAACAGGAAAAAGCACTCAGACTTCTGCACTTGTTCTGATTTTTCCCCACAGCCCCTTTCTAAAAGACAGGTACACCCTAAAGGAAATGGGAAAAAGCCAAATGAGAAAGGTTGATAAGGTGATTCAATCAATCATGGGACGTATTGGCAGTGGTAAACAAGGTTGTCTAACCAAAACCTCAGCCTTCAGGAAAGAGGCAGAAGCAATGAATTAATCTAAAGCCCCAAAACCCCATGAGTTGATATGCAAATCTGATAACCAGTTACTGTATTATTGATCTGCTTTTCTTTTTGCTGCTTCAAGAGGGAAATTTGCATTTCCTGGTAGAAAGAACTATCTACAGGCAGTATAAAAAATGAAGTAAAACATCTAAAAGATCCTAGCGCCGTTAAAGACTTACATGATGAAGCAAACACAGCACAGAGTAATAAAAGCAAACAGCTTACATAACCGAGGTCACAGAAAGTACTTTATGCCATGTTTCTGGTGAGCAGAGGTTAAAATTTCAATAACACAAAGAAAACAAAAATTCTTGTCAGATTACTACAAAACACACACAAAACCAAAAAACAAATTAAGAAAAAAAAAAAAAAAGAACTGAACCAGCCGAACAAAAACATGCAAAGGAAAAATAATGGCCAAATTTGTTTAAATATTTCCAGCCTGGCCTGTTTGTAACTCTATGTATGGAAGAACAATTTAGCAGTGAAAGCCCATAGTGACCTGGTGGGAGCATGAGTTTGGAAATGGAATGGATTCTTACTGGAATGTCAACTGAAAGTGAGCTGAAATGCATGCAGCACCTGAAAATATTAATGAAATACAGAGTAAAAGAATCAGGATGAGGAAAATCCTTGCATTTCCACCTTGTAGGCATTCTTAAGTCAAACATTTAAATTAGCAGACAACAACCCCACACACATGACCTATCTTTTTCAAGTATTACCTCACTCATTCATGTATAAATACAGAGATCAGAGATAAAAACACCTATTATGCATTACACAATTCTTTCAAAATGTCTGTCTTTTCTAGCCTTCACATTTTTAATGGTTGAATAATGAAATTTTAAATTATCCCATCAGTGGATTCTCTGCAGCATTTCTTGGGTGGCCATTCCACATCCTAAAGAACTTGATTTTCATTTAGCTTTTTTCTTCTCCTTTTACTGCTATTTTCTTTTTTTTTTTTTAACTTACTTTTCTTTAGTTAATTCACCCTTTTTCTTTTTTTCTTTTAAATCTCAGCTCCATTTTACATTTCTTCTCTATTCAAGCATTTGAGATGGTTATAGTATCCCTTCAATTACTGTGTCTCTGATTATGCCTCCTTTTTTTGGTTGGGGCCCCTCCCTCCCTCCAAAACCAAATACATAATCTTCTATTGAATTTTGCCTACATGAAAAGGGTACAATGAGACCATTTAATCTTCTCCCACTAATTGGTCTCTTCAAATCTCCAATCTCTTTTGATAGGGTTTTTTTCCCCAAGTTCCTTTCAGCAAATTCACATTTTGTTGTGCCAGCTCCAGCGGCACTAGCGCACATCCGGCTAATGCAGGACCGTTTACATATTAAAACGTACATGCAAATGTTGAGCACAAAATAGAATGACTTCAGAGCAGATTTTAGGCAAAATCACACACCAGTGCAAATCCTTTGGAGAACACCCAAGTGTCCTGGAATTAAACTTTACCCTAGGAAACAGCTAGAAGCATGTGGTGATATAGAACACTAGAATGATTTGGGTTGAAAGGGACACTAAAGATCACCCAGTTCCACCTCTCTGCCATGAGCAGGGACATCTTCCACTAGATCAGGCTGCCCAAAGCCCTGCCAACCTGGCCTGGAACACTTCCAGGATGGGGATATATGCCTGTCTTGAGCAAGAGAGGCAGTGGATGGATGCCTGTTTATGTCATACCAAGGTCCAAGCTGAAAGTTTCCAATATTTTACAGTTATGATATATAAATATATGCATCTTTAATTGAAGACTCTTGTATCTCAGACACAGCCATCACAGAATCCACAGCATTTAGGTTTGGAAATTAGACAATTAATACACATACTGTAAAATTCCTCTTGTACCAACACATGTTAAATTTCAAGTCAGATGAATGACTCCAATTTGAAGGGTTAAAACATCTTACACTATCAGGTAAAGAAAGAGGAAAGATCCTTCTTCAGAATCAATTTGACCAATCTATTGAAACTAGTCCAAAATATATTTGGATGAGAATAAGCTTAAAATTTAACTGACTGATAAGGGTACATCCATCCAGAGAGGACAGTAATCCTGTAATCTCTGTAATACTATACTTAGGTTTGTTTATTTTGGACATAACAAAAAAACTAAAATATTCCAGCTCAGTGTTTGCCAGGTGAAACCTGGAGCCTAAAACCATCTCTGCTCTCCATGGACCTGTGGACATCTGCATTTCTGCCTGTTTCACCTTCTCATCCAAAACAATTAATTCTGCTAGTAATAAGCAAACTTTCTATGATACATCTATCCTCCACCTTAACCTTGTGCCACCTCCAGGTAATTCTCCACACTGATTTGTTCTAGTCTGACATCTCTGTGTGCTGCCTTTTACATTTCACTAATGGATGCTTCCTATACTCCAGTCAGGGATTTTGTTGATTTCTTCCCCAATGGTGAGGACATCTCAACTTCAAAGGATTAGGAAAGAACAAGGAAATCAACAACAGGTGAATTAGAAGCAGATCAGACACTTCCCTATTGGAAAAAAAACATAAATGATAAAAGCTAAGTTTGATCCTCATGTTCATGCATGCTTTCAAAATAGGATTTGTCAATTGCAGATGCAAAGCAGTTTCAATTTTATATTAGTCATTTTGTCTAGTTTATATTCTGAAACATTAAAGCTGCATAAATGACCTGCCAAGTATTGATGTAAGCTTATTGACAAAACAGAATGTTTTACAGTAAGGGCATCATCTCACAAGGCTCTTCACAGGGACTCTAATTAGTGTTTCAGCCTCTGCACACCAAATCTCTAATATGCTACTCAAGAGTCACCAAAAATTAAAAAAAAAAAAAAAAGCTGATTTATGTAGGAGTAAATTATCTGAAACCAATATTCTTTGAGAACAGAAACAGAATTATTCTAAAATGATCAATTATGCTTCTTTCACTAAGATTTTGAAGTAAAGGGTAAACTCAGCAATTTTTTTATAAATTCATGAAATCCTTATGCAGTAGCATATAAATCCTTCCCATATCCTCCAGAAAGCTACAGCAGTGCAACAAAATAACCAAAAACACAGTATAAGAGAATAGATATTTTCCTAGCATTCCTTGTAAAATGAGTAAAGAAACCTCTGTATTAAGACAGGGGTTCAGATCCAGCCAAAGATCCCATTTTGGACTAGGCAGGTCCAGAAACATTAGTTATTTCACAAGGATGGGGAGAGAAAAATTAACAGAAATAAATACCAGGTCCAACTAGACTCTTCTATTTTAAGTCCATAAATGATGTCTGTATTTAGTTTTCTTCTCTTGACTTCCACTGTCATCTTGTATGTTTTCTCTCCATTTCCACTTGCCTCCCACTGTCCTTGCTCAGCATGTTGAATATTTATTCTATCAGGAATATTTTCATTATGCTATTCCTTGAGAAGAAAATCGAGTTTAAAAAAAAATTAAATCTTAACTGGTTTTAATCATCTGTGAAATGTAAATGAGTTTTGCAAGCTTTTGGGAGTGGATATTACACTTACAAGTTTTATCAGAGAAAATATCTCTAATAATTGGTTTGTCAAATGTGTATTTTTCCTGGGTCTGGCTGTTTGTTGGACAGCCACCTAAACCTGCCCAAAACACAGAGCACAGAGCACAAATTAAAGGCCCAAAGGTTTCATTTGTGCTGCTTGCATAACAATGACCAATTTGAAAATGAGCTCTGAAGACTGGCTGAGCACTCATGGAGTTTTGTATGAGGATTCACTCCTCTTACTAAGAATAGGCATAACCTGGATCCATATCCATAGGCACATTGCTCAACAATCCATCATTTCTCTATCAATGGCATTATTTTTTTGAATTGTGCAATCTTTGTTCAGTTGCTCTATTTCAGAAAGTTTTTATTCAGAATTCCTCCAGGTTTTTGCCCCTGTTAATATTCATCTACCAGAATGATGTCTTTAAATACCAATAGCTGTCACTCTTCATCCATAATTTATGAACCTCTTCTTAACACAAAATCCATAGGTATGACTTTTTGCCCCTTGACTCCAAAAAATTAAAGCCAGACAAAGCTGTAGTGAACAGCATAGGAATGTAACTATCATTATCTGCAATCGCAAAGACATCTGCTGCTTATATAAAGTCCATATTTCTTCACATCTGGGCCAAAATTCTATTAAAGGCACCCCGTGGTTTCAGATCAGTTTTATTTACTTTATGTACATTTTAACAATGTTTGACAAGGTAAACCTCTTAAGAAATATTGTGTCATTTATGAGAAAGGGCACTGAACCTTTAGAAAGCAGATAAACTGAACTCTTATAAAGGCTTCCCTCAAAGGGATGTTTTCCTTTAAGTTACTGTTGTCAGTCAAAAATATGGCTTTGTTCTTTGTTATATGGAGACTAAATTTCAAAAGAAAGAGTAATATGAAAATATGAAAACAAAAAGCTTTACACAAATAAGGATAAACAAGAGACTGGATAACCAAACATTTCAGAGAGAAGGCAGAATCAAGCTGAGAAACTTTTTTAGAAGCATTTCTTAATATGGACACAACTTATTTACAAGTTAAAAGATTTCATTCCTGTTGGTGTCTTCTAAATCTAAAGAGCATGTAGAGCATGGTATATATGATGTGGAAGACAACATTAACTAAATATTAATATTGATTTTGAAAGATATGGAAGGACATTAGGCATGGTGAATGAGCCTTCACAACAGTGTCCAGTATACACAAGATTGCAAGATTGCATATGTGTACAATTATATGTGTAAAATACTAGCACAAAAAAAAAAAAATATTTACCCCTGCATGAAATTCCATTTTTACAAATGCAGATGGTCATGGAGGACTGGACTTTGCAAAGATTCTAATTGTGTTTCCCAAGAAAAGACACGTTAGGTCATGTCTGCACAGCAGCACAAAGGCATGCAGCACAGAGATCCACAAACTGACTGAGACACAAACAAATCAGGCTCCACTTTGAAGCACAAAAAGCACCCCAGCCATGTTCTTAAAGCACCAAAACCCACCCTATAAAGCCCTGCTTCCTGGCCCTGTGCTAATACACACACACACACCCTGGCCTAAGCTGCCCCTACTAACCCAGCAAAGCTTTCCGATTTACAATTAATATTTATCAATATCAACACACAACTACTATTTCATAGGAAGGTAGAGAGAATAAAAGTTCAATACCATGCTGTCAATTTCAACATCCTTCACTTTGTTACCATTTTTATAGTTTTTATTACTAAGATTTTGGGTAGTCATGTTTTTCTATAATTCTGTCACAGTAATATAAAATCATGACAAGTGATTTAAGCCCTGCATCATTGGTTTAAAGGCTGGATTCCACTTTCAGCAGGAAAGCTTAACTCAGAAATCAGTGTATAAATTTAGAGTTTGTGCAAGTTTTAAATAAAATCAAACAACGAAATTTGTTCTCACGCTCAGCAACAAAGATACAGCTTGAATACAGTAACAGAAGGGCAAAAATCCAGGCAAAGGAGATATTTTACTAATATAATCAGTCTTCTAAACTTTTGTTTTTTCAGTGACACACTAAGTTGTTCACTTTCCTGACTATGCTTTACAAATATGAATAAAGATACTGCATACAGACCAAGCACTTACTTTTCAATGCAAACTGTGCTTAATATATGGAATCTCAGCACAGTAAAACTTGAGAATTCTGAACAACAAAGCACTCACCAAGAAGACACCATTCAGTAATTCTGGTGCTATGACTTAGGTTTTTGATGGTAGAGGGGAAGGGTATTATCACTAGGCTTGAATATGTTAAAAAGGCAGATTGAAATTTTTTATATGGGCTTTCATTTACAATAAGAAGTGTCTGAATGGTATAGCCACAGATCCTTTCTTTATCAAACATTCATTTAAAATGCCATTTCTTAGGTAGATCAAGTAGCTGTAGAGTGTTACTTTCACAACTTAAAATGGTGTGTTTTTCCTGCTGGTGGATTTAGGCTATCAAATTCAAATAACATTGTGTTACTCTGAAGCTTGCCCAGTGTTTCCTCAAAGGTATTGCACAAGGACTTCTTATTGAAAAGATTAAATGTCACATTTTTCCATCTCTCTCATGACAATTCTTCTTTGAATTCAGAGATAATCAAGCTGTCAAAAAGGCACACTCTGCAGCTCATGCTGAACATGCACAGATCACAGCCTGGAAGGCTGTCTGTACAGACACACACACAAAATCAGCCAAATTGTTCCAACAAGGCTTGCATGAAGCCAATTTGTATGATGTGCAGTGATAACACATCCTAGTAAATTATTTGTGTTGATCTGATGGATTTCTTTTAAAAGCCCCCCACATTCAGGGAAAATAAAGTAAAATTTTATATTTTCATTACCTAACCTGGTCATTGCCCAGATCCCACTGTCCAATGTGGGAATAAGGCTTGCAATATGGATTTCTTACAGTGTTAAAACCCAGATATAATTAAGCATTGTTCAGAAAACACGTGTAGAAATGCATAACCAAGTGAAATACAACTGGATGAGAAGCAGGCAGCATAGTGGCTTTTCATGCTGTTCATCAATTTACAGAGTCTCTTCAGCCCATTTTACCAGCACATACAAAATTAATTATGTTATTCATTTTGGCAGAGGTATGCTAAATTACTATTTCTGATGGAAATAATATTTCTTCTTCATATTGTAACAGAAGAGAGCATTTACCTGGCCAGCATCAACAAGTACAGAGTCTCCTGATTTCATGACTTCTCCGAAATTCTGGTGTGAAGGATTATCATGTATCATTATCAGAAGCATGACTGTCATTGATTGTAAGTGCCTGAAGATATTTATAATACAGATCTTTAGCAGTGGTTGAGGGTGAACTTGCTCTGCTTGCATTAACATCAGTATAACATGAATTTGTCTAAACCAGAATCCAAAATCATGCCGACAATTCTTGCTGCCGTATCCGAGCAAGGTTTGATTATCTGGGTAGTGGACCAAATTCAGTGATCTGTTTGAACTGGCACTGTATAATCTACAACTGGAGGTCTCACTACTGCAATTGCCCTCATTTCTGCACTGGCCAAACAGTGGTAACTGCGTGTACTCTGCCTTGCAGCCAGGTTCCCCCTCCCAGCAGCTGCCACCCTACAGAAAACAAGCAGCAGAGGTCACACTCCTGGTGCTTTCTATCACTCTGGTGCCTGAGGGCACCACTTATCGCAGTGACCCAAAATCTCAGGAAAAAGCCCACTTGAAGTTAAGTGATGGCTTGCCCGTTGTTTTAAGCTGATGTCAGACTATCCAGACACTGAAGCATTCCTGGCTGTAAAAAGCAAAATCATCAGATCAACGATTTAGGAGGAAAAAGCAAAGCAAACCATTTAGTGGCTGCTTTGCTTTATAAATCCAGGTGCACTACTAAGCCTGAAAGACATGCATCGACAATGAAAAGAACTGGAGAAAAAAAAAGAGATAAAGGCTGCCTTCCTCTACAGCCGTAGAGTAAACCGTAATGCAGTCAGTAGTAAGTGCTATCTCCATAACTGTTTGTTTCCACTCTGTTTCACAGTTTAGAACACACTTAAGTTTCCTTCTGCTCTGGTAAATTGATTTTTGTACAGCATGAGGGGATGTGTTTTGCTTCCAACTATAAATTTAAAGAAATAGTACACATCTCCTAACACTAAGTAAAAATCAATTTTCTGCCTGTAGGTGATGAAACTATTTCTCTCGCCTGCTGAGCAGACATATATCTCATGAGGCTTAAAGTCATAAACTGGTGCAAATCAGCAAAAGTAAAAATAAAATGTAATCTTTTTAAGTGTATTATTTTACATGTGACTCAGGTATTCTTTTCCAAAGGTTATCTGTCGTTTTATTTACTGTTTTAATATTAAGCTTTCTCCTCTTCACTCTTGTATGCTCTGCTGCTATCAAGAGACTTGAGTCTTGGTAAAACCCCAAACCACATTGCACATCAGAAAAATGCAAAGCAGCTGTCTCTCCCCTTCCCCTGGTGATAAAGGGCATTCTAGAAGAAGAGCTGCATCAAAAGCTCAGATCTGAATCTGAGAAAGACAGCTGTTAATATTTGGCTGTAGACTGCTACAAAATTATCTTATTTGCAAAGCTTGCTATGTGGTGAGGCAGATAAATGATAACACCATGACACAGGCAGAAAGCTTTATTCTACACATATATGGGGCTGACTTCAAATATGATATTCAATATGCAGCTCTGAACATATATTCATAATTGTTCACTCCAAGCGATTCTGCACATGCAGCATTTTAATATGGGGAAAGCACTACTAAACTATTTCCCTGTATAATGGTTACAGAAACAAATATTTTAACATTCAAGTGGAATAAAGTGCTCAGAAAATAAATGGCTGGCAAAAAAATATTGGCTTATTTCTGGCAAATGCATTTCCAGCCAAATGAGAAAAACTTCTGCCTGTCAATCAATCAATCAGCACAGAGTTTATATTAAGGTGGTGATAATATGGCTTTTAAGATTAGGAAACTAGTGAACTACAAAGAAGATTGTATCCATTTTCCTAAAAAAAATAAAAACCCTCCAGCAAATAAGCACAAAACTTAACCATCTCTGTCAAGTTCAAAATGGAAAAGCTGTTCAGAAACAGTATCTGATATGAATTTGGTCAGTATTATGAGGCAGAAATAAATGAGCCAGATAAGAAGCAGGAATTAGGTACCACATGTCTGAGTTGGAATAGTTTATCATCATGGTTTCTTTTGTTAATTCACTAATTAACATAATCATGCAAATACAAAATGAAGAACAGAAAAATTTACTGCTTAGATAGCCTCAACCAGAATTTTCCAATTTTAACACCAAGAAATTGATTGTAAAAATGCACATTTAGCACTTTAACCACAACAGTCTCATTTTAAAGTCAGTGTCCTGCTCTTGGACAACACAACACCCTGCCAGCTACTAGAAAGAAAATGAACTCTGTGTTGGGTTTAGAACATTGATAACACACTGATGTTTCAGCCATTGCTCAGCAGTGCTTACCCCAAATCAAGGACTCTTTGTTTCTCCTTATTCTGACAGTGAGGAAAAGCACAAGAAGCTGGGAGGGAATGTGGCCAGAAAATCTGACCTGAACAGGCCAGAGCTGTGTGTAGAAAGTTGCCTGCTGGGCTTAAGCCACATAAATCAGGCAAGCACCCACAAAACAGACAGCTGCTACAAGTTCAGTGCCCAGAAAAGACAGCACTTTTAATTTTTATTTAAATTCCTAACTCTGAATTTGATGTCAGGCATCCATGTTTGACAAATTTGGCCCGTATTCATCTTCCAGCATGAAAAGCATAGGAGATAGGCTACCCCATAGGAGATATTTAATTATGCCTTCTGCCATGCACTGGGGAGAAGCTACACACCATGAAGATGATTTAGGGGCAGAGCGCTGCTCTCCATGCACATTTCCTTGCAGGTAAAGACAAGGCACTCAAACTTGAGGAAAGGAGAGGAGGAAGGGCTTCAAGCTGCCCTTTAAGAACAGGCTCTTATCCTACCTTGCCATGGGATGGTGACCAAGGTCAGTCTCAGGGTGCCTGGCTCAGTCCAGCATCAGGCAGCTCCCCAGGGCACATGCAAGGTGATATTTATAATACAGCAGGGACAAGGTCTGATATTTGCCTCTCATGCAACACTGTGCTCGCTGGTGAAATGTGAAGGCTCACTGTGATCTAAAAAGCAAATTAGTCCAGCAAGATGTTTTGCCACATGTGCTGCTCCTCTCTCTGTACTATTTTATTACAAGAAAATTTTAATCAAAAGCCCACTGAAAGTTCCTTTCATTTTTGCATAAAGAAACACATTAATGTATTTTTGATCAGCTATATCTTCATCAATACAGATAAAACCACACTCCCTTTGATTCCCCAAGAGAGGATCACAGCTAAAAAGAGACAAAGATTATTCTAAATGGTGGCACAAGCCCCAAAAGAAAACATGCCTTACAAATGAGTGCAGTAGCTTTTAATTTCTGCATTGTGCAGTCAAGCATACACATTCTTGTCTGATGAAGAAGAATATAATCACCTAGGGGCACGTCAAAAATAACTGTTGCTTTTCCCTTCCTATCCTTTCTTGGGAGAGCAGAGTTTGGTGAGCCATCAAGAAATTAAAACTGACATTTCACAAACTGATTGTCATGTTATTTTTTTTGTTATTGTTTTGGGGTTTTTTTGTTTGTTTGCCTCTTTAGCGTATGTATGGTTATCAGGCAAATAACCGAGAGTCTGACACAGCCTGCACAGCAGTATCTGAACTAATCCTGAAGAAAATTAATTCACTGACAAAATAAATCAAGAAATCTCAGGAGGTCATTGTGCCATCTTACATCTTCTATTGTGAACTGAATGCTTTAAACTCTGATAGCAACAATTGCACCCACCTACATTTCATTTTTAAAAATTACATATTCATCAGTTAAAAGAAATTTCAAGTTGAATATTTCAAAATACACTCTGATGTAAGGAAAGCAACAGAGATGTTTGGGGTTTGGTGTATAGGTTTAGTTTTCCTTTCTTAACTTTCACCTATTAGCAAAAAAATTATTTTGCAACCATTCCTTAATGTAGAACAGGATTTTCACACCTTCCTGAAAGAAAATGGCCCTAAACTTTAAAGTATTTTTCTCTTGATCCAATATAGTACAGAGCAACAAGACAATCTGGGTATTTTAAATATTCATTCCCAAAGCAAATTGTATGGTTTGTTGTCTTAGTTGTACAGCAGCTATGTTTACAGAGACCCAAAATTAGCAGTCAGCTCCAGGAGTCTTGACACCTGTTTCAGATTTAAATAAATTACTTCAGGATACACTACTGCAACAGCTGAAAATCTGGTTATTTCTTAAGTTAGTTTAATTTCCAGAACAGTTCATTTTGAGAAAAAATCTGTGTAAGCAAACCTGCCTTGTCCTACAAATCCCTAAAATATGAGGAAAGAAGTGTTTGTACAACTAAATTTTAATCCTTGACACTAAGCCTTAGCATACATGCATTAATACTTCCATTATAAAGATTAACTATCGAGATGACAAGGGTCTGAGATAAATATTACTGGTTTTTTTCCATTACAAATTGTATCTTCCCCAAGGATACTGACAGGCTTGCAAAGAATTATAAAGAACATTTCCAATATGTGCTTATTAGCAGCTACTCTGGAGTCTATGCTAGAAGGGGCAGTTTCCTAGGTTTTGCACTCCTGTATTCATTTCACTGCATGGGAAAAAAATCCACAGGAGACCAGAAACCCCTGAATATTCAAAAAATTCTTCCCATATATTGATTTTGATAAAAGTTCATGGAATCATAGAACATCTCATGCTGGAGGGGACCCATATCACCAAGCCCAACTCCCCGTAAAGTTAAGGTAGAAAGTAAATTTCTTTTAAAAGTACAATGAATTAAAGGCTATCAGCCATTAAGGAGAAATTTAAAAATCTGAAAATGAAATTGTTTCTTGGTAGGTATCAGTAGTTCCAAAACCATTAAAGAGTATGTTAAATCAGTAACTGCATGTGACATTAGCAAATTTGCTGTTACACAGAAGTCATATTGCTAAACACCAATGGTTAACTTTGCTAAACACAGAATGGTTACGTTTGGAAGTGACCACAGGGGGTCAACCCGTCCAACCTCCTGCTCAAGCAGGGCCAGCCCAGAGCACATGGCACAGGATTGTGTCCAGATGGCTCTGGAATATCCCCAGTGAAGGAGAATCCACACCCTCTCTGGGCAATTTGTTCCAGTGTGAGGTCACCCATATGGTCAAGTTCTTCCTCAAAGAAGTCAGAATTTGTTTAGGTGTATATGACTTGAGGAATCAGCTACTCGTTTCTCTCCTGTTACAGAAATATTACCATGACATTCCAATTCAGTGTAGAAATATTTAAATATGCATATCTTGCCTTGGAAAAAATTAGATGGAGTGTATGTGTTTGTACTGCTAGAAATGGAATAGTTTACCTCACTATTTTGTAAAACCACAAGTCACATAAGATTACCATCATCTTCCTTCTGACACAAACTCTAAATTCTCATGTAACTCAATAGTTAATATTTGCTTTGTGTTTCAAAAATCTGATTCACTGAGATGGTTTCTAAACATGGTAAATAATTTAAGATACTGAAAAGTCTGCATGTGGAAAGTTTCGCATGAACCTTGAAAGTTCTTTTGTTGCATTATTTAGTATAGTTATAAATGTCAGGTTACTGTTCATAGAGGTATATCTATTTAGAATGGCATTTTCAGAATAATGTTTGCAAAAGTTCATATGAGTATTACTTTCAGTGCTGCTAAACCCAGTGTTGGTTCCTTTTATTTATTTTTTTTTCAATTTTTCAACATGGCAGGTGCCTTTAAAAGAGACGCAGAGCTAAAAAGAGAACAAAGATGAAGCATGTTCTACATCAGGTCAGAAATATTCCAGAACAGCACAATAGTTATTGTCATTTTCTGTCTTAGTGACACATGGAAGCTCTGATCAAGTAACAGCATTCTCCACTGAACTTTATGCTCCACAGTTACACAAAACAAACAAACAAACAAACAGCCTCATCCCCATTTAAAAAAAAAATCCAAACTTTCTGCTCTAAGGAGTTTCCCCTCAAAATGCAAGAAAAGGGACAAGATGACAGAGGGAAATTTAAGAAAAGGAAAAAACCAAACAAACAATATATTTGCCAGGATATATCCAAGTGCCTAGAGGAAGATTTTGTTTTAATTAACAACAATGAAGATACAGAGTAAAAATAAGTCAGAACAATCACTTGGTATTAGTTTCAAAATACATATCTTATGTTTTCACATTTTCACACTGAAATCCTCTTTCCAGATCTGGAAGTGATTACTGCATAGCTGACTTACAGTTTCTGATCCTACAAGAAAACCTGTTTCATTGAAAATGCCATCTAAGCCACCATTACATTGAAGTTTGGGTTAAAGAGTGGCAGACAAAGAGGAGGTGAAGAGTTAAAAAAACCCCTATCTGATCTTTAGGGGTGTTCTACACATTCAAAACATTTCAGCTTTATGACATGGGAGTTTTTTTGTTCAAGGACAATTACTCAAATGTAGTGAAACATGCTTTTATAAAACAGCAGATCAGAATAAATTAGTTAAAATAAAAATTCACTCCCAAGCTAGTATCATAGCAGACAAACTCATTAAGGAACAAGCCATCCAAAATAACCAACTATATCATCTTATTTGCCACTTTCCCATGTTTTTCAGCACCACAAGTCAAGTGTCTACCAACATGATATTGTATGAAACACCAACAGAGAGAACATGCTTGCAGCATGTAATATTTCATAAAGATCTTTCTTAAGTTTACACTCAGCTGGCCCAAGGCACAGATTTAAATATTTCCTCATATTGATGCTTAATTGGCATACAGAACTGAGAACAGGAAACAGCATAGAAGCATAAAAAATTATCCAGTTATCCAACACTGGAAATGTCACAAGTCTTTAGAGAAGTCTTATAATACAGCTTCTTTTTCTTCCAAGAAAAAAGGCTTTTCCTTATACAAAATACAGAATGATTTCATACAAATGAGAGAAAAAAATGATTATCATAAATTTTTTCTTTTTTTAACAAAGCTATTTGGAATCATTGCAAACAGAATATTCTACAGCTTGGGATTTCAGACTCAATTTAGTTGCTATAATATTTAAAATAGAATTGATTCATAGAAGAAGAAAAAACTGCTGCCATGTATTAGCCACAGTAAACATTTTTGTTTCTAGCATCTTTTTCATTGTAAAGCAAACAGAATAGATATTTTGAAGCCTTAAATTTTTTCATTACAGATACTTAAGAAAATCTAATGTTAGGCTTCAATTTGAAATTTTATCTGCCTTATTTTTCCTACCATTATATTTCTTCATGACATCTCATTAGAGCATGGTAATTTAATACAATCCATTTCTCTCATTTAATTTCTGCTAATTCAATAAGTAACAGATGTTGCCAAAAAGAACTGCAGGAATTTTCTCTTTTCTTTTGTCAAAGCATTTTCTATTTATATTTATTTGCTGCAACAAATCAAATTTCTTTAAAAACTAACAAATATTTTCTTCATATGACCTACTAAAAATGTTTTAATCAAAATACCTCCTCTTGATGACAGTTTTTCCAAGGGAAGAGTTCTTAGCTATAGAACTCAGAATTCACACATAGAATGCAAGGCAGAGATGTCCTAGGAAATGCCTTCCAAAAAATGTTCGGGTTCTGTTTGTTTTAATAAATGAAACAAAAAATTATGTAAATGACAAAAGGCAAAACTAGAAAGTTTTAAAAAGATTAACCATCCTTTAGCTTGGCTCAATATGTGCTTGAAGAGCCAATGAAGTCAACATATGATTTATCCCTGTGATGTAGTTTTCACTATAAACCATGAACTGCTATCTACTGAAAAAACACTGGAGAAGCAGTGAAGCTCCTAAAAGCAAAATTATTGCACATAGTAAATATGACACATGCAGTAAGACAAATAAAATGAGATAAGCCAAGTTCTAAAATACCAGCACTGGATGTATTCTTTAGACATTTATAAATTTCTGCAAATGCAGTCTGACACCAATTCTACTCCAGAAGTCTGGGCAAGTCTTTAGCAGTTAATAAAAACATGAAATAGTGTGTGCATAATGTGAATGAAATCCTTTATTCCAACCAGACTCTCAGGGAGTTCACAAATATCACAGTCAAATCCTTTGTCAGAATTTATAAAAAATATTTACTGCTTACTCTGATCTCCACTTCAGCAACGTAGGATGACCTACACATGTGTTTGCCCAGTGATGATTTCAAGTGTACACTGGCCAGAATGTGATCCACAACACTTTAAGGACCTTTCAGCCTCATATCCTATCAGCTTATCTAAAAGCCACCTCAAACTTCCTCAGTAACTGCAGAATTCCCCCCCAAAGCCCAAGGCATGATGTTCCTTGAAGGTACTGCCATGTGACTGAGAAAATCCACTTCTAAAGTACGTAAAAATGCTTTGTACCCTTGTTTTGGCACTTCAGAGCCTTCACCTCCTCTTTGTCTGCCACTTTTTAACCCAACACTATCAACACTTTTCACACTAGAAATTATAAAACAAACAAAAAATCTTCCTGATGGTGCAAATTTGCCCTCTATTCTGACTACTTCCCTCTACAGAAGAATTAAACATCATGTCCTACTTCTGAAACTGTACTTATTAAATATATTGTTTATTTTCTCACAAGAGATGATCACAGAAAGAAAATTTAACAGGCAGACTAGATTAGAGTCATTTAAGTGAAGCCTCTGAAGGTGAAAGATTAAGGTGTTCTTAGAGAAGTAATTCTCTGAAGTCCAAATGTTGAAGGATTCCTAACACTTAAGAGTATGAAAAATCAATTCATGGCATATACATACAGAAAAGCATTACCCGCCTCTAATCTGCGTACTGTATTCTGTCTTGGCTGAAAAAACAGAAATACAGAAGTTGGAAAATCAGAAGTTTTCTTGCCTTCACCTGCTAGTCCCAGAATACATTGAAGACTCAAAACAGTAAAAGAAAATCTAATAAATAACACTGAACTGCTGCTCTTAGTTTTTACATATGGGAAATCATATATTCAGTTTTCAAAAAATCAAATTTCAAGAGCAAAAGAAATACTAGAACAATGAAGTAACTCATTCTATAGGCATAGAGTAAAATATTTCTTCCAATACAAAAAGTGATTTTGCTGAATTCTCTGTGACAAACAGCATCACTTTCAAAAGAGTGCCCCAAAAACAGCTAGGTTTTTTTTTAAATTAATTCTCCTGAAACAATTTAAACATTAAACAAGAAAAAGTCAGCTTTCTCTTAAAGATTTATGATACTCCACAAGAGCATTTTAAAACTATACGATTTCGATTTTTTCATTCAACTCCGGGTTTCTAATAGGACACATTCATTTACATTTTCAACTTTTATCTGTCTTCTTAAAAGATAAACAAATCCTTATTTTTTTCCCTCAAGGTGAAAACAGTTTCTTTTATCCCTATCAACTTCAACAAGAAAAACAGCAATTTTCCACAAAACTCATTAGTAGTCTAAAAATGCTGGCAACATAGGACCAAAGTACCTGTAACAGAAATCTATGTTAACCATATTTTTCTATCTTCATACTTCTGTGTCTAAGTTATTCTTTGCTAAAATTGGAGATGAGAGAGATGTAGTCTCAGCAGAGCTCCAAAAGGCCTGGGAAATGGAAATTTCAATCGAATTGAACATATTAAGGTAGTTTTCTATGAACTAAAAAAGAAGTGGTTTGAGGTTTTCCCCCTCTATTTCTCAATTTCTTTACCTCCCAGTGCTTTGGATTCTAAAGGGAAGAGAAGAGAAAAATCTTCAGTGTCCTCATTTCTCCCACCCTCTTTAATTTCAGCTGTGACTTTAATTATATTTCTTCTCATAAGCTTGTCTTGACTTTATTTTATTTTTAAAGACATAAGAGCTTGCAGCAAGGCTCCCTAAAGAACTCTTTCAGCTCTATTTTTAATGCATACAGTAAAGTCAGAAGCATATACTTAAACATACAAAGAGTAGCTGATTATTAATTCCAGTTAAACTGAGAGAGAATCACTGATCAGAATTATATTAATTAATTTTATACAATCAGTGTTTTTCTACAAGGGCAGCTTTGTGAGCACTCACAATCTGTGAGACTTTGCTTAATGTTAAATCCTCACCTTTTGTGCTTGCACACTTTACAGAATTGTTGGGAAAATGTAGACAAAAGTAACAATTAACTTCGGGTATATGCATGAGCTAAAAATGGAATTACTTCCTTTGATATTTAATTACTGCCTTAGATTTGTTAATTAGGAAAAATGTTTATTAATGTATGTGCAAAGTTCTGTTTAAGGGTAATCATTTTATTACTGTACAGCACGACTTCAAAACACAATTCAGCACTTGACAGCTTTTGTTAAGCTTGGTTTTGATAATTGGATACAGAAGTGGCTTTTGGCCATTTGGATGAAACTATTCTAGTTTCATAGAGCTTTTGAAAGTGATCAGACTTAAACACATCACTCATTCTGCTGAGCTAGCTTGACAGTTTTGATAGCCCATTACAGGAGTTTATATTTCATTTTTGAAATATTTCAGTAGACATCTCAGAATTAGACGACCTTAGAATCTTGAGTTCCAAGGGGCTCTGACTTTGATCTCAGGTCATCATTTCTTAATGTAAATAACCTACAGAGAGTCTTTTCATATTAACTGTCAACATCTGCAGTACTATTTTCTCACACCCTTCTCATAATAATATAAATAATAACCATGTTGGACAGCTCAAGAGGCAGTGTGAATTAACGATAACTCTGTTTGAATAAAAGCAAGTCACCAATAGCCTCATGGAAAATAAAGTTGTTTGCAGTTTATTACAGAGAAAGTGAAAAACAAATGCATATTGGAAATTCTCTCTTGTTCTTTTCTCATTTGCACTGGTTATGGTGATGCATAACCAAAGAAAGAAACTGCCAAACACAAAGAAAGCATCTAATACATGTAGTCAGCAACTAGTTATCCACTAGGGTACATAGAACCCAAAAATATTCACTAACTACTCAACTGGTTTTTGAAATATCAGCAAACAAAATCCCCATAATTTAAAATATGCTACTAAATAAAATTTCCATCAAATATGGTCAGGAAAAGCTATTTGTTGGTCACCTGAGAAAGATGCTCTGCTGCCCTTTCTTGGTTTTGGTTTCTTCAGGGTTTTGGAAAGGATGTGTAGGATGTTTTCTTTTTAAGTCTTTATTTTCCCCCAACCTCCCCACCCATATTAGACTAAATTTAAGCAAGCACTAACTTAACCCATGCATTGAGAGGTGCAAGTGACACTTTAATGATCCTTTCCCTCTCCTTAGCATAAGAACAGTATAAACCTTATTTAGAGAGAATTATAGAAGGATTCTAAAAGGGCATATGCCACACCATCCTGTCCCATCTTTTCTCCTTTTCAATCAAAATAAGTGAGTGCTGCAGAAATTTTTATCAGAAGAGAATCTGGTTTTCCTACTTCAGGCCTTCCTCTATCAGGAGAAACACAGGTTGGATAATAGATCTTAAAATTTCTTCAAGGTCACATCTGAAGTCACTCACTCCATAACAATGAGCATATAGCCCAGGGTTGATGAGGGCAGTATGTTACCAAATTCTATCCTCCAAATATTAAGGATGTTATTACTGGCAGAGGATCACGTGATTCTACAGGAAATGCTACCAGTGGCAAATCCTTCTTCTCTTCACCAGCAAATTACAGAAATATCACTGTGTGTTTCTTCCTTCTCTCTTATAAACATATGCTCAACAAGCACCAGGAAATAAAGCTCTACCATACTCATAAGACAAGAAATTATTTTTCTCATTTATATACAGTGAAAAATAAAGCTCAGAGAAGACAAATCAGTTTCATTTTTAGAAGCTTGTGACAGAGCCAAGAGTAGAACTTTTTGAGCCTTGTGGTTCAATTATAGTAAACAGTTACTTTTAACATTTACATATATTCAAGTTTCAGCTGTATCTGGTTAAGATATATTATCAGTAAATTCTTAATGGATAAAGTGGCTGCATGATTATGGAAGTCATGTTTTGCTATGAGACACCAAAACAGTGGGGCAAACCAGAGGCACTAGCAGCAAAGAGACTCAGCCTATCATGAAAAGTGTCTTGGCAGAACATGTTAGTTACAGGGAAGAAGCAATAAAATGACAGTCCCAATTAGACAGTATCCATACTAAGAGCAGAATAGGAGAGGGTCTGTCAGCATCCTTGGCAGATTTCTGGTGCAGATTACACCAATAATTCTATTTCCTCCAGGAAAAAAATAGTAGTTCAAAGTAGAGGTGACAAGGTATTTTCAGGTCTAAGGGGCTACAGTTTTGGTGAGTCTGAGAGTGTGAGTAAGTGTGTATGTGACTTGTATTTCATTTTGATTTTCAAGTCAGTAGACAGTCTCTTGGGCATCAATACTTTATCTCTACTGCAATGCGTCTACAGTATGAAAGATACAAGAAAGCAAAGATGTTACAAATATTTGCAGAAAACCCCAAGGTCTTCCTGTTTGTGCAGGTGTACGAAACAGAAAACCCAGTGGGTTTTTAATAAAATGCACCATTATAATGGTCAGAGACATTCAGATAAGTAGACTTAGGTGGGCCTAAAATTTCTAACACTGGGGTTTGCAGCAGTTTACCGCCAGCAATAGAAACTGAAACTCATAGAACCACAGAAGCTGAAGTTAGCAGGCACCCCTTTGGATCAACTCATCCAGCCACTGTGCTGGAGCAGAGTCACCTAGGCCAGGTTACTCAGGGACACATCCAGATGAGTTTTGTCTCCATCCTTGACCAGAAAGAGGGGGCTGCAGAAAGGGTGTTTTTTTGCATGTATATGGATTTTTCATTTTTCACTTTGTGCCCACTCTCTCTTGCATTGTCACAAGATACACAGAGATGTTTGGCTCAGTATTTTTCACTGCTCCTGACCTAATTATAGATATTGATGTCTGCAAACCTTTTCTTCTCCAGGCAAAGCAGTTGCAGCTCCCAGCCTTTCTCCAATAGATGTGGTTCTCCAATCCCTTTGATTTTGCCCTAAACTGGACCCACTCCAGTATATCCCCCCTGTGTCTTCTGTAGAGTCCAACACTGATGCCAGCACTCCCGATGCATTTCACCAGTTCTTTATGGAGAAGAGGGATCAACTTCCTCCACCTGCTGGCAACACTTCTTAATCCAGGCCAGGAGGCTGCTAAACCTCCTCTGTTCTTACATAGGCACATTCCTGGCTCATGTACACATTGGTGTCCACCAGGGACTCCAGGGTTTTGTCTGCAAAGCTGCTTTTCAGCTGGATGCCAGTGCAGGAGGCTGGTCCTCCTCAACTACAGGACTCTGCATTTTCCTTAGCTTTACTTCACGAGATTTCTGCCAGACCATTTCTCCAGCCTGCCAAAATCCCTGTATTGAATTCCACACATGAATACACAATTCTTCACAGTGTGAAGATGTTCTTCACCTTGCCCCCAGTCATTTCATCAAATTTGATAACGAAGTAACAGCACACATCACAATATGCACAGAGAAGATTTCCTGATAAATTTGCCTACTATTTTAAAATCAAATCACCAAAATCACGCTGTACTGTAAAAATTTCTTCACCCTAACTATAGATTATGAAACTGTTCACCATCTTTTCAACACCCTTAAAAAAAACCCACAAAACTATGGGAAAAGAGTGGAATGTCCTAATTCTCCTTCTCAGGAAATTCTCTCACCCCTGCACAGAGAATTATTGTTACAGTTGTTCTCTACCAAATCCTTCTTAACTAAAACCTGACACACATCTCAGTACATGCACTACAAACCTAACAAACCACTCCAGTTTAAAACTCTGATTAGATACTTTAAAGCTCTTGAATAATCATAGGAAAACAGCGTCAGTTAGGAATGAAGACTTTGAAAGGAAATTTGAAAAAAAAATTTGAGACTGAAAAGTTATGCTTGGATTTACCAAAACTCCCAGCCTGCTCCAGGATGCTGCAATGCCAGGCTTGCTGACTGTAAGCATGACCACATAGCACAGGAGGGAATCAAGACTCAAAGGCTTTGCCACAATGTTTTCTATTGTCCCAAAGTAAAAATTGCCCCTCCATCCACTTTAAATATTAATAGTACCATCCAAAAATGTCAAGGTCACAGAATGAGAAAAGAAAATTATACTGAATTTTAAGTACAAATACTTTTTGAGAAATATTTTAATTACTAATTCTTTTTAATTAATTAATTAACTAACACTTGGAATGCTTTAAAAGAAATATATACAACAATTAAGGAAGACTTGTAATAATTTTACCTGCCCATATGTAATGAAAAGGGAAGACATAATAAAAGAAGAAGGTTAAACGCTGCATTTTAAAATAACCTCGCATTTTTTAATTCAATCAATTGCTAATTTTACGGCATTTATAACATAATAGATGTTAGTTATATAGTCTTGTTAGCATAATAAAGAACTATAACCTGTAGCAGTCAGGAAACTAAAACACTGCTTTTACATTTAAGTATTACATTGACGAATACATTGACCTTTATATTATGTTATGCTTAGAGGTTAGAAAAATGCATTATTGTTCATTTTATTTTTTTTTTGACAAAGTTTTCTCTGAAAGGTCTGTTGAAGGATAAAAGATTGATATAAATGAGGAGGAGGGAATAAATTATTTATATTGTGGGATAATTTACACAGTAACTCTTCGACAAGGTCAAAACTAGACATTCCCATGGGGACAAACCAAGAATGCAAGTGGGAATAAAAGAAACCTCTTTGACTTCCTGGTGACATTCATCTGAAAATTACATCTTGGGTAATGTTATGTTTTAAGCTTTATGTTGCACTGACCACAGTCATAATTCATGTCTTTTGGGTTTTAGATACACATTTGTTCATTTAATTCATAAAAATTATATATAAATTTTGCGCAGTTTGTTTTCAGAAAGTTTTAAATGGCAATTGGAAGGCCCACCAGCTTTGCATGGCATTTTAGAGATGTGCAAGTCATATCAATGCACAGCAATTTTAGGATCTCTAAAACAGGGTTTATGGCCTGTCTATAACAGAATAGAATAGCTCTATTGGAAGAGACCTACAGCAATCATCTCGTCTTGAGCAGTTCAGGGACTAACATTATCAATAATAATAATAATTATGATCTTTACATTATATTCAAAATAATATTTAAAGTCATTGTAATATCTTATAAGGCATGTTTGAAAAAGCTAATGATTCACCAAGTCCAACCACAATCTTGGTAGCTCNTCTCGTCTTGAGCAGTTCAGGGACTAACATTATCAATAATAATAATAATTATGATCTTTACATTATATTCAAAATAATATTTAAAGTCATTGTAATATCTTATAAGGCATGTTTGAAAAAGCTAATGATTCACCAAGTCCAACCACAATCTTGGTAGCTCACTCTCAAGCATGGAGGTTATCAGGATGAATTTGTCATTAGAGAAAGTAAAACACCAACAAAAATGGTTTAGTCTTTAGGGTGGAGGAAAAATCAGTCTTACTTCTGCTTCAGTTTAGGAACTAAACTGATAATCTCATCTTTTTCTCTATATATTCCAGAGGCCCACTCAGAAGCACAAAGCAATATGAAGAATCATAAGGTTGGGGTCGGCTTTGAGCTTTTTAGTTTTGGAGGGGTTTGAGGGGGTTGCAACTTTTCTTCAAAAAAGAATGAGCTGGACATGCTACCAAAACAAAATCTCCTTCCTTTTCTATCTTATTTCAACATCCTTGTGGCACATACACTCAAAAATGTGGAGGCAAATGAAATTCCTTTGTTCCGGGTGGGAAGGGAGTGTTCAACTGGCTCTTGTCTTTGGCTTGCAAGAAGAATGCTACCCTGGGTGGTAGCATTTGCTGATTGATCTGTTAGGATAATGTTAAACCCACTGTGCATTTTTCACTGACTGTCTACAGTGTGGCATATTGATTTTGCCGTTCCCCGGTTCACTTCTGAAACCCATGCAGTCAAAACTGTTACTTACTTGAAGCTTTCTGCTTATCCAGCCCTGTTCTGACAGATATCTCTGTTATGGCACCATCTGCTATCTTCTTATTCCATGACTGAACCACAGGCTAGCACTTCTGCTGTGACAGTTTTTGAGGTGTAAAATACACTTCTCCTGACATCTGCCTCAGCTCATCCATCCTCCAATTAGAAAAACCTCAGAAAATAGTCTTGAGATGCTTTAAATTTTAATTTCTCTATAGGATCCTTCTTCACTATAAGGAAGCCAAGTCTCTGAAGTTTATTCTCTTTCAATTTTTAAAAGAGATTTTGTATACAAAAAAGAGGTTTTGTACACAAAATGGTAGGCAGGCAGGGAACACCTGATAAACCAAATTAACATTACTTATTCCTGTCCAGCATCTGTAACAGGAACAGGCATGAGAGGACCAGATATTCCAACTTTTTTGGCTGCAATGACACACTCCAGTTAAAGAAACCACCTGCTCTTCCAGAATGAAAAGGAAAATACAAAGCAAGCTGATTAGATGAGTTTTGGTCTACTGAACTAGGAAATGGAAGATATTCCCATCTGAGGCTGCATCTCTGCACACAATGAGTTCAGAATAAAGATATTTTTTAAAGGTAACATTTTGAAGGCATTCATCTGGTTTCCTCACTTAGGTACCACAAGCTTGTTAGAGCTGCAAAATCACTTTGATAATTCAGCAACTAAGATGGAATTTATTCTCCAGCCTTTATCAACCACGATGCAACAAAGCTATTTAAGAGCAAGGCATATTTTAAAATTATTACGTTACCAGAAAGACAAGCACATGTCTAATCACAGGAAGACTGAGGGTTGTGTCTCTTTCTTTTCAAACTATATCTGACCATCTAAAACTCAGCTTAATCAAATATATATGGAACATGTTAAAATTCAGTGGCGGAAGGCACGAGAAGTAACGGAAGGAAAGACAATTTATGAGGGACAACAAAATCTCAGTTATGAAAAATGCAGAAAAATTAAAAAGTATCAATCAAAATTATGAATACAAAAGGCAGCTAGGAATTGCTGACCTCTCATCTTTAGAAAACACATAAAAAGATACTACTGAATAGAGGAATGATGTTACTTTCCAAATTTGAGTAATGCAGCACAAAGCAGAGGAGCACTCTGAAAACGTTCCAGTAAACAAAACTACAAATCTAATGGGTTATTGCCATTCACCTCAGGAGCTACTATTATGATTCATTTCTTACAGGCTTCTTAAAAGCATTCAAACACATTTCATCTGCAAACAAGATATCTGACAGTACATATTCACATCTTGCCAGAGACAGTCATAACTAGCAATGTAGTTTGTAAGATTTTTATTAATAAGTATACAGATTTTCACCCTCTCTCCATTGTTCCAGCTTCTCTCTTACCCGTCTTTGTCTTCCATTGCTGATTTTTCCAAGCCAACCCTTTCAGTGATAAACTTGCACATAAGGAAAAAAATCCTTTTTCTCCTAAGTCCCACATTCATGCTCATATCAGTTCCTGGTTTTAAGACAAGTTTCCAGCCTGACTATTCAAAGACTGTCTCTGGCAGTCACACTACCACTGCCAGAGACTGTCAGTGCTGAGACCGAGGCCCCTTCACTGCAGGTGGCTCCAGTGGCCCAGCTGGTGCCCACTTCACTCCCTGCACACCTCACTCACAGTCAGACCAGGTTTCCCTTAGCACAGCCTCAGGTATCTCATTCCTTAAAGCAGTTTATTCACAGGTCAGTAACGGGCAAAGGCTTGAGCTAGTGCCTCCAAAGAGGAGCCCTCAACAGAGAACTCCCTGGGCTTTTATACCTCCTCAGTCTCCCCATGCACAGGTCTTACCCTTCCTCCTCAGACCTCAGCTCTTGCTCCCTCTCTATGTCCATCCACCCTGCTAGAATCACCCATATTTGTCTCCTTTTATTATCCAAAAGGTCGGGAATTCTCAACTCCTGCCATGTCTCACAATGCCCATTCTCCTGGCTGGCATCAGCCTTCTTTCCTGCCCTTAGTTATCCCAAATGTTGGCAGTTCATTACCTCTTGTCTCAAGCTCCCACCCACACCTCACTCTGCAGCTCGCAAGCCGAGCCCCTTGGACCAGATCTATTCCTCATCAGAGTCAAATGTATTCCCAAAGCTTCTGCCTGCCTAATATGCTCTAAATATATACCGTCCTTCTGTCCAAAAAAACATCTATTCTGCATCAAGTAACTTACTAAATGCTTTAGGCTTTATTTACACAAGGCCCAGAGCTCTCATAATACTATTTGCAAGCAGTTTGCCTAGAATAATTCCCAGCTGATCTAAGTGTGTACATCCATCTACACACCTTCCTGGTTTATCTGACTCCACACTGCCAAAATTCCTCTGTCAGTACTCATTCATAACACAGACCTATACTATAAGCAGTTAGTCAAGCTCTCTTACTTTTGGCTATTATAAAAATCCTTACTCCCTTCCAAGAGAGGAGGGCTCATCCATGAATGATCATAACAAATAAATCTATCCATGCAGCAGTTCAAATTTCTTTCAGTGTCCTGTAAAATGAGGATATAGGGACACTTATGTCTAATACCTTATTTATTTTATCCTTTCACAAACATCCACATTCTAGTTTATGATGCAGCTAAAAGATTTTCCCTTCATATTTCTAAACAAGTGGACAGATACTTAAGATACTGTAATTATCTTACTTGTTCTTCTGGTTTTTGTATTTCTCTGCAGCATATAATTCTCAATAAAACTTATATAAAATTATCTGTTAATTTTTTTCTTACAATTTCTTGCTAAAAGTCTGTAGTAATAATCCTACTATAACTTTGCAGTGTTTATATATATGGAATAAAAATATATTACATGCATTTATAGTTCACCTGTTTACATAAATGTTTATGGAATTTTCTCATTTTTATATAAATTTTCAGTTTCATATTTAAGCCCATAAAAGGCACTTCGGTTTCCAAACATGCACATCACTTCAGAAAAACATCATACTTTTTCTGCTTTAACATTTTGCAGCACAATAGCTTTATCTCTAATTTTATCTCTAATGTTTAAGGAAAAAAAACTAAATAATGTAAGAGGAAAAAAAAATTAGCTATTTGCTTATGCTTTAATTCCAGGAATGAAAGGGTTTATGAGACAAGCCTCCTGCAGTTACAAGGTTTTAAATTTGCTTTGTCTTGGTCCTTTTGCATCAGAAAGTGTCAATAAAAACTATAATTACTTTCAAAATACTCCATAGGATTCCTTTTTCTGAGTTACAATGATAACAGCTAAATTGGTAGTTAAATTGGTAGTCACTGGACTCTGCTCAGTCCTTGGGGATGTTACTGGGTTGCCCTGGTCTCACATCCCATTGTCCAAAGTTGAGCATGCCCTGTTTTGCCATACCTCTTAGCCTTTTCTGCTTTTTCCAATGTGGTGGACATTCCTGTGTTCCATGGAAATTTCTTGGAGAGCAATAGTCAGATAAAAGTGTCCACTGCTTCCATAGGCAAGGAAAGACTTTGGGGAATTTCAATATCATCTTCTATCCCCTTCCCTTCATCTTGAAGCACAGGGAGAAAATCACCACCAGGTGTAAGAATTCCCCCAGCTCACCTGGGTTCACAGGTGATTTCAGAACTAAACTAGAGTGTAGCACAACAGGTGCCAATAGCATAAAAAAAGATGAGAGCATCAAGACTTTTTGCTCCATCTGTAATTCTGTATGCACAATGCTTTCAGAGACTTATTTTCTCTTTCCCCCCTATTAATAAGTGTGATACCCAACACATTATGTACAATAATAAGGACATATTCATACTAGCAGTACTAATTCAATGAGGATCCAAAGCACAAAAGTTTTAACATTTATAACTCTGGACTCAAAGTGGCTAAGCTTGAACACACATCTCAAGACAAGACTGCCTCTCAAACTCTTACCTTGATTTGACTAACTGCGCTTCTTGAAACATAAGTTTGTCACTATTTCAACATTCTTCACAGATGGTACTATGGAAAAGTTCAGTGATTGAGCCTCTCTGGGAATAAAACACTGCAAGTTTTGCCACGCTTATGAAACAATTATTTTCATAATGACAAATTAAAATCTCTGATTTTCATTTTGACCTTGCATTTAGTTTAGAACAGAATTTTAATTGCTCTGCTAGCAGACCTGGGACTATTTGGAATAACATATTTTTTAATTAAAGGCTAGAAGAAAATCACAGACCATTCACCTTTAATTAAGGACACCTATAAAAGCATACTTTCACTATTGTCTTAAATGACAGCTGTTCTTTCCTGAACGTCACCCAGGTAAAAAACCATGCAGTTCTTGCAGGTAGCACTCTACTGGTGCATGTGGCAGTTTGGCAAATGACAGGTTAATGTCAAACTTGCAAAAATATGTGTCATATCAAGCTTGGGCAGCTACATTCTGGTCCCCTTTGCCATCACCAGGCTTTGCACAGCTCCACTTCGTGCAGGTCTCACTGGAAGGCAGTGTATGTCTAAGTGAGCAGAGGTGCAGGTACCCAGCACAAGAAAGAGGGACTCAAAAACACGGGTCTTTACAGAGCCAACTTGCACCCAGCACAAGGACTGAAAAGGAACTACAAACAGATCCTGATCAGACATTGTGGGATTGAAAAGAGCTTGGTTGGGACAATGGGGGTCAAGTGATAATGCCTGAAAAACTGGGGGCAGAAATATGTTCCCTTGCCTTCTCCTTCCATAAGTCTGTAATGGCTTTTATCCCTTTTCCTTCAGTTCCTTATTTTTGTCCATCAAAGTCCTTGCAAATAGAAAGAGTAAGAAGAGTTCTGTCCCCTTCTGGTTGTGTCCCCTTCCAAATTCTTATGCACTCCCAATCTTGTCACTGTTAAGGCAGCCTGAGGAGCAGAAAAGGCCTTGACCCTGTGTCAAGAGCACTGCTCAGCAATAGCAGAAACATCCGTAAATTAGCAACACAGTTTCCAGCACAAATACAAAACACACTCCCAACATTGCAAAGAAAATTAACCCTGCCACAGCCAAAACTAACACAAATGCATTTTCAGGCTGTGGCAACAGCATAGAGCATTTGTACCCTTAAAATAGGATTTTAGTGACATTTAGTGTCACCAAATTCAAAAATAATTTCTCACCCACTGGTTATAAATTAAGTACGTTTATTTTGCCAAGAGCAACATTTACTAGAAATTGTAAATAGTAAGCAAGTCTGAAATCACGTAAATCATAATCCCAGCTAATTAAATTCTGCATTTAATGGACTAATATTTATTGACAGCTCACTAAAAATTAATTAATGAATGTGGTAACTCCATTTGTTGAAACTGTTATTCGGGGCGGAGGGGGGGGGTGTTGGTGTGTCAGTTGCTTGGTTTTTTAGTTGGTTGGGTTTGGGTTTTTTTTGGTTTTCAGGGTTTTGTGGGTTTTTTTGCAAGCACTTAGAAGGTTATTGTAAAATTGCTCCAGGCCATACTGTTAATATACAAAAGCCAATTACTGTTCTTTAATCAAAAAACTCATTCCTATTTATTGAAAAATAACTTACTGGGGTTGTTCTCACCAATTTTTATTCCTGCTTAAGGGATTGGACACTTACTAAATATGGAAACCTAGGAAGGCAATAGTGAAATACATGTGCCAATTTGCAGTCTGTTATCTTGTTTTGGTCATTTTACTGTTTCTGCTCTGTAATTTGGAATTAATGACTATGAACATCTTTTACTAAAATAATAGTCTTCAAGGCATTTTCAGACTTGGCACTGAGATTTAGCATATGGGCGGCAGATGATACTTTATTTTTATTGTAATGTACACTGACTTCTGACCTACCCATCCATCCACTGGTTTAAGTGTTAAGCCTGGAAACAGAAGCCAGAAAATTGTGGCAACAGAAAAAAAACATATGGAGACTGAAGGGAAAGGCACATTAATGAAATAAAAGAAAGAAACTCCACTGTTCTGTGGTAAAGGGTGACAACATGGGCACAGATGACATAGCAAATGAAAAAAAAACCAGCTCTGAAGCAAGAAAAATGTGCAACTGACTCAACACAGTAATGTGTTCTTGAAAGCTGATCCAGGACCAAAGAAAATGGTATTTTATGGCACATGCAAAAAGGGTATTATTAAAATAATGAGGATGCTAAAAGCAGGATCTGTATATAACCAGATGTATAACAATGGAGAGTACATGAGGAGAGAAGAAATAAGTAGAAAAGTCCCAAGGAAACAAGAACACACTTCTGAGGTTAAAAATAAGTGGGAAAAAAGGAGATGTACCACTAGCATCTGTGCTAATTAGTAAGCTTCAGGATTTCTTTGGGAGTCTCTGAGGTGGTGACCTCAACTGTGAAGGAGCAAAAAATAAGCAACAAGTTATCTATCTAAAGAGAGTTTTACATCAGCAGTGATGGTCAGGACAGAAATTGTGTAAATCTTCCTTTAGCTAAGCTATACAAACAATTAACAACTGTGCCTTTTATTCCTATGTATTTGCCTAACAGGATCTTGGTCTGTTCTCTGGGAATATTTTCTAGTATGTGTGCCTGCAAATCCTGAGCATGACAGATTTCTTCTCTCAGTTGAATTTTTTTTCAGCACACTTGTCTCCATTGCATGTGATGTTTAAATCATATTTAAATTACTCAGTGCTTTTTTGTGAAAGCAGTAATCAAATACTTTAATTCACTAACAATATTTGTCTTTATTAGCCCAAATTGAAGGGGTAAGTCTAACACTGCTTTTAGTAAGGGAGGATGCCACAGTGGCCCTTCAGGTCTGCCTTGTAAATACTGAGTTCAACCATAAAAATTTCTTATATTTTATTCTTCTTTCACACATTCACAGCTTCTACTTTACTGAAATTACTTATTTAATGCACCTGTTCCTGCAAGAATATCTTAAATTAGTACACCTTAAATCCAGAGAGCAGAAACGCTTTTTGTCCCACTGAAGGTCTTCCCCAAGAGTCCAGTTCACAACACTCAGCAAGAATTGCCAAGGGTGGAAAAGCAAGCAGAGAGCTGAGCTCCAAGGAACCCAGAGCAGGCATTTCATTACCAGGACACACATCTCTGCTCAGCAGCCACTGTCATTTAGAGAACCTGAAAGAGATTAAAAATATATATATGAATGATAAAAAATGTATGAATCGTAAAAAAAATAAAGTCTGTATTTAGTTGTAGCAAATATTTATAGAGTACAGCCATATATACTTCATTTCAGGTGAAGTTTCCACTTTGGATGAACACACTGAGCTGCAGAGCCCTGCTTCAGAGTGCAGAGTGTATGTCTAAGGAGCACACAGAAGTTCTTGGATGGTGTTCTAAATGTTTTTAAAAGCCTTGTTCAAGCAAACTTTCCCATCTCTCTCTCCTTGAGAACAAAATAAAAGAAAGTGAATAAAAGAGATGAAGATAATATAAATCTTTAAAGTTCTTTAAAGTTTAAAGTTCTTCTTATTCCCAATGAAACCACCAACAATACACAAAAAATACAGTAGGAGCTTTTAGCATGCATTGATTTGTAAATATTAGACATTTGATTGCAAGATTGCTGGAGAAAAAAATCCATCTAAGCGTAAGACAAACTTACTTTACATTTTTTTAACAGTTTCTGCAATTTTTATTCATGTGTAACAAGTTTTCTACCCAGCCAGAGCACTTACATGTATGTTACAATACAGTACTAGAAACAGATGCTATTCTATAATAAGAATAAACAGCATAAAAGCAAAAAATTAGTTTAAAACATGCACACATCAAAAATTCTGCCATCTGCTGCTCAGATTACAGAAATTGCAATTTTTGTTACCAACTATCACGTGTAAGGACCCTTTATCTCCACTTGGAGATACCAGGCAGACCCTGCTGCCTCACGTTCTTGCACCCTGATGCAGCAGCAGGACAAGGCACTTGGCAAACCACAAGTGGAGGAGCAGGTGGCAAAGGACTATGGAATCTGATGGACATTAGGTCATGCAGGTGAATACAGCTGCAGCAGACTGACAAATTCAGCATGAAGTTTAAAAACACTTGCAAATACTTTATTGTTCATACTCTGGAAATATCCATACCCAGCACCATGAGACACAAGCAAAAACTAAGGAACAATATTCACACGCACTCTCAATAAATGTGATGATGTTTAAACAGAAAAATCTTTACTCCCAGCCCCAAGACTTAGAATTAACACACAGCTTTGGCTCATTTTCAGCTTCCCCAGCATCTCCAGAAAAAGAGAGTCAGTTTCAAGGAGGAACAGGTAGAAATCAAGAGAATGTATAGTACTTGCTGGTGCTACAGTTGGCAGATATAAGCCACACATAGCTGAGTGGATCAGCTTAAAATACTGCATCTTTCAAAATCCTCAAGCCAGAAAATACTTCTCTTGAAGGGAAATCTGAAGAAAGAAATCAGATTAAGTTATCAAATTCTTAAAACACATGAATTTCCTTTGACCCATTTAACTTAAGAAAAGCCCTGTCACTTTGTAAAACCCCTTAGGCAAGTTCTATGCATTTTCTTCTTTCAAAATTGAAAATAAAACATTGTTCTCTTATTAGTTATTAGTAGAAATGCATCATGCCTTACTAAGATAACCAGTGTGAACAGAAAACACTCTTAAACTAAGCTGCTGCTAACCCATGACTCTCAAAAGCATACACAAAGGTTGGAAAGTTCAAAGGATCCTAAAGCAGTAAGATACTCAAATCTCTGAATTAAATGAGAGATTGGCATGCAATTCATGTAGATTGCTTTTAAAAGTCTATGTTGAAAAATTGCCAATAATAAATAGAAAATCTATTTTAAAAGCAACCAAGCTATGCTGCTGTAGTTTACAAAGAGAAAGGAATTAAATTTAGCCTGGTTCATCTTAAATCATTCCACAACTCTCATTCAAACCTGCACATCCTGTAAATAAAATTCTAGACCAGATTTTTCAATTGGCTTAATATCTGGTACACCTTTCCATGACATATCAGAGAGATCTGTTTCTCTAAGCCCTTGTTTCTCTGCTCTGCAGCATAGACCCCTGGGTTACAGAAACTTCTTTCATTAAGTTCTCCATTATTTACAAATTGTTCAAGATACAAATTACCCTAGCTGTTACAGCTGTCAAAAAATATTACTGTAATAGAAATTTAATGTTTGCAAATGATAAAAAAAATCATTAGGACAATACTTATAAAAGTTAGATGAATTTTGTCTCTGAAAAGGAGTTATTTAAATTAATTCCAAGAGCTTCACAGTGATTTCTAGTCCACACAGAAAAAAAGGATTTTTAATGAAGTTTTCAATTCACTCTTCATGAAAAGAGATTTAATTTTTTTATCGAAACATAACATTTCAAGGCATTAATGATATCTGATTTAAATAACAATGTGGAATGATTACTGGTTTTGATTTAATTTTAAATTTTTTTCATATGGCATCATGCAAAACAAATTAAAATTATGTGACCTGTCACTTAAAAAGATATTAGCAAACATTTATAATGACGGAAGTATCCTTCATATTGCTGTCAAAGACAAAAGGGGATTGGTTCTTTGGTTTATTAAACTAAACATCAGAGGAGGTTTGATTCTTGAGCACTTATGCTGCAAAATCATGTTAAAAACCCACTCTGCTACTGCACCCAGACCCCAAAGGCTCTCGAGCCATATCTGTTGACAACTCAAATGTGAATTTCAAGGAAACTGGGCTATCACAGCCCACCGTGAACATGGGGCAACAGCAGCAAATTGTCTGGAAGTATCTACCCAGGTGATAATAGTTCACAAAAGTTGGGATAATCCTTATGTCTTTATTTAATGGGTTATTATATATTTTCCATCACAATCTGGCACACCAATCTCTGCTATTACAGTTTCTTCTACCTGGCCTCACTCATTTATACTTTGAGCAGTCTGGGGGAGAGAACAAATCTTCATCACAAACACCAAAGTAGCCTTCCAGAGCCTAATCAGCCCCTTCAAACTCCAGTTTCATGTTTAAATGTTGTGGCAGCCACATTGCTAGTATTAGAAATTTCACTGAAGTGCTGGAAAACACAATGTCCTCAAGTGAAAATGCAGCACTCCGTGGTTTATACTTTACTGAAAACTCCTATAACTCTTGTCACAGTTCATTATTCTGCCAGACATATGATTCTTTTCTATTTGTAATTGCTACCAAAGAGTCATCTTAAAATCATCTTTTTGTACACTCATCTAAACAATAAGAGAGTGGTATATTTAGCTGGGAGTCAAATATTCCAAGTTATATCAAATTAATATCAGTTCTATCCATGCCAGCAGAATAATTTTCCTCAGATCCCACCAAGTAAAGCTTCAGACTTCAGATTCAGGTCCTTTTTTTGGATTTTGAGGTTCACAATCTATACCAGCTCAATCAAAAAACAGCTGAAGAAAAAGAACCATTTCCATCTCACATCTAAAACTGTGGGGGAGAAAAACCCCACTAAATGTTAATTTGCCCTCTCTGAAACACAAGCACACAGAGTATCAGAACTTCTCAGTTACTCCAAAGTTAGAGGATGAGGTAGAAAGTGATACACAGATTCTGAGAACAGCTGAAATTATTCCCACACGCCATTCTGCTCAATGAATTTGAACAGGTTTGCTTTGAGAACACTGACAGTCTGGAGGTAAAACAGTGTCAGTTTGTGCAAGATCACATTCCCTAGGGCCAGATTTCAGATTCTCATCATTGCATTTTTGTGTGCAAAGACTGTGATGTCAAAGCTATTAAGTACATCTTTCAGTATTCATTTCCTAAATGCAGAAAATACTCCCCTTGGAATAAGAACCCTGAGTGGTCAATAGCATGAAGTGATCAGGATCTTTTTTTCTCCTTCCTCTCAGGAATAAAAGGAGCACAGTTCAGACTTTGAAAGGATAGGAACATCTGTTCTCATCTCAATAGCCACGGTGTGCCTTTGTTATCAAAGATCAGAGGAAAAAAATTACTTTTAAATCTTCAACCAGTAGTTCCCTGGAGAGAACAAACTGCTTGCTGAAGAATAAATTAAGCATTTGATTAAACTTTACAACAGGTAACTACTGTCCTTACACACTTTGGGGGAAATACATTCACTGGTATTATTATAATCCTCTGCAAATAACTCAAATAAATCACATCGAATTGAAAAATTCTCTTCTCAGTTCAAGCAAAATGTTCAATATAAATAACACATAGATTTAAGAAGGGAGAAAAATATTAAAATACCCAGAATATTGGCATTATATCAGTCCCTGATATAATTGCAGGATGAGGTTAGCAGACACATCAGTTTCTGTAAAGATCTATATGTGCATCACATCTTCTCATCCCATTTCTGATTCTCTATTTCCCAGAATTACAAATGTATATATAAGAATTCTGAGGTATTTCTAAACACCAAATAATATGGCTTTAAAGAATTTGTCTCCATTAATGAACCATTTAATTCAGGTTAAATAACTATGTTTATGAAATAGCTTCAGGATTTATTATATTTCCATGATAACTCATCAACTACACTTTAGCTTGAAGGAATATAAGCAGAGAAGTTAATTAATACTAATTTTCAAACTGCCAAGAGCTGCTAGAGGTTCAAGAATTTTATCTACATATGAGCATGACCTAAATAAATAAACAAAATGGTACTGCTTCCAGACCACTGAGCCTATTACAAAAATTAATTGAACAATATTGACTTGGATATTCTAATCATCTAGAAAAGTTAAAGGCAACAGCAGCCTCTGAAGATACAAATTCTTTTTACTTTCTATTAAAAAACTGACCATGGTGAGTTAATTAAGCAGCATATTTATCTCTAGATTTGATGTAGTTTAAGTAAATATTCTGTTGGATACTAGCTGCCATGTTGAAAGGAGTTCTCCAAGCTCAAGAGGGTAAAATAAACAGAGGAAAAAACCCCAGTGAAACAATTTTTAAGTTTTTAACCTGATTTAGTAAAACTGTTTAAGAATAAAGTATTAAGGATAAAAGAAAAAAAAAATTCACAGAGCATAAATCATAACAATATTTAATATTCTAATAGGAAACAAAACGTTAAAACACAATACCATGATATAAACTTTCAACTCTTAAACAACATAGGTGTAAATTTTAATTGAACATCTCCTTTTTATTGCTATGTATCAGACTATTTTTCTTTGTTTCTAAACCAAAATATGCTGTGGCCTTTAACATTATTAAATAGCTTATTGGGTCAAAGCCCTCTTGAACCGTAATGTTTTTTTAATAAGATGTTATGAAGTGTTTTCATGCGAGCAAATAATTATTATAAGCAAAATCCTCTTTTACACTAAGACCACTTTAATGGCAAAACCAAAGATTTGCAATAAGGAATGGCTGTAAGTATAAATAATGCATAATTTAGAGTAGGTTTTTCTGAATGTAAGCAAACATGATTTCAGAGCACCAAGGAATCAAGTGCAGCCACTTGGGCAGGATTATTAGAATGACTAAACTCCACTTGGGTAAGTGTTACAAGATTGTGTCCACAAGCACTCTAAATTTAACAACATATCTCTCTCTCTCTCTCTCTCTCTATATATATATATATATATGTATATATATGTATAAAAAATGTACAGGTAATGAATATAGACACATCTTTTTCTCTCCATAGAGCCCCTGCCAGTGTGCTACGATCATTCTGAGACAGAATATTGCTTAAAGAGTGTTTCCAATCAAAACCACAGCATTATACTCCTAGCTGCATTAACAGCATCTCTAAAATGTATAAAACCCTGCAAAGCAAAGCCATGAGAGAGCGGGTGAGGACGGCTTCCAGCTTAGAACAGCTCTTGAAGCTGTGCTGCCACATTTGGTATGGGATTTTGGTAATTGATTCTGCAGGAACCTCTGTAAGCTGTTCTCTGTTGGAAATCACTTACATCCTGTACCATTTGTTGTGTCTATTCAGAGATTCTGCGCTGGAGTTGGCAGCCAAAGTAACTGGCAACAAGAATATTGTTGGCTTCAACGCTTTCTAAGTTTACCACACAGGAAACATTAAAAGAGGAGCATACCTAAGCATCACTTCAGGTTTATCAGAACACACATTTTACTTCTTGAGTCAATGCAAAAGATGTCATGCCAGTTTTTCAGAAATCATTTGGCATTACCAGAGTTTCTTGTAATTTCTTCCAGTGTGGACATCACTCAGAATCTTTTTTTTTGCAAACAATAATTTGAAGGACAAACTATTAAATCCCTTGGCTAAGTTTATTCCCCTTCAATGACTAAAGATCTGGACTCTGTCCCTGGACCATTGCAAGCCATCATCAGCACTCATGCAGAATCTTGATTAGGAACAAGAACCCAATCACAAAAACTACATTTCAGATGTCAAGATTAAGGAGATTTCAGTGGGAGCCTTTTTAAATCGCGAATTTAATCACAGCCATTAAGCCAGTACAATTACATGTCAGTAGGTGTGATAATTGTCAGATGGAGCAGAGGAAAAGGAAAGAGAGATCACAGATAAAAAATTACAGCTTGGGTGTTCTGCTAGATTGTTAAAAATGTGTCGGATTGAAAGCAGAAATGTGTTCCAAAGATGACCTAGGCAAAGACTAATACACGCTTTAAAGGCTTGTCAGCTAATTTTCAAGAGCGGATAAACTGTCTCTGAGCAATGATTATTTGTTTTTTAAATTCTTATTAAGAAGTGATTTATTATGGCAGAGATTAGTAACTCATAAAATCATTATATATTTACATGGAAAGGTTTCCAAATATTTCACTTCAACCTTTCAGTTTAAAACCCTTCAGTTAGATATGTACACTCATGTAAAGAGTTTGGTCCTCCTTGCAGGTCATACATGTGATGCTACAGCACACACTGGTTTAGAAAGTGTCCTTCAGTTGAAAATATGCAATGTAAATACACAGACAGAGGCTGCAAATTTTGAAAGAAAGCATTTTGAAAGAACTTTTAGGCACTTACACAAATTTAGAAGGGGATAAATTGTAAAGTATATATTCACATAGCAGAGTCACAGAAAGAAGAATAGCCAATTTGGAACAAAAAAAATGTCACTCAGGAAAAAAGTCAGCATCAGTAATAGAATTGCAGCTCTTTTTAATCAGTGAAGGCCTTCAAAGTTTCTGTACACCCACATCTTTGGAAAGAGTCTAAAATCTGAACACTGGAGCAGACACCTTTGTGTGTGTGTGTGAAATTACATAGAGATGATAAAATAACAGTTAGAGGAAAAGAGGATTGACAAGATGAAAAGCAGACATAGAAAATAAAAAGATAAATATAAAAAGATAATCCACTAGATTTTGGTGTTTGCCACATTCATGAATTTCAAGCTGGTGCAAAAAATGATAAAATATGTAGTTGTCTATTCCAAGAGTTAAGAGTTGCCTTTTTTGTTTTCTCTTACATTAACCATTTCAGTTAATCTATTTACACACGTGACCAGTTAGGTCAAACATAGTTGCTGCAAATTGAAAATTTAGGTCCTGTGAAAATAAGAAAAATCAGATGCCCAACTCCTATTTGTTTTTGGGGGGGGATTTTAAATCTGGTGAGGTGAGGGGTTTTGCTTTTTCTCATTAGTTATTTGGAGGTGCTTTTTAAAAATTTGTTTGAGTTTTGTTAGGGGTTTTTTTCCTCATTTTCAGAGGCAAATGTCTTGCTCCATTCTGCTTGCTCACTACCCCTGTGATTTTGTTTCTCTATAAGGAGACACTCCTGCAGTCCTGGAGGCAGAAAGTAATTAAACCTTCATGATCCAAAGTGTAAACTTTCCAAGCAGTCTCACTGCTGGCTTCTTTATGAAAGAATACTAGAGGCACAATTGTTAGCGTGGAAAAACAATAATCACAGGATGATTATATGC
>VZRX01012799.1:2204-38066 GCA_013398075.1 Notiomystis cincta
CCATGAAGGAATTTTCCCTGATACCCAACCTAAACCCCTCCTGGCACAACCTGGCCATCATTGCACTACTGGATTTCATGGTATTTTCTGCAGATAACACAAAAATCCCAGAATATTCTGATTTGGAAGGGAGTTCATGGTGATAAATACACTGGATTATATATTATATATATATATATAATAGTGCTATAATAATCACTGGATTCCACAATATTTTCCTGAGATTTGTCCAACTTTTCAGCTCATATTGATTCCCTCGGACTTGACCTCATTTCTGCTGCTACAGAGAGGGAGAGGAGGGTGACAGCCTGTAATAAAATTCTCTGCAAGAGGAAACAAAACCCACAGAGAAGCATCTAAACCACCCAGATTTGATTTATCTCTTTAAATCTGATGTTTGTCAGGCTGAGGGGACAAGGAGTTTCATTCCCTTCACCTGTAAATCTGCCTGTAACCACCCGTGTGAAACACAGATTTCTGGAACGTATTTCATGCCTCAACATCTCCCTCAGCCCATTCCTGGCTGTAAATTTTTAAACCCATAAAGAGATGGTAAATGATGAAGAAATGGTGGAGTCACCATCCCTGGAAGTGTCCAAAAAAGGTGTGCATGTGCCATTTAAGGTGTGTTTTGGTTGTGACCACGCTGGTGGGGCTGTTGATGGCTGCACTTGGTGAGCTCCGAGTTCTTTTCCAACCTTACAATTCCATGAACAAGGACCTTGGCAGAGGGAGTTTGATTCAAGCAGCAGCTCCCCCATTCAGCTGCAGTCCCCAAAAACCTTCCCCAGCCCATTCCCTGCCCCACTGTGCTGATGGTCTTGTCCCTGGATCCCTGAAGTGTCCAAGGCCAGGCTGGATGGGGCTTGGAGCACCCTGGGATAACAGAAGGTGTCCCTGCCCTTGGAAGGGGCTTTGAGGTCCCTTCCAACCCAAATTATTCTATAATTCTGTGTTCTTGGAGCAGGAAGAAGCAGGAACTGCCACCTGCCCTTCCCAGCCCAGCCATTATTTTATCTTTCCTCCTGATCCTGAGGGAATCAAAGCCAACTTTTCCAGCCTCTCCTCGAGACAGGCAGAGTGTGAATGTGCTACAAACACCCCCTGCCCCATCCTAATCCCTCCCTGTCCTGCAATACCCTGCAGGGTGAGCCCAGACCATTCCTGGCAGACACCAGGGAGGCTGCCAGCATCCTTTCTATAAAATGATGTAAAATTTCCTTGGATATCCATCCTTTACACTCCCCACCACCTCTCAGAGTGGATCCCACTTTGCACATTCACAGTAGCTGCCACTGAGCCTCCTAAAAACGACATTTTCCTGCCTTTGCCTCATTTAGAACCAAGGAATCTCCACAAATAATTTTATTTTCCCCCTCATCAAGCTTATTTAAACACCTCACAGATTCATCAGTTCCTTTCTGTTTAAGATTTTGTGGTGGGCATCAAAATTTGCTGTCACCTTGCACAGCCCTTTTTGAAAACCTGATCAGCACCATGGAGATCATCACAAAACCAGAATTCACCTTTCTTCTTTCCATTATGAACATTCTCCATCAATTCTTAATTTACATCTCCTGGTCAGGTTTTTTTGGTCAGTGAAAAACAAAACAGAACAAAACCCCCCCACAATGACCAACAAAATAACCCTGTGGAAAATTCTTTATCCATTTCAAGTGCTCTGAGGGATTAAATAAATAAATAAACCCCACAAGAGCCAATTTTTCCACTCCATAAATAATTTGCAGGCTCTTTTGTACATGTAAATAAGACATTTCTGCTTGTTCTCCAATCCTCAGCTGGAGGCTTTAAGGAGAGGCTGCTGATCTTTCCTGGCTTCTCAGTGAGTTCAGACTCCTCCTTCCTAAAAAAGTCTTCTCACATCGTGCCTTGGAGCTTAAATTCATTTTAAAGTTCATTCTAAAGCCTCCAGCTCTGCCTGTGTGTTTTTGTTATCAGAAGGGAAGAGTTTCTGGGTTGTTTCCCTGTCTGCACTCTCACAACTCCAGACTGGTTTCAAAGAAATCATTTCTCTTTCCCATAACGTTGATTTTTTATTTTATTTTTTTTTAGCAGGGTATCTTGTGCAATTCAACAAACCCACAATGCTTTCTGCAGGTGTCTCGTTTTTAAAGGTCTAAAGATCCATCAAATTTGATTCATAAAACTCACCACAGTCATCTTCACTTCCCTCCTACAGCCTCCTCCCTAAAATATCTCAGTTTATCAGCTTCCCCAGGCCTTGGTTTCTACATTTTAAGTTATTTGTGCCAAATCAACACAGCTCCAACCTCAGCAGCCACAGTGTTTGTCTGTTTGGTGCTTTTCTTTCTCTTCAAAGCAAGATCATCCCAAGACTGGACAAGGGAAATCCAGCAGCCAGTGAGGAACTTCTCTTCCTTTGCCTGTTGAGGACTTTGGAATCTGGTTTTTGTTTTACCTCCTTTGGTGTTAATTTTGTTATTTGACACTCAGCCTGCTCCTCTGGGTGTTTAATCACAGAATGTCCTGAGTGGGAAGGGACCCACCAGGATCATCCAGTCCAACTCTTGGCAGAGGACCTCCCAAAATCCCACCCTGTGCATCCCTGGGAGTGATTTCCAAAAGCTCCTTGGGAATGTGCCCATTCCCTGGGAACCTGGGCAGTGCCAGCACCCTCTGAGGGGAAGAACCTTCCCAGAAATCCAACCCAAACCTCCTGCCACAGCTCCATCCCATCGAATAAAATTAAACATGACACTCCCTTCCCACTGCTCAGTCCCCAGACAGAACTGCTGCCCACACCCTGCAGCTCCCACAGCACAGGGGTTTTGTTCCTGGACGTGGCCCCCTCTTATTTGGAGTTTCTCCCTCCCTAGACAGAGGAATTCTTTAAATAAAGGCATGTTCCTCCACCTCCTACAAAAAGTCTGTCTTCCATGCCTCGTCTGCAAGCAGCTTTACAGATTCCCACTGACATTTGTCATCTCACCACCTTTGCATAATGCACTCTATAATTTGGCTTTCTCCATCACAAGGGAATCCATCCACCTCGGGTTTTATTTAACTTTTAGGTTTATTTAGTGTCTCCTTTTCATTCAGTGGCTTCATCTTTAATTTTTCTGCCATTTCATTCCTCCCCCTCCTCCTTGCAATATGGTGGTGTTTGCAAGTGATTTGCTCACTGATGGGGACAGGTAGATGGCAAACATTTACTTTACCACCCAGGACAAATATTTGACATCTATCACCACCCAGCTTTCAGATGGATAAGAAAATGGTCCCTCTTGAATTATCATGACAACAAGATGCATCCACATAATACCCCTTCATCTGCCTCTGACTGAGGAGCCCTCACGGATTTTAGACATTTCCATTTGTAAAGATAAAAACTGGGGAGAAAATGTTTTCTTTGTCCCTGCCCTGCTACCTTTAAGATCTCATATTTAAGTTATATTTGCAGAAAGGGCCTATTATTCATTTCTTTTTTTCTCTCTCTTAGAAGAAACAAAACAGAAAAAAACTCCACTTTTTCTCTCTAAGATGTAATCAGTAAAAAAATCTCCTTTACTCTGTGCCCTTAAGCTGTTGGGTCACTGAGTTGCCTTGGATTTTATTAGCAAGAAGGTGTCTCCTGCCTTCTCTAATTGCTCCCTACACTCTCCAGTGACTCCTCTGCAAATGAATCCAATTCAGTGTTTTAAACCCAGGTTTTCAGAAGTGCCTCAAACCTGAATGTCCTGGGAGCTGAGCAACCTCTGGGCTCAAAAACTCTTCTCTTTTTTGGGGGAGAGCCCATGAGTTTGGAGAGCCAAAGAAGGAAAAAACCCCAACACCACCAAAACCCCAAAACTTTTCCCACACTGTTCTTCCTCTGATGACAAGTTGAGGGTTGGACAAGATGCTCTTAATGATTCCACGATTTAATTGGAGCTGTAAATGAGCTTGGGTGTTTCTCTTCTTATCCTTTCTCTTGTCTGTTTAGGTTTTAGGTAGGATTGGGATTTCTTGGGTGAGGAAGGGAGTTTCAAAGGCAGCTTTTTGTGAGGATAATGCACAGAACACTCAAATTCTTGGAGCAATTGGATGCCCCTGTCTTTAACAAAATGTCAACTCCCCATTTTCAGTGCAGGGGGATCTGGGCAGGGCTGAAAGCAGTGGAGAAAATGCTGTTATCCATTCCCATATGGGAAGAGAACAGCACTGACACAGGTGTCTGGCTCCAGCAGCACATCCAACCCCTCCACTTCCTGAGAAGTGACATTTTTAATCCCCAGCGTGACAGATTTTGTTAAGTAAATAATGAACTGTTATCCCCAGATCCCCCTGTTTGCAGGTTGACAAACAGCAGAATACAAATGACAACTTTATTTCCTTATCCTCCTGGCCCAGAAGTGCTGGAGATACTCAATAAAACACACTTGATATTCCATAAAACCCACTGTGAACCTTGGGAGGTTCAGGCTGGGCTGTTTCCCAGTAAAGATATGGAAATGAGCTCCCACCACCTCCTGGAAAAGGCTGACCTTGTGGTTATTTATTAGAAAAATATTGCCTTTATCCTGCAGGGTGCTGGGCAGCCTGGCCAGGAGCCAGGGAAGCACTCAGGCACCACTTCCAGCCTGGGAAGGGTCCCTCCATCAGCCCATCCCATTAATTGCTCCTCTGGATCAGGGCCAGTCCCCACTCTGTAGCTCAAACCTCCCTGACAACCCTGAGCCCCCCACACGTGCAAATTGAGGCACAGGAAAAGCCAGCTCGAAAATCAGAGAGGAACAGGTCATTTCCAAACTCCTGGCTCAGGCCTAGCAATGAAACATTCTGCAGGAACCTGTTCAAATTCTGACAGATTATGGCATGGGGATTATTCACTTCTCTCAACAATTCACAGCTTGCAGGGCAATATTGGAAATAAATCTTTCCACCTCAAAATGCTCCTTTTCCCTCGAGTTTGCACAAGACTGATCTGACAGTGGCTAAATTGATTTTTTTTTTTGCTGTTTTGCTCTCAGCAGACAGTTTGGAGAACCCCAAAATGGAATATGGAATTTCATTCATAACAGAAGGGTTTTTTTAAACATAAAGGAAACAGCTTTTCCTGCTGGCTGAAAACAAAACCAACCAAAGAGAGAGGAATGCACCAAGTGACCTTAATAAAATGACAAGTCCTCAAACAAGAATATCAAACCTCCTTAAATCAGGCTAAAGAAGAGATTTTAAACAACCTTCCAGATCTTAGGAAGCCCAAACCCCTTCTCTGAGCAAATGACTTCCAATTCCTCACAACTGTGCTCAGCAGAGGAAATCATCCCCAACACACAAAATCAATAGGAAGCATTGCAGACAATAATGCAGCAGCAAGGAAGGAGCAGAGCAGTAAATTCAGGGAAAATGGGAGTTTGGGGAATGAGGAAAACACAGCAGACAAGCACCAGAACAGCTCCTGAACAGCCTCTGCCTCCATCTGACACTCCAAAATATCACAGCCTGTTCCATCAGCCAGCTCACAGGAGAACAAGGCTCTGAGAGGATATTACAGGACCTGAGGTCCAAAAGAAAACAGGACTGAAATCCAAGCTGGGTTCAGTCTGTGCAGGAAAGCAGCAGCAGCAGGTTCTGTTTACAGGTTGTGTTTACAGAGCACAGCCTTGGCCTCCAGTGAAACAGGAGTTCATGGCAAGGGAAATCACTAAAAGCAGATTATCCCACCAAAAGTGATCATAATCCAAGGAGGGGGTGGTTCAGAAGCTGAGGGAGAAGCCAGCAGGGATTTGGGTGGGTGGAGAAGCCACACCTGGAGCGTCCAGCCTGGAGCAGAGAAGGCTCAAAACTTATCAGTGTGTGCCAAAATCACCCATTCTATCAATCTGTGAAAATTCAGATGCAGAATGAGGCAGCTGAAGCAAAAAACTGAACGTTTTCAACCCAAATTCTCCTTTAAAACAAACACAAACTACCCAGGGCCACTCTGGTGATGATCAAAAGGAGCAAGTCAGCTCTGCTTAAGAGAAACTCTAATTTGGCCCCAACTTCTTTTGTCCAAAGGGATGGTCAGGCCCCCAGCAATTAATGAGCCACTTTCAGGATTGCAAAAACAAGCTGAGGTTCAGCAAATCCGTGGTGGAAATGATTTCAGATTCATTAAGTGCACCAGGTTTGTTCTGCTAGGCCAGCACATTGCTGCAGTGGAGTCTCCCAGGCAGCCTTGCTGGCCTCCCTTGCAAACCCAAATTAAGCAGGTGCACAAATGCCAGCATCATCAGCATCTTCCTGAGGTGCTGGGACTGGGATTATTTTATAACCAGACTATTTAGTGAGGTAAAAAACCCCACAAATACAAATCAATTACAGCCCAGTGAGTCTAAAAAAGGCCCCGTTCACCCCAAAATGATCCAATTTTCCCCTATAACCAACAAGCCACTGCCTTTTTTTTCCCCTTCCTAAATGCCACAATAGCACAACATCCCCCAAACCCCAAATGAAGCTTGAAAGGAGCAACAACTCCTGCAATCACATTTTCACTGGGCAGCTCTTTCAATATCACGCAGATCCTGACACCCAAAAGACTCCCAAAGTTCCAGTTCTCTGCTTGTGAAGGCATTTTAAGAACTCTCCACACCTTCAGGAAGTTTTGCCTTTCCAATACCTCAGGACTAAAATGGAAAGACAAAGACTTTTCCAGGAATTCATGGATGCTGGATGACAGGGAAGGCTGGGGTGAGAAAGAGCTCCCTGTTCAGTACAGAAGAAGCCACATAATAGAAAAAAAAATCATTTAAATTACTGAATTCCCCCTAAATGCAACTGCATTTCCCCATCCTGGCTGTATTTGCTCCTCATGCTGCTCCTGTTTTCCAGCATTTATTCCTTCAGCAGCCACTGAGTTACAATTTTGAGGGGGCTGTAGCTTGGAAATGTCAAAGGGATTCACATTCCTTCCCCACCACCTTTCAAAATAAAGCCAAAAGCCCCCAGGATCATGAATACAGCACAAAATTATGCATCCAAAAGAACAATTCCCTAACAGATCACACAATAATCCTACACAGGCCATGAGGAAATATCACAGGAGGCTGTTTTTAGAGCAACAATTAATCTGTGAACCCTCCACTTGATCTTTAAAGGAAATGGGCAATTTTGTAGCTCACAGCAGAATGAAATGGAAAAGAGGAGAATGTTTAACCAAACCTTCAGCTGGAACCCTCAGCCTTGAAAAAGCACTCCCAGAAAATGCCAAGGCTGGCACCTCACAAGGAGTGACCCACCCAGAACGTGACAACAAAGACTCCTCAAAGGCAGAGCACATTTTGGTGACTTTGGAGATCAAATCCATGAAATCTGGGTGTCCTGCAGGATCCCTTTGCTCCGTGTTTGATGTTGGGATTTTCACCCAAGTGACTCTGCAGCTTGTTTGGGTGGACTGGGAGCACGAGGAAATCCTTGTGCTGCTGCTCTTGGAGCACAGAACACATTTCAGTGCAAAAAAAATTCAGATTACCATCTGGCTAGCTCTCAGAAAACACAGCAAAGAGATAAAGCAAAGGGAGCAGAGGCAAAACAGCAGATAGGAAGCACAGGTAACAAAGAACATCGCTCAAACTCCATCTCTGAAGAATATTAAAGCAAAGAACATGATGCTGAAAGAATCACTGCTAAGGAAAGAGGGATTTGGGAATAGGAGGATCAAATCCTAACCTGCTTTACAGAACCTGCAGCCCTGGAGAATTAAAGGAATCACACAGGTTGCCATTAAGGGGAGGCTGATTGTACAAATTCCTACAAAGCACCTGCTCTGATCTGCAGAAACCCTGAGGAACCTGCTGCACATGGAATGGGCTGGGAAAGAGCATCCACTCCCAACCCCCTCACCCTTCCAAACAGCTCCAAAACGATGTGCAAATGACCAATTAATAATTAACATAAACACAGGCACGGTTCTGCTTCAGGCCAAGAGTTAATGAGTTGCTGGTGTGAGAGCCCCGTCCTGAGCCACTCATGAAGGCAGGGATGGAATTCTCTCTCCTCCAATCCCACTTCCCACTAAAAAGCTGGATCAGGATGCTCAAATTTTGCTCGTGGTGTGACGATTTCCAGGGTTTTGGGCTGTCCCCACACCAAACACAGAACCAAAACCGCACTGTGCACTGAAATTATTTTTACACTTTTGCCATCCTGTGGAATCCTTGGTTTTTCCACTGTTCCTCTGAGTGTGAAAAAGTGCAGATTTCCTGAGAAAGACTTTGAAATCTCTGTTTTCCCAAGCAGTGCTGGTGAGCCCTGAAGAAGTGCAAGGCAGGCAGGACACTGAAAACTCAGTGTGGACTCACAGAGATGAACCCTCAAAAAATCCACAGCTCAAAACTGGTCCCACTGGGAAGAAAAATCCCCTTGAAATACAGATGTGCACTCAGAGCCAGGATCTGTGAGCAACCAGCAGCACTTTTCCTGAGGGATCCCAGCGTTCTCAGAGCATTCCCCACCAGGACTGTCACATCCACAGAATCTCAGGAACATCTTCATTTTCCCACCTCAGCACCAAGAAGCTCTCAGGGAAAGTCTCCCTCGTGAATTAAAGCAAATCACCACGAGGGGAAGGACTCAGAGGCACCATCATTTATCACTCTGGCAGGAAGAGGGGGTGGAAAATGCAGTTTTTCTAAGAGGGCACCAAGCATGTGACACCCTGATTGAGCAGCAAGGGAATGAGCACCAAGTGAGGGTAATGAAGTGAGATCAGCCTTTTGTTGAGTGCCAGGTAAGTGTGTGTAAATCTGCTGGGTTCTTCCAGCATCCTTGGTCAGTAAAAACCAGACAGATTTTGGGTATTACCCTTAATTTTTATTTATTTATTTATTTATCTATCTCTTTATCTATTTATTTATTTATTTATCTAGCTATTTATTTATTTATTTATTTATTTATTTATTCACTGACCTGCTGGGAGGTGTAACTAATTTGGATTGTTCTCCCTGTCATGGGCAGCAAATTCCAACTTGTTTAAGCCCAGGAGAGAAAATTAATGACACAATTAAGCTCTGTGCAATTGGAGTGAAGCAGACAAGAGTCCTGCTCATGTTTTCATTTCAGGTATTGCACAGGGTCAGCCCTTGGAAAAAGCAGCATCCAACCCATCCTGCTCCAAGCCTTTTCCAAAGAAGGTTCAACACAGGAGAGTTGGCCACAAAAACTGCTCTCCTGACTATTAAAAAAAGAAAAAAAAAATTACATTAAATGTTATTTTTCTTGGAGGTTTACCTTCCTTTAAAATCATGTTATTATAATACAAAATTAGATCTGGGATTTTCCAAAGAATCCAAAGTAATTAGTTGTCCAATTCCCACTAGATTGCCAAGGGAGTTAGATCCTAAATGCCTTTGGCTCTTTTGGAAAACCTCATCCATCACAGAAATTTATAGGCTGGTTCACCAGAAAGTACAGAAAAACAAGGCCTGAGTTAACAGCTTGAGAATTATTTTTACAGCACTTTACAGGGCCCCTCAGTCAACACCACACTGGGAATAGGGGGCACCACCACCACATTTTCCACTGGAAAATAACATTTCACCCACAGGAGCTGTGGCAAGAAGGGATCAGTGACATTGCAGGGCTCTGCAACACTAAAAATAAAGGGCAAATAAATAAATAAAATAAATAAATACAATAAAAATATTTCTTTATATAATATAATTATATTTATATTTATATTTATATTTATATTTATATTTATATTTATATTTATATTTATATTTATATTTATATTTATATTTATATTTATATTTAATTATTTCTATGACAATATTTATTATCCACTCAATAAAAGCACCAGGGCCACAGAGAGGAACACACAGGGATTTTTTCCTTCTCTCCTGGTGCTGCTCTTTAATATTTTGGGTTATTTTTCTTCAAGCAGAGGACATCCAGCTTCCCTGACTGGAAAGAATGGATTAAAAATGCAACACTGTTGTTATTTTAATCAGATTGCAGCTCCCAGCTTCACCCAGGGCACACCCACAGCCACAATTCTTCGGCCTCTGCCAGAAAATGAAGACCCCAAAGAGCTTTCCAAGGTATTTAATTACACCCTGAGAGCAGAACCACCACGTACAGGCCACATTTAATTACCTGATTCCCTCACACTCCCCTTTTCCCAGGTTTTCCATGGTTCCTGGCATGGACACAGTGACTCCTTTGCAGGTGTTTGATTACAACAGTGAAGGTGTTGGTAAATCCTGCTGTTGATTTTGTACTTATATTCTGTATTTTGATAGATAAAGGTCTTTCCTGTTCTAGAACCACAGGATGGCTTGGGTTGGAAGGGATTTTGAAGCTCATCTCATTCTAGATCCTTTCCAACTCAAACCATTCAGTGATTCTCCAATTAGCAAAATTCCTCTGAGCTAAAATTGTGTCAAACCAACCAAAAAAAATGAGCTAGATGAAAAACAAATGTAATCTTTTATTTTAGTTCAGATTTTTGAAACAGTTTTTTTGGTTCAATAAAGAAATAAAATCCATTTCAGGGTCTGCCTACATCACATGGGCACTTCCCACAAAGGAAGGACAACGATGGAGGGATGAAATGCAACCCAGATTTCCCATTCCAGCCATCAGAATGAAGGGAAAGCAGCTTCTCCCTGGTTTATTTCTGACAAATAAACGGAATTTTAAGTGGATGTTTAGATGTCCAAGAACTCTGAAGCCGCAGAGCCACGACCAGAACCCTGCTGGGTGAAACAGAAGGGTTTGGGGGTGGAGGGGGACTGGTTGTTCCCAGCACGAACTGGGAATTTGTCATTTCCCTCCAAACAGGCAGGCTCAGAGCTCTGCAGCCTCTTGGAGCCCTGAGAACACCAGGGAAGCATCAGCCCCTTGCTGCTGCCTCGTGCAGACACATTTATGTGAGAAATTCCAGATATTTGGGAGAAGAAACGACCTCCTTTTGGAGCTGAGGGATAAAACTTGGTACAGAAAATCTGGCTGAAGCCAAGAAAATAAAGTAATTAAGAAAAAAAGAGGCTGATTATGTGCTTAAATCTTATTTTCAGTGATGGACCTGCCCTCAAGAACCAAAGAAGTTTGACTCAAGTCTTTATTACCCATTATTTATTATCTGTTTTATCTCCTGAAAACTAAGTGATTTATTGCTGAAAACTCACCCAGAGATATCTGCAAAATTCCTACACAAAACTACTTTGAAAGGCAGCTGGGCAGCACAACCACTAAAAAATGTATAAAATAAAATACCAAAGCCTGCAAATGCAGGTTGGATGGGGCTTGGAGCAAGCTGGTCATGGACAGGGAAAGGTCTGAAATGATCTGGAAGATCCTTTCTGAGCCAAACCATTCTATGATTTTCCATGACAGAATTTTGGTTGATGCAATTTTGTCCTTTCCTATGTAGCAAAAAAAAAAATTTAAAAAAGCCTTCATGCATCCCAAAATCAAAGTGGAGATTTCCTACTAAGAGAGAAACAACAAGAGCTGGAAAACCTCAGGGAAAAATAAGATTCTGCCCTAAGATTTTGCATGTGGAAAGTGCAAGAAGAACAGCACGGGAGCAGAAAGGCTTTTGAGCAAAACAATTTCCAAACATCTCCCTGGGAGATCAGCTCCTCTCTCCCAGGAGCAGGAATTTGTGTGGATCTCTCAGCTCTGCTGTAGAGGAGGAGTCCTGCAGGAGGAAGGACAGGCCTTTTTCCTCTCCCAGTGGTTTGAAGGTGCTGCCAAGGGAACGAGTGGCTGCCTTTAAAGGGGACAGAGTGAGCTCAGCACATCAAAAAGAGGTTTTATAGCCCCATAAAATGTGTCCACAAATGCTGATGAACTCCTTGTAGCACCTCCTAATTCCAGCTGACAGAGGGGATGAAGTGCAGCAGACACTGACAGAAAACAGGGGGGAAAAAAATCCACGTGGGAGCTGATCAAAAATGGTTCAAATCAAAGCCATGGCACCAATCTGCAGCAGAGGTTCCATTCCTGCCTCATCACCCCCTGATTTATCAGCTCCAAGAAGATGAAGGCTAACTCTGGACAGGCTGGGAATTCTGTGCCTTTCACAGAATCCCAAAAGTCCCATTCCTCTTGGAATCTGGTGTGATGGGCACCTCACCCCCTCCCAGTCCTGATGGGAAAGAAAAGCTTCCAAGTGGCATCACTGGGGAAAAAAAGCTGAACAAATCCCTCTGTGATCCCAAATTGTATCAATTAAAAAGAATTTAATGATGGCCCAGGGTTCACAAGGTACAGGTTTTGTGCCAAGTGCCAAATATCAAAGCAGGGAATGTGTNGCTGGAAAACCTCAGGGAAAAATAAGATTCTGCCCTAAGATTTTGCATGTGGAAAGTGCAAGAAGAACAGCACGGGAGCAGAAAGGCTTTTGAGCAAAACAATTTCCAAACATCTCCCTGGGAGATCAGCTCCTCTCTCCCAGGAGCAGGAATTTGTGTGGATCTCTCAGCTCTGCTGTAGAGGAGGAGTCCTGCAGGAGGAAGGACAGGCCTTTTTCCTCTCCCAGTGGTTTGAAGGTGCTGCCAAGGGAACGAGTGGCTGCCTTTAAAGGGGACAGAGTGAGCTCAGCACATCAAAAAGAGGTTTTATAGCCCCATAAAATGTGTCCACAAATGCTGATGAACTCCTTGTAGCACCTCCTAATTCCAGCTGACAGAGGGGATGAAGTGCAGCAGACACTGACAGAAAACAGGGGGGGAAAAAATCCACGTGGGAGCTGATCAAAAATGGTTCAAATCAAAGCCATGGCACCAATCTGCAGCAGAGGTTCCATTCCTGCCTCATCACCCCCTGATTTATCAGCTCCAAGAAGATGAAGGCTAACTCTGGACAGGCTGGGAATTCTGTGCCTTTCACAGAATCCCAAAAGTCCCATTCCTCTTGGAATCTGGTGTGATGGGCACCTCACCCCCTCCCAGTCCTGATGGGAAAGAAAAGCTTCCAAGTGGCATCACTGGGGAAAAAAAGCTGAACAAATCCCTCTGTGATCCCAAATTGTATCAATTAAAAAGAATTTAATGATGGCCCAGGGTTCACAAGGCACAGGTTTTGTGCCAAGTGCCAAATATCAAAGCAGGGAATGTGTCATTCCCTATCCTGGATTCCCAACCTTCTCCTCTCAGCCTAACACCCAGCAGAGCTCACTCTGACTTTCACAACTCCACCCAACAGCTTTTTGAAATTATTTCTCTCTACAAGAATTTGGGCACCTTTTTCAGCACCTTGCAGAGAGTTGAAGTAGATGCTTTTAACTCACATGGATTTAATTACTTGAATATTTAGGTATAAACTCCAAAACCCCTTTGAAACTGTAACAGAATTAAATGTGATCAACTATTAAAAGGAAAATCCACCTTAAATGAAGTTCAGAGCAGTTTGATGCTCTACAGCATGGACACAAGAAGATGAATTTTCTCCCTTGCTCATAAACCTGTAAATATTTCATTAAAGGAGTTAATATTTTTCAAAATCTCCCCAAAGCTCATTGACCTCCTCTTCAATGAGCTGCACAAGTGACTGTTCAAACAAATAATTTTTATTCTGGGCTTGATTTCTTTGAACTTCAGCATAAATGTTGGTGTTTATAAAATGCATTGGATCAACAGCTCCAGGATAAAAAAGTGTCCAAACAAAAGTTGTTCATGCAGGAGCATTGGAGGAAAATTCTGCTCTGTCACCCCTGCTAAGAGAATATAAATTAAAATATGGCACAGTTCAGTTATCAAGGGTCATTCCTGGGAAAGAAAACAATCCCCTGGCTGCAGCCAGCTCAGCTCTGGAGCTCATCCAGGTCCTTGGTACCACCTAATTCAGTTTGTTTGGAACACAGCTCAGCCTGGATCATCCAGTCAAAGAGAAAACAGATCAGTTTTGGGGGGATTTCTATTTCACATTCTTTGTTTTTAAAAAGCCAGGATGCTGCTGCCATCTCCCCTGCCCTTCCAGGGATTCCATGAAATTTCTGTGCTTCCTGACACCTTTTTTTCTCCTTTCTCCTTTTTCTCCTTTCTCAAGGTGATTTCCACCATCCCAAGTTCCAAGTGTATCTTCTTAAGAGCTTGAGGTACCAATGACCTGAGCAGGCGAAACTGCAAGAAGATCTGAATTTTTAAGCAAATTGGAGCAAATCTACAAAAATTTTGAATAGAGAGGGGAGGCAGAACATTACAAACCTTCTTGGCAAGGCCAAAATTTAAAGAAACACCTTCCTGCAAAATCAGCTGGTCCCTCCCTAGATCCAGAAGGATGAAGCTCTTCCTGGACCACAAAATTCCCCAGCAATTCTCATGTTCTTAGCAGCACATATTTGCAGAAAACAGTGGAACACCCTGCTGGATTTATTCCTGCATGTGCTGAGCTCACTTCAAATAACAGAGGGGGGGGGGAAAAGTGTCAAGTGGCCTACTCTAATTATTTAAATTCCATTTTTAAATATCAGCATTCTGAGGAGCAGAATTCTCCCTCCTCACTTTCTCCTGCTAGAGACTGAGTGAAGCTGTATTTTTTTTTTTTAAAGCTGCAGACAAATCCCTTTTCTGACCAATGTTCTCTGGATGAGATGAGCATTAATGAGATGAACCTGTCAGGAGTCCAAGGGCAGCACTTCCACACACTTCAGACCATTTAAAAAGAACCACAAAGCCCATTATTTGGAGGATGACCACAAAGCCATTAAATATCTGTGAAGAAGCTTTGTGAAAAATAACTGCCTCAGCTTCAAAACATCACCTGGACTTCCCAAAGGCAACAGCAATTCTGGATATTGCTCTGACATTCCAGCCAGGATTTAGGGCACATTAACAGCTCTCATGCAAGGAGCTGATTTTACTTTCTAAGCATTGACTGTGTGACAAACTGTTCATTCAGCTTTTAAATGCCAAGGTTCAGACCTGTGTGAGCCACCCAGCAAAAAGCACTTGGGTTTTCCATGAGCAGCTCCACGGAGCAGCTTCAGCTGGTTAGAAAAACCCTTCCCTTGGCAGGAAAAATCCCTTTCCCTTCCCTTTTCCACCCTCACGTGCTCCTGTGCCAGCCCTGCCACAGTTCAGGGACCTGAGCAGGCAGAAAAAGCAGCCAGCAGCAAACCCTCAGCCAAATCAACTCCCCAAAATTAGATTCCTGACAGGAGAATGAGCAGCACTGCCAGAGCAAGGAAAACATCCTGGATGGTGGAAAAGGGAGCAGAGGGATGGCAGCACAGCTGGCAGGGGCTGGGATGGAGCTGAAAGCCCTGCACACCTTTTCCATCAGGGAACCGAGACTGCTGAAGTACGTGGATGTTCCTCTGCTCACCTGTGTGCTGAAGGGCACCAATATTTTATACCATTAATTTGCTCAAAAACCAGAGAGGGGCTCAGGTTCCAGCAGCAGAGCCCTGAAATGCATCTCCAAGGGCTCTGCCAGGACTCCTGGACAAGTGTGACACAGCAAATGCGATTTAAATGCAGCTTCTCTGCAAGATCACTCCCACAGACCCAGTTCTGAGGCACAAAATGATCCCATTTCCCTGCTCCCTCCCTCGAATGCCATTCCTTTTTATAAGGAAGGCTATGAGGATGGTGGAGAATCTTTAAGAGAGGCTCCTCCATGCAGTGTCTGAGATCTCCAGCTCTGCAGGAGCACGACAGGAGTGTGTGGGCAGAAAGGAGGCTTCAGTTCCTCCTTCCCCAGTTTCCTTATGGTTTCAGCAATGTTTGGGCTGCTAAATGACACCAATTTTGGAAAACACAGGAAAGCATTAGACAGAAAAACCCCAAAAAAGGAACATATTAGTTGTCAGTGTCTCCTCAGCAGACAGACCACCAGAGAGCCTGCTAAAGATTTATGGCCCAGAGCACACGTGTGATTTTCCCTCTCTTCTGTGGGAGGAAGAAAAATATAGACCCCCAAAAATTGAGACTCCTCAACTACAAATTCCTTGACTGTAAAAGGAGAGGAGGTCTCTTCCTTGGAGGCAAACAGCTCCAGCCTGAGCTGGTGAGAGGTCATTGTAGCAATTGGCAGCTCCTCCAGCAGCAGGGTCCTGCACATTCCCTGTGTCCTGTCCCTCCAGGCCTTGTCCCCAGTCCCTCTCCAGCTCTCCTGGAGCCCCTTCAGGCCCTGCCAGGGGCTCTGAGCTCTCCCTGGAGCCTTCTCCTCTCCAGGGGAACATTCCCAGCTCTCCCAGCCTGGTACAGAGCAGAGGGGCTCCTCTGGACTCATCCCAACAGTCCTGTGTGACCCAGCAGAGACACTGAATTATCCCAGGAAACCTCAGAATTCCCTCAGTGCACGATCCTGACACCTCTCCCATCAGCACTGCTGGGACACAGGTCCTGATCTCTCCAGCCAAGCCCCCCAACCCTTCATTAATGAGGCTGTTCAGGAGGATGTTCCTGAACTCCTGTGCTCAACCAGCTCCACACAAAGTGCCAAGGTCAAATTTAAACAAGTTTCTCCCCTCTCCCATTGATGGACAATGTGACCACAGGCTCTGGGACAAGGAAATGACTTCCAGTGGTGTTTTCCTGAGCAAGGCTGCTCTAATATTTTGACAAACTGCTTTGGTTGGTTGGTTTGTTTTCTAGCATTCCATTCCCAACTGGAAAAGGTCACTCTGTCTTCTGTTATTCCTCCATTCTCAGAGAAGGTTAAAAATCTTTAATATCTGCATGTTCTGTGCCTTGACAGTGCCCAACACCGAGCCAACTCTCCCCTATACCACAGTGCCTGCTGCAGATATTTCAGGGAGTTTATTTCAGAAATCCAGCTCCCAGGAGGAGCTGCAGGAAACACCTTGTGCTCCACAACCCCCAATTTCCAGCCCAGCACGAGCTGCCATTATTCTGTACAGACATGGAGAGATAACCCTGCTGTAAAGGCATTTCAGAGATGCAGGATGCACACTCACAGCACATCATCCCTCTGAACTGCCCTGGTGTGATATTCTTCTGCTGTGGTGACTCAATTCCATTCATGAGCATTTGAAGGAATTGCATTGCTGCCCTGAGCCACTTCCTCCAAGTTTTCAGCCTCCCCCAGCAGCCTTGAACATTTTTAAAATTGAGTTTAGTGCTCCCCCTCCACCCCGCTGTGAATTTAAGATCTCCAAAAATTATCCTTATTCAGAAAAGCAGGCTGGAGATAATTCAGGCTTTGGGATCAAAGGTTTTCTCACACTCCAAGGTAAAAATATTTTAAGCCACTCCAGTGGAAATAAGGTACAAACACCCACAAGATTTTGAACAAAGAAAAGCAGCATTTCCTCCCTTTCATGCCAGTCAATGCTCATCCCTTACCTGAAACCAGCAAGAGATTATGGATCTTAAAGTGCTGCTTTTATGCATTGTAAAAGCTCTTTTGGAAGCTTTTCTGACACCCAAGAGCGAGGAAACCTTTCCAAGTGTGTTGTTGTGTTTTTCTTGGCACTCCTTTTGCAGAGATCTTGGTCAAACCTTGTCTCTCCAGCACAGGAAGAACTTTTCAGTGCTCAGTGCTCCCACCTCCACAGGCTCTGAGTTCTGTTGGTGTTGGTCAGGAACAGCCAACAGAAATCTCTCCAAATTTCACCACACTCCATGACTGGAACCATCCCAAACTCCCACAGAGGGTGGGAATATCCAGCCTTGATGTCCTGCTACACCAAAGGAATGATCCTGGGAGGATTCTTACTCCAAGGTTTTGCCTTTCTGGAGTGAAGCCTGCAGAACTCAACACTCCAAGTTTTTCTGGACTGGCTGCAGATTCCCCATTCCAAACCCATTCCACGTGTCCTTAAATTGAAATTCTTCCCTTTTACAGGGCCACTTCAGTTCTGTGCCATCCTTTTTGTTTAGGAAACCCATCCTGAACCTCTGGCTGGACATTTCCAAGTGAATTTTTCAAGAACATTATTGAAGGGAGCTGCAAGTTCGTGGTATGGGGAAAAGAGATTGAGATTTCTTTAATAAAAATTCCTCTAGAAAAATTCAAATATGTGGGTAAGGAGCCAGTGGAGGGGATTGAAGGCTCATACCTTATGTTTATCATGTGCAAGTATTTAAATTAATATCATGCACAAAGTTGGGGTATTTGTGTGAGGAAAAAAAACCTGCTTCACTGCACAGTCAAACAATCCAGCTCCAAACCAGGCTGAAACTGGAAAGTGAGTCAGGACAGCAGGCAGAAAGCATTTTCCATCACCAGCCCAGAGCTGGAATGACCCACATAAATCCTTCCACCTCCTGTAAATAAGACCAGGCTCATTTTTTCGACCTCCTCTCCCCCATCCCAGGTGAGGTTCTGCACCTGTGCACTCTGCACAAAGGTAATCTCCAAATAAATCAATAAAAAAATAGGATAACCACATGTGAGCCTCACAGCAAGAAGGAGAGAACAGACATGTGACAGATGAGAGCTCTGCTGCTTGAGAGAGCCTCAGATCCCCAGGTGAGAGGCACAGCACCTGAATAAAGCCTAAGCAAGGTACAGCTTTAGTCTCTGGCACTTGAGAGGAAGAATCAAATAAGAATTTGCTGCAAACACGCCGGCAGCAAGTGTCTCAGCTGCCTCTAAGCCAGCCATAATGACAGCAGAAGACAAGCCATTAGAGCTGTGACACTTTATAAGACAGGCATGACATGGTAACACAGAACAAAAATGTCACTTTGAAAGCTGCTGATAAATCACTTGGTAGGCAAAAGGAATCAACCTTTCCAAACACCATAAGGATGAATCCATGGGATTTTTTTTTTCTCTTTTTTTTGCTGATATTTAAACTCTCTGGAGTTTTACAATCTGTTGTAAACGTGGCCACTTACCAAAAACTCGAGACAAATCCCTGCGCTGCTGAATGCTGAGGATTCTCTGGCACATTTCCAGAGGAGCTGTGCCTACCTGAGGGATTCTTACCTGCAGGACATCCTGGATCTTCACCCACACGTCCACCATGTCGTAGAGCTTGATCTCCCCCTCGTACTGGCTGCAGGGGGAGGCCACTGTCTGCTGGAGGTGGCCCAGCACCACCGAGTGCGCGGCGGCCACGGCGTTGAACTTGTCAAAGAGCAGCTCCAGCAGCTCCAGCAGCAACCTGGCAAGCATGGAGAGAGCTCTGCTCAGCTTCTGGAATGTTCCAGGCACACAGCAGGGCAGGGGGACAGAGGGCTGTGGGGTCATGTCTTGTTTTGCGATGTGCTGAGGTCACCTGGCTTCGAATCCTTTCTGTGAGCTCAGGTTTGGTACCTGAACACTCCTGAGGATCTTTTTCTCCTCATTGCCTTCCCTCCACCAGCTTTGCTCACTTTAAAAGTGTCCTGTTTGGGGCTCCAGGGAAGGCAAACTCATTAATAACTCCACAGAAATTAAACTGGACTAACATAATATTAGAGCCCATTGTGAGAGCACAGGTAGAGCTGTGGGCAGGGAGGGAGAGAACCTGGCTCTTCCCCCAGAAAAAAGGATGAGTCTCAGGGCAATAAAAGCTGATTTACCCACACCAACAGGCTAAAAGGAATTCTTTTTGAATAATTAAATTAATATGGCAGATTTCAAATGACAAGAAATATCAGAAAGCTAAAATATCAACCCTCATCACCTACCACGATTTTACTCCTATTTTTGTTATAGCTATAACCTCACCTAAATGTACTACACTGTACCTGCTCCTGTGGGTTCCTTAGCACCAATTACTGTAATTAAAGCACCTTTGCAAAGTCCTGAACAGTTTGTGATGAGGCAAAGCCATCACACCCTTCACTGTCTGAGCACAGAAAAATTCCAACCGAGTTCACCGCCGCTTAATGAGCAACTCGAGTCCCCACGTAACCCCACCAAAACGTGAGGATAACACTTCCCAAATCCATATGTTAGGCACTTGTAGCTCTGACAGACAGGCTCCATCACATTTCCTGCAGCAGCTTCAGAGCCACCACATGCTCCCAGTCTGCCCAGCACAAGCTGTGATCCCCGGGGCAGGACACGGGATCGGCAGCGGGGCTGGAGCTGCTCCTGCTCCTCCTCCAGCTCATTCCAGTGTTCACAGACACTGGGAATGGCTTTGGGCTGGGGACACCCTCCAGGGTGTCTCTTTCCAAGCCCAAATGTCCAGCCTGGCCTTGGACACTGCCAGGGATCCAGGGGCAGCCACAGCTTCTCTGGGAATTCCAGCCCAGCCAGGAATTCCTTCCCAATCTCCCATCCAGCCCTGCCCTCTGGCAGTGGAAGCCATTCCCTGTGTCCTGTCCCTCCAGGCCTTGTCCCCAGTCCCTCTCCAGCTCTCCTGGAGCCCCTTCAGGCCCTGCCAGGGGCTCTGAGCTCTCCCTGGAGCCTTCTCCTCTCCAGGGGAACATTCCCAGCTCTCCCAGCCTGGCTTCAGCCCTGTGAATTAATTTGTGCCCTCCTCAACTGGAACCAAGACACCTACTCAAACAAAACCCAATAAATTTTATGTGTATCCCTTTCCTTCATATTTCAGAATAGCAGCAAATGCTAAAAAAAAGAGATTATGGAACCAAATTAATTCTCTGCCAACTGAGAAAATGTTCTCAGTGCCAGCCCAGCTTCCACCAGCATCCTGTGACAAACAAGAACTCAGTTATCCCCACACCTCCTTGCTGCCCCAGGAAAGAACAGTTTTGCAGAACTGAACTATGTGGAGAGTTGGACTTTATTCTCTTTATTTCACTTTATTCTCACTAAATAAGCCTGACCTCACACTATCAGCTTGTTCATGGAGCCATTACTAGGACAATACTACACTGATCAGACCCTTTTTGCTTGAAATTCCAGTGTCTGCCTATTCCCATGTTCCAGACTGAGGGACATGAACCCCCCCCAGCCCCACACCCCAGGTCCCCAGGCAGATCATCAGACTCATCCTCAGCCAGAATGGTGTGGGTTGGAAGGGGCCTCAAGGATCATGTGCCAGCCTAATGAAGAGTTCAGCAGTTCTGGGCACTGCACTGTGCTCAAATTTGGGGTCTCCCAGAGCTCTGTGTTGAGGCAGCAGGGCCTTGTTGTTCAGATTTATTTTTCCCCTGACAGTAGGAAAGTCTCTGAGCTTTGATTTAAAAAGCTAATTTAAGGGGTGGGTGCACCCTTCCATACTGTAATTTATTCTTTCCAATAGAAATGAATTCACCTGCTTGCTGTAAAACTCCACATGTGATTTAGGTTTAGAAGCAGCTCTAATTATGTCTGTATTCAACAAGAACTCCAGACACTTTCCATGGCTCTAGAATATGAGCATCTTAAAAGCTCACAGTCTCCCACAGATGCCAAAACCCATTAAAGCTCTCTGTGCCTCACTCAACCCTCTGGGCAGGTTAATGTCATTGATATATGATCTGATCCAATTTATCAATTCCAACAGACAACCAGGAGCCACACAACCTCTCCAGACAGATTCATAAAGCAAGGATTGAGAATGTGTTACACTCTTGGCATCATAAACTAAAATTCTGCCTTCTGACCCACCTAAAAAAAAGCTCATTTTCACTGAGTTATCAGCACTGGAACTCAACAAATTCTTCAAAACACAACTGTTTCCACAGCAGTGCTAATGAGAGGAATTAAAAAAAGAGTCTTTATCAAGCTAATGTTTTCCTTGGGAGTGATTTTTCCACTGCAAATATCACACAAAATGAAGACACCCCCTTCACTTTTCTGCCATTAATTCCCTTTGGACAACGATCATGACAAGGTGGAGTGCCACAGGTGAGTATTCCAGCCAGAAGGGATTCCTGCTGGAATCCTTTTTCTTTCCAGAGAACAGTTCCAGTGAGTTCTGAGGAGCAGCCCAAACACAGGGCTCAGTTGGCTTCCACACCTCGCTATTAACGTAACGAGGCTGCAGAACAATTAGAGACTTGGCCATACATTGGTGATGTAATTAGTTCCATACATGATTTCAAAGCTTTGCACCTGCATCAGCTTAATTGGACTCTGCTACACTCCAAATCACCAAGCTGAATTTCCTCATTTCAACTCATATTATCAATTATGACTTTTTTTATTATTTTTTTTTATTATTTTTTGCAGCAATCCAGTGCTGCTAGTTGAAATATCCTTACCTAGGCTGATTTTCCTGGGAAATATTCTCCCCTCTCTGGTAGCCATTGTCAGCCACCTGAGTGGTGGAACGCTTCACAATCTGCTTGAGCTCCTGTTCCAAGCGATCCTGGATGGCTTTCACTGTTTCTGGAATTTTCTTCAGCTTGGCCAGCCCTTTGATGAGGATTCCCATGAAGACAGCACTGTTCTCCTCTGGATCCAGCTCTGTGTCTTCTTTGATCTCCAGGAGGCTCGAGTCTCGCACTGGAACAGATTTTAATGCCAGTTTTAAACAAATTGAACCCAACTTCAGCACCCTGAAGGAGCAGCACGAGAGCTCCTCTGGCTTCGTGGAACTCCCAGCACGTGGAGCAACCAAGGATGAACAAGGAAACCAGAAAAAACTTGGATTTTGAGAGGAAGCAGTGGATATTTCTGTCTGCTTAGGGGCTTCCCTAGACAGAAATACAGCAGCCTGCACATTGGATTGATTTAGGAACAATTCATGGTGTAAATTCCGTGCCAGGAAATTAGGAAGTCTGGAGCAATTGAGATATTCATCAATGAGAAGGTACAGTGTCCCAACAAATCCCCTGAATGTGTTTCAAGGAGCTAAAACCCCCTCAGTTTCTTCCCCAGCTGTTTTTTCCTGGCTATTTTCTTCACAAGAGAGGAATTTTCATTACAAACAGTATCAACCTTAAGAGACTGCTGATGAATTCTGCAAAGTTTACGCTGCCCAAGTGACTGATTGTTTGATTTTATCTTTTTCTGCTTTATTACGTCTGCCAAGGGGTTGATGAAGTTACTCAAATCTTCCAGCAAGGCTTCTAGAAGGGAAAAGTGAGAAGAATCACAGAGGATATTGCAGGCATGGTCCTGAAGTAACAGGGATTGCACAGGGAGAAATCCTGTTGCTAAGCGACAGGGGAGGGAAAGCAAGAGAGATTCTGCTTGTTTTAAGCAGGTTCATTAAGCAACATTTCTTAATTTACAGATAACACCCAGCAACAACAAAAGCATGGCTCTGTTAAAGGCTGGGTGAAACGTTTAATAAATATATTTCAACACTTATGTGAAGTAAGTGTCTTCAAGGCAAACTGAATTAAAAGAGTCTTGGAAGATCTACAGCCACTCTGTGCCATGCACCAAGCCAGATCCTTGGATCAAAATGAAAACCCAGAGGCTGCTGGGTGACAGATGACTCCCATGGTTTCAACTCCTCGACAGGTTTGGGATTTTTTTTACTTCAGAACTTTTCCAAGAAGCTGAAGAAATTGTCAAAAGATCCAGCAGAAGGATGTGAGGAACGTGGCAGGAGTGAGGAATGGCACATCCCAGGCAGCTGCCTAAAGCTGGGACTCTGACCAGGAGCAACACCAGTGCTAAGGCAGGGTAAGGTCAAGAAAAAATGGCCCAAGGCTGGTGCCAGTTTAGAAATAATCCCAATAAAGGGGGAACACTCCCCTCAGAGCCAGTTTACACCAACCTCTGCCTCAATCAATCCAGAGCCTGCTTTCTGCCAGCAGTGTGATCCCAGACTCTGACCCTGGCTCAAAATCAAGCTCACTGTTCACATGGCCTCACATGTGAACCCAGAGCAGCAGGTGAGAGTGAGGTGAGAATGGATCCTGCTCTGGAGCCAGGCTGGGAGAGCTGGGAATGTTCCCCTGGAGAGGAGAAGGCTCCAGGGAGAGCTCAGAGCCCCTGGCAGGGCCTGAAGGGGCTCCAGGAGAGCTGGAGAGGGACTGGGGACAAGGCCTGCAGGGACAGGACACAGGGAATGGCTTCCAGTGCCAGAGGGCAGGGCTGGATGGGAGATTGGGAAGGGATTCCTGGCTGGGCTGGAATTCCCAGAGAAGCTGTGGCTGCCCCTGGATCCCTGGGAGTGTCCAGGATGGGGTTTGGAGCCCCCTGGGACAGTGGAAGGTGTCTGGATGACATTTAAAAAACCCCTTCCAATTCCAAACTGTTCTATGATCCTACAATAACAAACATCAGGAAGATCAAACAGTGCTTTTTTCTCTCACACACAGACTTTTTTCAATTAAATTTGAGCCAAGTTACAGGACAAACAACCAGAAACAACCAGAACGCATTAATTAAAAAAAAAAAAAAAAGCAGCAAAAAAAGCAAGGATGATATAAAGATATTTCAAACAGCAATTGGAATTTAACAACTGGATGCAGACCTGTTCCTGCTCAAAGCTCTGCTCCACCACAGACCTTTCACCCCACAGAGCTGCAGAGCACTTTGTGGCTGCAGGCCTGGTCTCTGCCCACTCTGTTATTGTTATTTGTTATCCTCCAAAACCCAAACTCAGGCACAAACACAGCAAATGAGCTCTTTGGAACCAGAGCTGTGAAAAGCCAGCATTGGAAATGCTACAGATAGAAAGGTTCAACCTATTGTTTAAAAAAAACAAAAAACACAAAAACCAGCAAACTAAATATCTTCTTTCTCTGAGTTCAATGCAGATATTTCCCAGCCTAAGCAGCCTCTCAGAGGGCAGGTCCCCCTCATGAGGCTGCACCCCCTTCTTAGGCAGCTTGTAAATTATTCTTAATATCACACAATGAACACCCAAGAGGGAGGAAATGGAGCTGCAGCCAAATATGAGGACAGCATTTAAGAGGAGTAAAAGCAGCAATCTTGCTGAGAACTCTGCCAGCACACTGAGACAAACACTCTTCCATTTTCAAAAGAGCAAACCAATTTCCAGCAGCCTCAGACAGTCAGGACATTGATTTACATCCCTGACAAACAAGAGGGAAGGGAGAGCTCGATAGCTGGGAGCTGCACACAGCTCTGGAGGCTCTGTTAGACCTGTGGCTGTCTGAGCCAACAGTGGGAACCAGCTCCCAGTTAAACTGGAGCCCTGGGTAGCTTTGGGGCCCATTTATCTGTGAGATCTGACAAGATCCCAGCCCTGGGTATCTGAGGATGCTCTTTTCTTGTGTCTTTTGCACTTCAAATATCCTCTTCTGCTTCTGCCATTTAATGGCAGAAACCCTTCAAAGGACACAGGTATTTATTAAGGAGCTCACCTGGAAAATTGCAGCTCCTGGGGGGAGGAAAGCTGTCCCCAGAGATCAGCACTCAGAAGTGAGAGCTTAGTGTGTGTTTATTCCTAAACTTGGGAGTAACTTTGTTATTTGGGATCAGGAAGTTATTCCTAACTTTGATTCTTGGAAGGAAGGAGGGAGGAGAGCAGATCTGTCACCTTGGACTGTCAGAGAGCAGACTGGGCCTGTCCAGGAGCCTGAGACTCCCTTGGGAGCCAGTCCTGGGGGGCTGAGGAGCCCAGGAAGGCTGGGAATCCTTCAGGGAGGAAATCCCAAAGGCACAGGAGCTGGCTGTGCCCACGAGCCAAGGGATGAACAGGCAGGAACAAGATCAGCCTGGCTGGACAGAGAGCTTTGACTGGAATTCAAGGCAAAAGGAGACTCCCCAGCCTTTGGAAGAAGCAGAAGGCAGCTCAGGAGGAAAGGAAGGATGTTGTGAGGTTGGGAAAGGAGAAAATGAGAAGGGCCAAAGCCCAAGTAGAATTTACCCTGATTATTGCTGTAAAGGACAATAAAATATAATATAAATAAATCCTATAAATACAGCAGCAAGCAAAGGTGGGCCTGGGAGAATCCCAGTGCTTTGCTGGATGTGCTGGAAATAGTGACAAGAACAAGAGGCTGAGGCACCAAATTCCTTCTCTGTCTCCGTCCTGAGCAGCAAACCCAGGGATTGCTCTCAGGGCACCAGGGAAAGGCAGAATGAAGCCCCAGAATCCAAGGAAATCATCAGCCTACCCCCCCTGGACACTCAGGGGTCTGTGGGGCAGATGAGAACCCCCCAAGGGCTCTGCAGAGCCCTCCCAGCCTCCAGCAGATCAACTCCCACCCCAGCCAAGCCAAGGTCACTGCTCCCATCCCCTCATCCAGGTCACTGACACACCTTTGTGTTTTTCCAGAACTTCTGGGAATCAAAGCCCAGCTAGACCTGACCCACCCCCAGCCCTTCCCTCATCCTCCAAGGGGCTCACCTTGCCCACAGGTTGGCCAAGCAGGACCTGCCCTCAACCCACTCTGAGTGGGCTCATCCTCCTGACCCAGCAAAATCTGCAAACCTCTTGTGAAGCAGAACATCTAAATACTTCTTATCAAAGGCCTCCTGAGACAAGAGCTTGAAGGAATGATGATTTTTGCCACATTCTTTAATAAAACTGCAGCCATTTCCACACATTTTTCATCACCAAAGCATTTTTCATCTGAAAATGCACAACTCTGTGTTTAAGGAGGCAAAAGTTCACAACCACCAGACCCTAGAAACTCCATTTTCCTCCTAGTGCTTAAAAAATCACTGAAATAAATTCACAATTCAGGGATTAAACCCCTGAAAGCTGAACCATGTTCATCGCAGACTCCCCACCTCCAGAGTTACAGAGGGGGGAGCCTCCCTGACCCCGGCTTTGATGATGCCCTGGAAAAACATCTGCTCCAACTGGAATTCATTTGCTCAGTGCTGCCACTTCCCAAGGAACCAACCTGCTGCAAGGAGCTTTTTAATAGCTCCAGTCTGATCCCTAAAAAGCCAACTTTGGGAACTCATTTAAGCAAAGCAGCTGCAAAAAAGGCTCTTGGGTCTTGTTTTTCATCCCAGTGAACGGCCAAACTTTGCTGCTGCTCATTACTGAAGGTTTCATTATCTGTGGGCTTTTATGGGGATCTTGTAAAATTTAATGTACTATTTTCCATGATTTATGTCCTTCTGGTGATATCCTCTGTCCCTTCAATCCTTCTAGAGAAAAGCACAGGAGTTCCTGGTGGCCCAAAGGCATCATTTCAGATTTGAAGGAACATCACCTGTTAATTCCTGGTGCTGAATCCTCGATCTGTTTGTGGAGCAACAAATGGGTCCTTGGAAGAGTTTGGGAATTTTCTGCATTGCTACCAAACTCTGAAGAAAACCCACTTCAAAATGCTCCTCATCTATAAAAGCATGAAAATAAACCTCTAAATAAAACAAGTAAGTGCACTGTAGCCAAGCATCTGATGGTGGGGGCACACACAGGAACAGCTCATGAAATGATAAAGAAATAGCAATTAGGTGTTTTTCTGCCTTTCTCAATAACATCTCCCTGATTTTCCCTTTCCTTCCTCCAAACACACCCCCAGATCATTAAATTTTAGGGACAAAATGATAAAGGCAAATCAGCCAGCTGGTGTCAGATCCTCAGGTGAGAAGAAGAGAAATCTTTTGAAGATTTATTGAGCATGTTTGAAGTAGAAGCACCTGTGCCAAAGAACTGACACAATGGCATTATTTTTTTAGATTCACCTCAAAAATTGGACATTCCAAGCTCTGGATCCTGCAGGGATTCTTCAGGAGCAGCTTCACAGAGTTGTCACCCAGGCAGAAGTCCCTGATTTTTGAAGAAACAGAGGAGCAGCACCCAGACCTGACCTTAGAACCACCACACTGCCTGACTCCAGAAACTTCTAGTGGTAAAAACCAAAATATCACTGAAATAAATTAACAGTTCAGCATAAAATCTACCCATGCCACCCACAGCAGGATTTATTGTCACTACCACAGCTCTTCTGCTGGATTTCTAAGAACTGCTGTCCCAAATTTCCCAGGAAAAGGCACTTTTGGGGGTGCCATGAACCAGGTGAGCACATTTTATTAGAGTTCCAGGAAGAACCTGGCAAAGCAGGAACCTTCCTGAAGGAAGTGCATAAAGTTCAAGCAGAGAAAGAGAATTTAAAAGTGAATTTATTCCTCTGAACTGGCACAGAGGGGAAGTGTTACTGGTGAGCTGCCACATCTCCAATCCTCAGGTGAGCATTACCAGAGGGGTTGTTTATTTTATGTGTGGCAGGAACAGCTTTAATTCCTTTATAAAGATTCTCCAGCACAAGGGAACATCTCCTGTGGGAAGGGAGTGCAGGAAGGACTCCAAATTTTGGCATTTTTGCTGAGATGGGATGAATGAGTCAGTGCTTTAAAATGACACTCATTAATATGCACAGCCACTTTGCTTCATTAATAAAAAGCCAAAGAATTTAAGTAACTCCAGGCAGAAACAGCTTTTGTTATGCATACACATAAGTTTGAAATTCTCTGGGAGTTGTGCAGTCCTGGAAAAGGCTACTTTTAAATAAAATTACATGGGGAAAAAATCTACATAAGTACATTGTGCACTTGAAGCAGAACCATATGCATATTTTATGCTGATCAAATGTTTTCTGTTAGAATCCACATCTTTGCCAGGCTGAGGGACACTTGCCCAGCACTTCACTGAGTGACACAGAGTGTGGGGAGGAGCCAAGGAAGAGATTTTCTGCTGCACTGAGGTGAAGAGCAAGAAGAGATCTGCAAAAAACAAGATCAGGAGGGGCATTTCCTGCTCTGCTCCCCATCCATGAGGTGGAGATTCCCATCAGCTCCAGACCTTTTGGGTTTTGTTTGCTATACAGAAGACCAATATTTTAAGGGGAAAAATGGCAGACACTGTAAATATTACTGAAAAATTAGTATTTTAACATTTAGAGGGGTTGGAACTAGATGGTTTTTCAGGTTTCTTCCAACCCAAACCATTCTATTTCCAGTGGTGAGGATGGGATTCAGGGGTTTTTGTGGTTCATTTCCTCAGTTCCTTAAAATCCTGTGATCTTTTGCAAGAAAACTGAACTGAACTCACAGAGCAGAACAGGAATCCTTAAGCTTTTCCCTCAGAATTTTCAGATGGTTCTTCTCCTCCACATTTTTCAGTGACCAAGCTGCAGTTTCCAGCTCTGAAAGTTTGTGACTCCTCACAAACCTCCAGAACACACACAAAAAACCCCATCCCCAAGCTCCAAAACCAGCCTGGGAGGAGCAGAGCTGAAGAACAAAACCCCTGGAGGAGCAGAAGATAAGAGTAATCAAATGGAACAATCTCAGAGGCAAGTGTGACAGAACTAGAAACAAAAGGACAAAAGAATTAATAATGCTGAAGAGAGAAGCAAAGATTCTGTGCATTTGAGGAATACTGAAACAGTCAGGTCTGAAAGGGGGGAACACACTGGAGGTCACTTCTGTATTATTCAGCAAGGACAACCCCACTTATTAATCTTGTGAAACAATACAAAGATTAATTTCCCCTCTCTGCAGCCCTTCCAAAGCCTCAGACAAAGGCACCAGTGAGAGAGTTTTCCTCGGTGGCTGTTGCAGTAACACCAATAAAAGATCAGCCCCAGATTATTCCTGTGTACAGACAGACCTTTAGTCAAAGTTACAAAGCTCCCACAAGGAAAAGATTTGACCTTTTGGCTGCCTCACAATCAAAAAACTTCAGGAATATCTACACAAACCTGGCTGCCTGCAGTAAATAATGCTGAGGAAACCACACAGAATGAACCCTCTGCAAATCTCTGCTGCTCAAGAAATCAGCAACACCATCGAGGTGAGAACAGGCACAGAAAACTAAGGGCATTTAACTGAAGCTGGTGGGGGTTAGGAGAGGGAAAAGATGATTTTCAATGAGGAAAACAAGCAAGTTTTGCCCCTGGACACAACACCCACTCATTTTGGGACTCTGCACAAATCATTTCCCGAGTTTTTGTCCCCCCCTGAGCCACGAGGGGATGATTTGCCTCCTCCTGCTCCAGCAAAACCAGCTGAAGATCTACAAATGAATAAATATGGCTTCAATACTCACTGCTGGAGCTTCCAGGAGTACTGAACTGGGAAGTCTCAAGGAATTTCCGAGGTGTTGATAAATTTGTGACATCCATCAGAGGCACAGGAGAAGCATCTTTCACGAGGGACCTGTTGGAGGGGAAAGAATTAAAGTTAATTATTATTTATAATCTTTGTTCACAACAAATAATCCAATCATTCCTTACATTTAAGCCCAAGAAATAGCTGCTCCCATTTCCATGTCAACTTCTTAATCCTTCAAATTTCTATTCCCATCAGAAGCTCCCACCCTTTTCCCTGCCCTTCACCTTCCTGTTCTGAGCACACCCACGTGCCTCCCTTCCCAAATGAACCCCCTCACTCAGAAATTAAAAGATTTTCCACTTTTCATCATAAATTCATATTGTATTAATTGCCAAAAATGGGTCTCACTGCCCCAGCTGCTGGACATGGCAGGGGGGCACAAGTGAAAAATCATTTGTAGGAGAAAGAAATGGGGAAGGCTCCTACAGTGGGAGCTCAGGATGTTTGTTTAGAGGTCCAAATGCTCCTGGAAACCTGGAAAAACAAGGGTTGGGCTTGGTATTCTGCAGAAAATCCACCCAAAGCCACCCTTGCTGCAAGAGTTCCTGGTATCAAATACCCACAATGTGCATCAGGGAAAGTAAAAAAAAGAGAGAATCCAGAGTAAGAGAAAAGTCCCTGTAGCAGCCACACAAAAGTGCAGTTAATTAGCAGTCCCCCAGTCTGGGTGCACCAAAGCTTTGTGGCTGTTTTTAATTAAAATGATGAGTAAGGAAGAGAGTGATGACTTGCTAGCAACCCTCCTTCCTAGGAATTTCAATTTCAATCAATCCTTTATTTCCTAAATTCATTTAATGCAACTGACTGTCTTGCCCTGTACTTTTGGCAGGAGGATTTTTGTTCCTTGTTGCAATAAAAATGCTCATTTATCTTTTCTCTGCACCTCTACCCAGTGCTGGCTCCCCTTTTGCTCCTCACTTCTCCTACTCTGAATAAATTCTCTCCCAACCTCGTGTTTCTCTTTTCCAGCCACTTTCTTCCTTCCCTCCAACAATTCAGAATTAGAATTAGCAAAATCAGGGGGAAATAGCCTATAATGAATTGAATTCCCACTGACACCAGGTAAGAAGTTCCAACACCTCAGAAACACAACAAAGCCAAGACATTTCAGCTCAGAGACTTGGGTGTTGTCGCCTCCATCTCATCACCTCGTGGCTGGTGGGGAGGCTTTTCAAACTGGGGTATTTCCTTGAAAATGAGCAGTTTCTCCCTGACCTCCTGACTGTGAAATCTGTAGGACAGGGATAACACCAGGCAAGGGGAAGAACACACAAAGGAGCAGTGAAGTGCGGGAAGCAGCGAAACCCCGAGAGAAGCGCGGCGGGAAGCGAAAGAACGCGAACGCCCACAGATCTGAGCTCTCCTGCTCCCCACAGCCACAACCCCCAGGGGTTTGGGTGCCAGAAGGGCAGGGCTGGGGGGCAGGTGCCCTTTGTGTGGCAGGCTGGGGGCTGGGGGCAGGGAGGGCTGTCCCACCCGAGCCGGGCTCTGTCCTTGCCGCGCTGCCCCACGCGGTTGGTGGATTTGATGTAGAGGTGCCGGTGCAGCTCGTCGATCAGCACCAGGTGCAGGTTCATCTTCTTGCTGTGCAGCTCCAGCCTCAGGTCGCTCAGCCCCTCCACCTGCAGCAGGGGACCCTCCAGGGAATCCACTGCTGACACCTGGGGGGACAACAGGGGACAACTTTCACACGTGGGTTCACTCAACTCCCGCCCTCCATCCCTTCAGCTTGCGATTCCCCTCTTGGATCTGAATGCCAGGATGATTCTATCCCTAAAAGCTGAAAATCTTGAAGTAATATTTCCTTATTTCTGCTCCCAAACAAATCATACAGAAGGGCCCAACATCCAAATAATTCAGATTTAACGTGCAGCCTTCCAGTGTTTGGAGTTTATGTATAAAACAAGTGAGCGAAAGCACAGTTCTTTAATAAAAAATCAAAGCATGGTTTATCCCCAAGTAAGAGGATTATTAAGTAGAAAAGTGTTAGAAGAAGATAGTGACAATGATGTTTGATGGTTGTTATTCTTTCCATTACAGAAACACCAAAAAAACACCCCCATTATTCCAAATTCTACAAATGAGGAGAAAATGGCTTAAATTCAATTTACTTAAAGCCACGACTGAGAAAGTTTAGGAGGCCTCATCCTTTAGGCTGCACCAGGGTTATGCCCTGTGGCTACACCATTTGAATCTCTGAAATAATGACCAGCTGACCCTCCATGGGCACTAAAACATCCTAATTTCCTTTTCTACCCTAAAAACAAACACTGGCAAAAGCCAAACACGGACAAAACCTGCCAGGAATGACAAATCAGTGCCTAAAAGCACCACTCCCACTGTGCTCCCCTCCCAGCTGGTTTTCTGTTGAACAGAGATTTCCAGTCACTAATAAATAAATAATGGCATCCCTCTGCAGCTCTCAAACTCGCAGTGCTGGTGTTGTAAGGAACTGCAAACAGCATGTTTGGCATGCAGAGGTTTAAAATAAAATTTAAAAGCCCATTCCCTACCAACTGAGGGTGCTGTCAGTGAAATAAGACATTTGCTTGCGCTTCAGGATCTCGGTTCAGAACAAACCTGTCAGCCAAACATTAAAAATTAAAAGCAAAGATACAGTGAGCAGACAGCCCAGCCAAGGGCTGCTCCCTCAGTACCAGTAAATATTAACTGTGCTGCAAGAACATCCATCACCAGGGTGTTCCTTTGCTGGCCTCCACGCCCAGAAAAAAGCTGGAATATCCATGGGACAGCCAAGCTTTTTATATTAATTTTTAAATCTCCTCACTTGACACACAGCAGCATTCATCCTTTTCCTTCTCAGTATCCATCTGGGACAGTGAGGGGAGTTGGGCCATCACACATCACAAAACCACCCCAAAGATGAAGGAAAAACCCAATTTTCTTCTCCCCAGAGGAGGTGGCAGAGCTCAGGCAAGGGGAGATGCTCAGCAGACACCACGTGGGAAGCTCTGGCAGGGCTGGAAGTGTAAATTCCTTCCTTTGGCAGGGGCAGCTGTCCCCAAAACTTCCCCATTCCAAAAATCCCCCCAGAACAAGGAGCAGGAGCGACATTTGTCACACTGAGAAGCTGAGGGATGAAAAAGCAGCCAGAGAAGAAGAGAAATCAAGAGCAAAAAAGTTCTGGGACATCCAGGAAAAGTTTTCTCTGAAATGCAAGGAATGGGAACTGAAACTTTTCACTCAGATCTGGTTTTGTCTTGCCAGTTCCTAAACAAAAAATTATTATTAAAGTCAAAATACAGCTCTCAAGACATGTTTTAAGGAAAAAAAAATTGAATAATCAACTATTTGTTACACTCAGGTTTTGTGGAAGTCAAAGGAAGGTCTCCAGTTGGTTTAGATGGCAATAAATATAAATATTATGTCAGAAAAACCAAAGGTTTTTCCTTTCTGCACTTTGGCTTACAGAAAGATGATTTAGGTCCTGGCAACAAAGCAGCACCCAAGATTATATTCCAGAATAAAAAATATGAAATTAAAACCTTTGTGTGCAGGATAAGCCACCCCAGAACAGAATAAGCAACCAAAAGGAAGCCAAGACATCAAATAAAAAATGCACAAAATTAAATATACACTGAAGGCAGATCAACCATGGAACTGCAGAAGAAACTTTTCTGACTTTATGCCCCCAGTCAACTCCTAACACACCAAAATTTGGATTATGCAAGAGATGCCAATCAGCTTTCCCTGGTTTTTCACACTCCCATCACCTGCTGGCAAAGGACTAAAAACTGTGGAATTTGACAGACAGGAAGAGTTATCCTGCAAGACTCCAGGTAAGACTGATCATGGAAAAGCAGCCCAAGAAAACCTGAAAATGAGATGTAAAGAAGAACTAAAAGTGGTTCAAGAATCCAGAAAAAGCAGCTGATGCTCCTTCCTGGCTCTTTTTTCCACACACAGGGCTCAGCTAAATGGAAATAAAGTGATTTGTGTTTGTTTTTCTGCAGGGGGATCACAGCATTGTGCTGGACTAGCTGGACACAAAGGTAATTACAGGTAAAGAGCTCCCCCTCGTTAATCTTTTGGCAGGGGCTGGGGTGCAGAGAGGAGCCTGAGCAACACAAAACAGCTGGAAAGGGAATCAACAGCAAACAAATTGTTATTCTTCTGGAGAAAAACTGCTTTACAATGAGCAAATTGTACCAAAAGAATGGGCAGGACCCACCAGCATCTCCTTTAATTCTTGAATTCAGCTCTCCCTCCCATTGAAAGCTGCTCATGAACACACAATAACTGTAATTTAGTCAAACACTAATTAAAATATTGGCCTGGATTACCACAGGATTTGGCTTAGATGATCTGATAGCACTTCCTGATGTTCAGATCTTCTTATCTCCCTCTCCTTATTAGCACCTATGATAAGTACAGACCCTTTAGGAAAGAGAGATGAAATAAGCCTGAAAAAAGAGCTGTGCTTTGTATAAGCTAAAAATTGCAAGTTTATAGAAAATAACTGTGGCACCAGCACCATTAGGCAGCTTGTTTAAAGGTCACAGGCAGTTTATAGCAGGGCTTAATTGCCTTAAAAAGAAAACACAGCTAAACACTTGCTTAGTGTAACAGGCAATTTGGAAGGGTTTAATTTTGCATTTTACAACAAATGAGAACCTAAGTGCTAACAAGGTGTTTGTCAAAATTCTTTCTTCCCTGACTTCAGCCAAAGTTTTCCAATCTGCTTACAGTGAAATCTGTTTATTCCCTCAAAGGCTCTGCTGAACCCCCACAGGCCTGGAAGTGAGCAGAGATAAAGTGAAATCTCTTAATTAGATGCCCTTTTTTTTTCCCAGGGAGGGGAAAATAAAACCAAAATAATGATAGAATCATAAAATCATGGAATTATGGAATGGTTTGGGTTGGAAGGGACAGTAAAAATCACCCAGTCCCCATGGCAGGGATGCTTTCCACTATCTCAGGTTGTTCCAAGCCCTGTCCAACCTGGCCTTGGACATTTCCAGGGATGAGGAATCCTGGAATGATTCTGAGGCTGAGCTTCTCTGGGCACCCTGTAGGGAAGAATTCCTTCCTAAATTATGACTGTTCAGACTGTAAACCCAAATTTTCTCTGCCTGGGAAATGAGTCTGTTCTGAATTTGGGCAACAGAGATGAAAACCTGAACAAACACCTGAGAAAGGTTAAAAGAAAACAACGTGGAGGGTCATAACTGGAGATTAAATAAAAAAGCCAAGTACACAATGTGACAAAAGGGAAAAAGCTGAGGAATGTAAGAGGAAATAAATAAGCAAGAACCCAGAAGGTTCCAGCTGCCTTGCTGGTGAATACAACAATGCTGACATTTAAAAGGAGAATTGATCTGCTGCTTTTACAAGGGACTCACTTTCACAAGGTACAGGAAAGGAAAATGACTAAAAACCAGCTGGAATAAGTGCAGGCAGATCTAAACAGGCAGGGCACTGAATTCCACTTGCAGCCAACGTGCAGGAGAGAAGGGCTGAGCCTGGAACAGGCTCTGAACAGGGAAATCCTCACACTCCAAGGACATGAACTGGGCAAAAAGACACAGCACCCACAAATGCTGATCCCTCCCTTCCCTGGGAGCGTGGGGAGGCCCTGGAAGAGAATTCTCCTGGATCCCTGCGAGTGTCCAAGGCTGGATGGGGCTCAGGGCAGCCTGGGAAGGTTGAAGGTGTCCCTGCCACCATCTGGGTGATCTTGAAGGTCCCTCCCAACCCAAACCTGGGAACCAAAGTCTGGGAGAGGCAGAACAGCAGCAAGAGACACTCTCAGGTGCCACTCGATTTCTGTGCCACCCAATTCCTGCGGCACCAAATTTATGTGGCACCCATTTCCTGCCACCCAATTCCTATGACACTGAATTTCTGTGCCACCCAATTTCTTGCCACTCAATTCCTGTGCCACCCAATTTCTGTGCCACCTAATTCTTGTGGCACACAATTTCTGTGCCACCCAATTTCTGTGCCATCCAATTTCTTGCCACTCAATTTCTGTACCATCCAATTTCTTGCCACTCAATTTCTGTGCCACCCAATTCCTGTGGCACCAAATTTATGTGGCACCCATTTCCTGCCACCCAATTCCTATGACACTGAATTTCTGTGCCA
>VZRX01012800.1:0-10984 GCA_013398075.1 Notiomystis cincta
TACCACACCCACTCTTAAGTCACCCCTCGCCCACCCCCACCACTCCCGGGTGTGCGGTGCGGGGCCCCGCGCCGCCCGTGGGCACTGCGGGAGCCGGGGCATGGCGCTGCTGAGAGAAGTTTTGTGTCGCTACAGAGAAAAAAAATAATAATAGTGCGGCTAAGTGTTGGGGGTTTTTTTCTTTCTTTCTCTGAACAAGTAACTTGACGCTCTGGAAGTGCGATGAGCAGAGCCTGCAGCTCCATGGGCAGATGCTCCCCTGTGGGTTGGGATCGCAGGCCCCTGAGCAGGGGGTTTGTGGTGGGACCCTAGGGGTGATGACCCCCAGTGCCCCCAGAAGGGTTGAGGTGGGCGAGGGGAAGCCACGGGAAGAGGGACACAAATGGCTCCTTGCTGGGCATCTCCGACGCTAGGGCGTGTGGTTGGAACAATGGGGCCTGTGGAGGCTCTGCTTGCTCCCACCCGTGAAGCAAGGGGCTGATTCCCACACCGGGATGGAGAGTGGACAGGAGTCCGGGGGGTGCTGACCTTCCCAAAACTTGGGGCATCTGCAGCTAAGGGAACAGCTCTTGCTGTGGTGTCCACCGCACTGGGAGGGGGGCTCCTCATTGGAGACCCAGGGAGATGGGCAGGAAGGGGTGAAGGTCTGGCCCAGGAGATCCCACTGGCCCTGATCCTGATCCTCGCTGTGATGCCTTTACATTGCCGGGAGTAGCGCGTGGGCAGACACGGTGGGGCTCAGTAGCAACTCTGCACTGGTTGGTGTAAGGCCACAGAGAATCAGGCCCCCTTTGTTTAATAAAGTTGGGAAAGAGGATTCGGCAGGCGGAACCGAGGGGAAATGTGCCAAGGCTGTTTTCTTCCAGAATCTCACTGCTGCCCCAGACTCCTGAGAAAGGGGGTGTGTTTCGATGTGTTCAGAACGCAGCACGTGCCTGTTGTGTCCAGAGCGATGGAGAGGAACATGCAGACCTGGATTTTTTCCACCATTTTTTGTGTGTGTGAGGGTTTTCCCACATCTGGGAAACTGAAATGTCAGTGTGCTGGAGCTGTGAGGATGTGGCTGTGGCTGTGCTCCATTGGCTGATGGGGCAGATGGTGTAGCCTGTGCCCCATCATGGAGGTGAGTGGGATGGATCCTGTGCTGGGAAAAGCCAGGATTCCTTTGGCACAGTCTCTGTAGCTATGGCTCTTTACTCCAGCAGAGATCATGGCCCACACTTGTTTCTAAAGGCCTGTGGGAGTGTCTCCTATGCCTTGTTTTTGTGTAGAAGGCCAGATTAAGAGGGTCTGGAGCTGGGTGTGGGGCTTCCAGGGGGATTGAATCCTGGACTCTTGGGCGCCTGACCAGGAATCCCAGAAACTGCAGATTGTCACCCCTTGGTAGTACTGCTCATGTGGCAGACGGTTTTCTAGGAGAACAGTTGTTTTATGGTACCTGTGAACAGGGTGATGAACATCTTGAAAAAGGGAGGGGGGAAAAGTAATAATGAAATAAAAATTATTTCAGGACTTTACTTGGCAACAGGGTTTAGCTTTTTCTTCAACTCACTATTTTCTGAGGAAATGCACTATCCCTTCAGATTATTTTATATAATATCAACAATCTATGAAAGTGTTCCTTGCAGGCAGGCATGGATATGAGAGGCCTGGATCTGGGCATAGGGTCCCTGCTGCACACACTTGGCCATGGGAATTCCACATGCCATCAGGCCACCCCTCGCTTTGCCAAAGGACTGAAAAGACACTGAAGTGTAAATAAGGCTCAAACCCAATGTATTTTTGTTGGAAAGTCTGTAAAGGGTGCTTTGTGAAGAGGTTTAATTGTGGCAGAGGGGGTGGCTCCACTCCAAGCAAGAGATGCTGCAGGAACTCAACCTGAGCTTGGCAGCTCCTGCTTTCCCCAGGAACTGTGAACGTGCCCTTGCAGAGCCAATCACCTGCTGGAAACCTTGCTCCAGTTTGCACTGGGGCTGGTCTGTGCGCTGAATTTGAGCAGCGCGTCTCCAGCAGCGCAGCCATGAGCCGGGTGGGATGAGGGACTGACTGGGGTGAGGTGGATGGTGGGCTGTGCAAAGGGGGACTTGGTGGGAACTGGCCAGACAGGCTCCTCTGCCTGGTGCCCCAGAGTCCATGGCAAAGAGCTGGGTGGCTGGTGGGATGTGCCAAGGGCTGCTTTGCAGGACAAGAAACTGAAAAGGAAAAATGAGGGGATGAAGTTGTAAGAATCCCTCTGACTGGTGCCCATGACCCCTGGGCATGGCTGGCAGTGACACCCCTTCCCTGGCTGGAGGTAGAGCCATTACCTCCATGCCTGTCCTCTTGTTGCTGCGAGGGTGAGGGGCAGGGGCGAATCTCTGCCTGAGTCATGGCTCCTGCAGGTCATCTCCCCTTCCCTTGGCGTGTGTGTGAACTCCAGCTGAGTTAGTGCTGAGTTGGGTGAGCGAACCTCCTGGCACAGCACGAACAGTGCTCCCTGGTTCTGGAGCCAGTCCAGGCCTGTGTGGCGCATCAGGGTGCTTGGTGGCTCTTGTATTTCCCTTACCAGCTCCTGTTGTGGGTGTCCTGCCTGCAATAGGCTGTCCATGACTGTGCTGGCTCTCACAGCCATGCCAATGAAATTGTGAAGACAAAGCACTGGAGGGCCTTGCAGTAGGTTTTTGAGGAGATGGTGAGACATCAAGGAATGTGGGTTGAGATGGGAGATGCGGATGCTGGGAGGAATGGAGAGTGTCTTAAGCGCATCATGTTTTGGTTGTGCAAAATACGAAACTAGAAAGGGGCAGAAATCCTCGGTCACTGCCGTGTCTGGGTTCTTCCCTACAAGTGACCTGAGGTGAGTATGGATAAGCCAGATCAAGATTCGTATCCAACTTTTTTGCTTGCTCCCAGACACAAACTGGGCTGCTGTTGGTGCAGCCAGGGAAGAGGTTGCAGGGCACATTTAAGGCCAGATGCTGTGGTTAGGGAGACGTGGTGCTGGTTCTTTTTGTGTCTGGTGTGTGCAGGTGTTGGGAGAAGGTGTGGGGTTGGTTTGGCTTTCTGCTGCGCCCACTCCCAGATGAGACCTTCCCTGTAAAGATTTTTGGATTCTTAAGGATTTTTGGTCCTTCTAAGGGTTCTTGGTCTCATCACAGCAATAGCATCCATTGTCACCTGTATTCACAGACACCCTTTGATGCAGCATCTCCCAGCCTGCTCCAACCAGCCTGTTGTCACCAGGAAAGAGATTATGTGAGAGAGTATCTTAACATAAATTGCTCTTTCTTGGCAAGGTGAAGTCAAATAACAAGAGGCTCCACTAAACCCAGGTGATTGCGCTCTTTGTGTAGCTCCAAACATGCTCCAATGCTTTCAGCATTTAAAAATACTCCAAGGAAGCCTTTTCCATTGAGGAAGTCTGATGATGGTAGCTCCCCCACCCACCCTGTGGAGGTGGATGTATGTACAGCATCCGAGGAGCAGCGAGGGGGGCAGATCTTCTTGTCTCCTTGCTTCACCGAAATCCTGGAGCTAAAGCCACCCGATCTGGTGGTGTCTGAAGAGAACCTCCATACGCTGCTCTGGCAGCTCGGGATGGGCCTTAAAGGGAGAGAGATATTGCAGTTGGTTTCGGGTTGTTAGAAAGTGTTAATGAGAATTGGTCTGAATTTACACCGGGGAAAAGTGCGGAACGGGATCGACTTTGTGCTGTTCGAACTGGAGGTGGGAGGAGAAATGGGTCTGGGAGAGAGACAAAGGGAATTTTCTCGGGAGACACGCACGCTCCCCCGCGCAGTGGCTCGGGTGGCTGGATTGCCGCGCTGACCGAGTGAACTGCGCCGCAGCGCAGCCGCCCGGAATCTAGGGCAGTGGGAAAGCGTGCTCTCCTGGGGTGGGGGCCCCCGCCTTTGTCTGGCAGCCCCCTCCCTGCGTCCCCCCCGCCGCCTGCCGTGCCCCGCTTCCCCGCGCTGCCCGGCTCCGGCTGCGGCTGCGGCTCCACGCGTGTCCTGCGGGGCGCGGCAGGAGGGGCCGTGCGGGGGCCGGGGCACACCCACTCCACGCCGTGCCTCGCTGCCGGGGCGAGGGGCTTCCACTTCCCAACTTTCCTCCGCCGCACAAGGCAGTGATTGTCTGCAGCACTGGGGGTGTTTCTGTTGGGTGTTTCGGTGGGCTTTTTCCTCTTTTTTTTTTTTTNAACAACTTTCATCACAATGTGAAAAAGCATTGGAACAAGGCAGTTGCTGATTTTCCTGGCATGGCATGTTGGGTGGTGTTTTTCCCCTTCTTGTAAACACAACTTGCATCATCCGGACAATAAACCCTAGTGCAAAGAGATTTAGTTGGTTGGTTGTGGTCCTTTTGTGTGCATTTGTGTTTTTTGACACCACTTTCATCAGGTTTTCAATGCAGCAAAACCTTACCCTACACGCCATCAGGAGGGTTTATTTGTGAGGTTTCTTTGGGTGCTTGTCCTTTAACAAGGCTTTCATGTTAACGGGAAAAGAATGTCCCATCTTACCCGAGGTAGCTGAGGGTTGTTTATTTTATGATCCTCTTCAATTTTATGACTACAATAGAAAGAAAGACCAAGTTCTAATTTGTCCTTGGACCCTCTTGCACCCCATCAGCACTGTCAGAATGGACTGGTGGGGTATTTACAGGTGTAATTTGTATCTGTGCAGTGTAACAGTGCCTTGGGATAAATGAGAAGAGGGCTAAAAAGCTTTTGTCTGTAGAGATTATTTTGTATCTGATGAAAACAAGAAATATCAGGACCTGGAGTGATTTGTGGGGTGTGTTTTCCAAAATAAAACCATAATACAGTCAATGAAACAAAAAGTCCCACCTCTGGGTTGGCTTCAGAGCTGTTTGCTGTGGTTGGTACAGCTCCTCTGGGACTTCCAGGGGTCGTACTCCTGGGCTGGAGGTGCCAGTTGGTGCCAGGTGAGAGTCTCTAGACTGCATCAGTAGCAGAATATACCTGTGCAAGATTTGGCCTTGTGGCATCATCGAGGAGAAGGTCATCAGCAGGTTTAACTCTGAATTACACCAAAGTGAAATTATTTGAGGGATCTACTCCATGGGTTTTGGGCTGCTCAGAGTGAGAACATGTGGGATGGGCTCATGCCAAGGAAACTTAGATTAGATGTATCCAGCACCCTTGTGAGCAGCTGCCTTTGCTGGAGAGGTGGACCAAGCTCCTAGAGCCTTCTCCGTTGATTTTGATGGATTCATTGCCCTGATGCAGGGATAAGCAGAGAGGAGAAGGTGGCTTTGCATCCAGATCTCCCCCTGACCCCCGCCACCCATCTTGGCAATGTCTAGACTCAATTTATTTATATGTTTTCAGCCAGAGATGGCTGCTCTGCGGATTAATTCCAGTTAGCTGACTGACCTGGGCACCAGAGGCTCTCCACTCCTCCAGGGTTTGGTCCTGTGTGGGGATGTTTGTGATGTACTCAGGTAATTTGCAAACACATTTACTTTGAATCAATTGGTAATCAGTGAAATTAAAGAGAAAAAAGGGTGAGGGGAGGAACTGAGCTTGCAACTTCCTTCATCAAATGCTTTGGGATCTGCATTACGGACAAAACCCAGAATAATAGAAGGTAGGCTGTGGAAACACAATGAGAAAGGGCTTCATTCTCTGTTTAATGTAAAAATCTAAGTGGTAGGGGTCTGTCAGGGATCGACACACTGATGTCTGTGCGCTGCCATAATGAGGAGAACATAGGCCAAGTTGTGTATTAGTGCAGCTTTCACGGGTCCTTTTCTTCCCTTAGCTTCGTTTTGACACCACCTGCTAGGCAATTCCCTCCCATCCACCTCCTTCTGCTTTGAATAATCCCCTGAGTAAAATGCTTTGTTACATGGTGTTTTCAAATTTCAGCTATGCATGAAGGAAGTGCCAAAAAAACACCCCATGCAGGACAAATTTTGTTTGGAATAATTGCATCGGGGTGTGCTGCCCATCTGGTTGGGATGTCATGGGCCACATCCTGATCCAGCTGTGCTCCATCAGAAACAGGGTGATCTCAGAGGAGGTTCAGCCCCTTTTTAGTGTGCAAAGTAGAGTCAGGACTGGGGCTGAGATGAGCCCAGAGCTTTGGCACTGAGTAAATCACGTTTAAGCCCAGCCTGGTTTTAGCTGATGTAAACCAGTGCAGCGCTCCTAGAAGTTGTGGAGTTCTCTGGATTTTGGCTGCTGATGGTTTGGGCATTGCCTGTGCCAGTTTAGAGCTGCTGGAGGTCAGGACCGCTGAGCCCACTGGGCTGCTGGCCTTGCTGGAGTTGGTCTAATTTCCTAGGAGGTGATTTTCTCCTGTTTTTAAGCACAAGATCCCCATCTGTCTGTTTCCACAAAGCTGGCTTTCCTGTCTGCAGGCCTGCACAGAGACCCTCCCTCCTCCCCCTCTTCTCACACCACTGACTGCACCACGCGTCCTTTTGTCCGTTCCAGATCCTCCTTCCCCTCCCTCTCGTTGTGCTCTCTCATTGCCCATCTTCCTGTGCTGTTTTGGGGTATCTCGGCTTTGCCTCCACACCCCTCCATCTCTTCCTCCCTTGGAGGGATCAGAGTGTGCCTCTCCCTCAATTTCCATCACCTTTGCTCCATCCCTAACTCCTTCCCACTCCTCCAGCTCATGTAACGTGCTTACATTTGCCCTCATTCATGTGTATTCCTTGCCACTGTTCCCTTCCATCTGTCCCTAGCGTGGAGCCCCCGTCCTTTGTCACTGCTCTGCCTGTATGACCCTCCCTGTTGCCTGTGTGGTTGTTTCCTGTGGTGCCAGGCTCAGATCTCTTTCCCCCACATGCCATCATTGTCCCGCGGCTCAGAACAGCGCCGAGCGCAATCCCAGCCGTGCCACGCGCCTGCCTGAGGTCTCTCTGCACAGGAGAGCAAGCCTTGCGCTCCAGAGGCAGAGCATGGGTCACTGCAGAATTCGATGGAGCTCCTGCAGCCTGGGGTGATGCACAGGGAGGCATTTTCAGCTCGATGCTTGCTGTGAACACCCCTGTCTTTCCATGTGATGCTCTGGTGATGTCCCTGGGGAAATGGTAGCATCTCAGTTAATCTTCCTAAGATGGAATCTCCCTCTTTGGAGTGGGCGGCACAGGAGTGGGACAGGGAAATGTCTGCTAGGGGTGGGTCAGGGACAGCCCATTCTGCCCAGGGGTGCCAGAGGGCACAGGTGGCCTCTCACAGTTTTATCCAAGCTCTCGTTGGGATGAACCTTTATTATGGATTTTGCCTGTGTGGAGTTATGCTACAGTTGAGCCGTGCCTTGCTCTATGAGATTCTGTCCTTTGAGTTTCCTGGGAACTAAAAGCACACCGCTGGGAGACCATTGGTCCACACGGGCTGTTTGGAAACTTTATTCAACGAACCATCACAAATGTACCTCATGGTGCAAACTCTGGGGGAGTAACCCGTGGCTACACTGGATTTGGCAGGGAGTGGATTTGGTTTAGATTTGGGGATTTGCCTAGATGCTTCTTTGTGTCAGATCTGGCATTTCCATTCCCCAGGAACACGGAATTCCTGTCTCAGAGATGGGTTTAGTGCAGCAGCGCTGTGATGTGGAGTGTTAAGAGGAAATTTTGCGGGAGCACAAGGCAGGAGACAGCTACTCCAGCTCCAGAAATGGGGAATGAATGCTCCGGGAGCTGAAGCAGCTCTGAGGAGTTGAAGTCTCCCTGGGAGGCGAAGTTCTGATTTACCGGCCTGTGTGGCGCGCCGCTGCCAAGCCGCCCCGAGGGGCGGTGGGTTCTCAGCTGTGCCAGGGCTGCCTGTGCCCGCGCTTGGCCGGGGCCGTGCCCGTGCAGCCGGCGCCACGAGTGGGACTGGCTGGGCTGAGCGTGCTCCATGCTGGGCACTGCTGGAGGCGGCAGCAGCTGCAGTGCCTGCGAGCCCAGGGAGTCATTCCTGTCAGCTGTAGTGGCATGAGGCTGTTTCCATCCTCACAGGTGCAGGCTTCAGTTCTTGCCAGTGATACAGGGTGGTGGGATCGCTGCATTCCAGTGAATGCCCCGATGTCACCAGCCTGTGTCTCACGAGAGGAGCTGTGGATGAGTGGCAGCCCTGAGCTCCCAGCCTGAGAGATGCTGTTATTTATTAGGATCTGTATAAATAATAATGTTCCAGCCCAGGAGCTGAGGAATCTGCATTTCATGGTTGCAGAGGTATCGTTTGCAAGTCCTTGTGTGTTGAAGTGTGATGTCAGTGGAGTGTGTGGAGGAAAACCTGCTGGTGTCAGGTAGTCAAAGAAGTACAGTAGATTGTCTTTTCTGGGAAGAGAAGGTGGGGTAGGAGGTGCTGGGGGATCTCACACAATGCTGTGTCCTCTGGTTCTGTGAGCCCTGAGTCAGACACCCAAATCCTCAGGAAGCCATAGCAAAGTGGTCACCTCACTCCATCTGCACTGGAGAATCATAGGTTGTAACTTTTCTTTGAGATCTGAGCTCGGCATGTCTCCTGCAGAGGAACCCCCAGTCTGTGCGGGAACTTGGTGCCAGGCTTCAGAAATGCCTTGGGACACCAGGTGAGGCTTTTCAAGAGAGGGGTCTGAGAGGCAGGACAGCAGCAAGGACAGGTCCAGGAGTAGTTTAGAGGACTGTGCCACATCTGTAAAAACACTTAGTTGCTCGATGGCATCCTGGTGTCATCTGGGAACCTGGAGCCAAAGAGCTGGATCAAGACCCTCCAAAATATCATTTGGAAGCCAAAACACACTGGAAAGTCTTTTGCCCTTTTTGGGAAAGCAGAAGGCTGTTTTCTGAGCTACAAGGAGCTGAGGAATGGGCTTGGCTGGTTCTAGGAGGTGGGGAATGGGCTCAATGGGCTCTGGGACATGGATACTGGTACACAAAAGCACCACTTGGCCAGTGGTCTCGGGAGAGGGTCTGAGCACCTGGAGCACAGCCTGCTGTGGGGCTCACAGGAGGGCAGCCCTGCCCCATTTCTTGCTGTTCCAGCCCCAAAGCAAATCCTGGCCTCCTGCTACTCCATCTAGCCATCTAGCTCTGCTGGCATTGGGAGTACTGCCATATGTGCAGTGGCGAGGCCCAAACTGCTGCATCTCTGCAGCTCCCCTGCAAACTTGTTCCCCTGAAGTTCACCACATTCACCCCAAAACTTCCTCAGTAGTCCCAAAATCCTCTGACTCTCTGGAGTCATGGAAGATGACTCCCCTTGGGAGCTGGGCCAGGGTGGCCAAGAGGTTCCACATTGGCCATCCAGGCTGTGGCCCTGACATCCCCCTGTTCTTCTATGACCTTCAGGCTGCCCCATGCATCAGCCCTGTCCTCAGAGACAAGGACAGACCATTGTCTCTGGGGAGCCATCCTGGGGCTCTGGGGACAGGTCTCCTCCCAGAGACCGCTGACCTCTGGGGTTGGCTTGGATTCTCCATTACTCCATGGTGTTGGGGTGTGTGGAAAGGAGATCTTAGGGATGATTGCTGAGGAAAGGCAGTTAGGGGGGATGGTGTGGTGGGGTGCAGCACACAAAATGACGATCCCCATTTTGGGGAATGAGGGAGCACGGCACTCCTGAGGGAGGGAGTCTCTGGGAATGGTGAGGATGGACTTCCCTCTGGCATTTCTCCTCAGGATTAGGGGGATAGGGCTTTTCCCTTGTTCCATGTCCTGCGCAGTGGCTGCCACGTGGCACAGGAGATTATGGCCAGTCAGCCTAGTGTGTGCAGAGCAGGGCAAGTGGTAGGACAGCCTCGTTAACTGCCATGCCTTCTTCTCTCTCTTCCCAAGGCTGCAAGATCAAAGCCCTGCGGGCAAAGACCAACACCTACATCAAGACCCCAGTGCGGGGGGAGGAGCCGGTCTTCATGGTGACGGGGCGGCGAGAGGACGTGGCCATGGCCCGGCGGGAGATCATCTCAGCGGCCGAGCACTTCTCCATGATCAGAGCCTCCCGTAACAAGGCGGGCACCACCTTCGGCAGCGCGCCCACTCTGCCAGGGCAGGTCACCATCCGGGTGCGTGTGCCCTACCGCGTGGTGGGACTGGTGGTGGGCCCCAAGGGAGCCACCATCAAGCGGATCCAGCAGCAGACCAACACCTACATCATCACGCCAAGCCGAGACCGGGACCCCGTCTTTGAGATCACTGGTGCGCCGGGCAACGTGGAGCGTGCCCGGGAGGAGATTGAGACACACATTGCAGTGAGGACAGGCAAGATTCTGGAGTACAACAATGAGAATGACTTCCTCTCCAGCAGCCCTGACTCCGGCATGGAGAACCGCTACTCAGAGGCTTGGCGGGTCCACACGCCGGCGCCGGGCTGCAAGCCCCTCTCCACCTTCCGGCAGAACAGCCTGGGCTGCATCGGTGACTGCTCCGTTGATCCCGTCTATGAGACCCCTCGGCTGAACGACCAAAATGACTTTAACTACGGTTACCTCTTCCCCAACTATGGTGTGAACAAGCAGGATCTGTACTATGGGGTGCCGGAGTCGGGGGCCCCAATGTGGGCTGGGCAGGAGAACACCAACCCTGTCTCGGTGCTCTTCTCAAAGCAGCAACGCTCCAGCAGCACTGGCACCATCCATCCCACCTCCCATCGCTCCCCATCCTCCTCCATCCCAGAGCCCAGCCTGTCTGGGCTGCCCAGGCGGTCACAGGGGGAGCCGCTCCAGGGGTTTTCCAAGCTGGGAACACCCTCCGCTGCCCGGACGTCAGTCGCCAGCAGCCGCGAGTGCATGGTGTGCTTCGAGAGTGAGGTCACGGCTGCGCTGGTGCCGTGCGGCCACAACCTCTTTTGCATGGAGTGTGCCGTGAGGATCTGCGAGAGGACTGATCCCGAGTGCCCCGTTTGCCACGCGGCAGCCACTCAGGCCATTAGAATATTTTCCTAAAGAGACAGAGCAGGGCATTAGGGGGGTGGGTGTAGGAAGGGAGAGTGGGGGGGTCCGTGAAAGAAAAATGATGATGATAATAATAATGATAATAATAATAATAATGACATCTGAGGAACAAAAAA
>VZRX01012800.1:14453-35566 GCA_013398075.1 Notiomystis cincta
ATGGGGTGCCCAGAGAGAGGCAGCCCCAGCCCTGCCTGTTGGCATCCATGGGGAGCCCGGTTGCAGGGCTTAAACAACAAATTCGCGTAATTTTTTTTCCTCTCTTTTTAAATATATGTATATATATAAAAATCTTAAAAAAAAAAAAATAAAAACAAAAAACAAGAAAAATGCCCATGACCTTAACTATTTGCTCTGACTTGTATCTTCCTTGATAGGTGACTAAAAATGGCTTGTTGGTCTAATTCACCAGCAATAATGATAACTAAAGACAGCCCCCTCCTTCCTGTACCCGTCCCTTTTCTGCAGCACCCACCGAGCCAGGTCCTTGCCCTTCTCCCCTTCCTTCCCACTACGAGGATGCCCTTAGTGACCCCTTCTTGCAGTGTGAACCAGCTGGACTGAACCTCGCTGGCTTCAGCTGCCCCCACGTTCCTTCCCAGGCTTTTGGGATAACCCCCTCGAGGTGCTGAAGTGATGGGGACATCCCACTTGTGCCTGGGCTGGAGGGAGGCAGGTGGAGCTGGGACCCGACACACCAAGCCGGGTCTTATTCCCTCTGGATTAGGAGCAGCAAGACCCTTATGGGAAGCCTGGTCCGCGAGACCTCCATTCTGCAAAATCACGTCCCACCAGAGCGAGATGGGTTCCTGGGAGTGATGGCAGGACACGAGCACCCCCCGAGGGAGGCTCGTGCCAGTGGGCGCCGCTGGTTTCCTTCGGCCCAGCTGGGGAGTGCGGTGTTCCCTGGGGTTTGCCTCAGCCCACCGTGGGGCCAGGTGGGGACCGGAGTGACCCGCGCCGTGAGAATGCCGGTGGTGATCTTTCGCGAGGGAGCGGAGGGCACAAGCGGTGGCACCGAGGGCAGGTGCCCAAAGCCCGGGGCTGCGAGCAGAGAGAGCAGAGCTGCGCTGAGGGCGCGGAGCTGCTGGCAGGACGTGTCCAGGTGCAGGCAGAGCAGCCCCGCAGGGACGGAGGGACCGGAGCGCGGTGCCCGCCCGGGGACTGACACTCGCGCTGTGCCCGCCAGCCGCCGATTCGGCACCGGCTGCGGGAAAGGATCGGGGGCTTGGGGCCGTGCTGAGTTTGGGGCTCATCCTGCTTTCCTGGGGGACGTGACCTCTTGGGCAGAGCCGTGTCAGGGCTGTGGGAGCGAGGGCTCCCCGGTCCCGGCGCGGCACGGGGATGTCGCCAGGGCCGCGCGGTGCCGGGACGGGGTCGCGCCCCCCAAAACTGCGCCCTCGGGCGGTGTTTGCGACCCGCCGCGGCCGGGACAGCGACTCCGGGGTAAGGGACGGTGCGGGGAGCGGCCGGCAAAGCATAACAAAGGGAAACGGAGGGATAAAGTAATACCATGCTGTGATGTCATCCTCATCGACATAAATTATATAGAGAATAGTGTGTATTATAATACATAACAAAAGAAAGAAAAAATAACCAAAATTGGATTTATAGTTAATGAGGAGATACTATAAAAATATCTTGTCCTAGCTCCCATTTGCAAAAGTATTTTTCAGCTGGAGGGATATCTATTATTTTTTTCTCTTTTCTTTCTTTCTTAAAAAAATAATAATCTTCATACATACAAAGGCTCAGACTGTTAATATTGTTAACCTCTGAAATCAAAATACTCCAATCTGCTTTGTTTGGTGTTTGAAGGGTTTATTTTGATGCATTTCCTGGTGTTTTTTAAAGAGAGAGAGAGGAGGGAAAAAAAGATTAAGATTTTAAAATTAGAACATTTCTTTATAATTTAATATTCTATTTTAATAAATGCATTTATTACATGTAAATGTAGCAAGGAACTGGGCTAATAAAAATACTTTTTATTAGGTAATTTATTATAAGAAAAAAGGATATTTTATTTTATGATAAAGTGATCCTTAAAAGTTTAGAAGGTTTAGAATATATGTAGGTTAAAAAATACATTTGTATCCAGAGTATTGCTTAAAAAGTGTTTTTAATATATGTTTCCTTTTTCGTGTGTGCGTGTGTGTATGTAAAGGTGATAGTTATGGTGCAGATAGCCCTTTCCACAAATAAGAAATTAACACAGTTGGATGTATTTAAACAACAAAAAAAAAAAAAAAAAAAAAAGGGAAATAAAAAGAAGAAAAATAAAAAANGGATTGACTTCTGTCCAGGCAGCAGTTCTGCCGCCTCGCCGGGATCACGTTGGGAAAGGTGACCTTGTGCCAGCTTGGCCTAATGCCCTCCATTAAAACAACAAAAAAAAAAAAAAAGAAAAAAAAGGTAATTAAAAGCAGAGAAATAGAAGAGAAAAACCACTATAAACCCAAGCCTGTGCCCCCCATCCTGTGGCTGCACCATCTGGGAATCCCCTTGGAAAGGGTTCAGGTCTGGGTGGGCTTTGTCTCTGGGCTGGCTCTGGGGCAGTCTTTGGGCAGCATCACCCCGTGCTGGCCCTGGCGAGCTCTGGCCCTGCTGTGGCACAGCACTTCCTGGGCACCCTGAGCGTGCCAGGGTCCAACCCAGCCCAACCCACCACCCGGGCAGGCACTGGGGAACAGGGTTTGCTCCTGCTGTGGTTCCCTGGGGCAGGGGCTTGTGAAGAGCTGGGTGCTCAGAAGGCAAAGCTGGCACTGCTACCCCGCCCTCCTCCTTATTGCCAGCACTGCCAGCCTGATCCCATCCCAGGGAGTCGGAGGAGTTTTGTCCTTGATCTGGTTCCAGCGAGCCCAGTGTAATGTGAGGATTTAGGGTCCTTTCCACAGCCTTGCGGGAGGGACTGACGGCCACTGCCGGCGCAGATGCCTGACTGGAGCGTGCTCGAGGGGGGCTCTATACGCCTGGAGGGGCTCTGTACACCTGGAGGGGGCTCTGTATGCCTGGAGGGGCTCTGTACACCTGGAGGGGGCTCTGTATGCCTGGAGGGGCTCTGTACACCTGGAGGGGGCTCTGTTCACCTGGAGGGGCTCTGTACACCTGGAGGGGGCTCTGTACACCTGGAGGGGGCTCTGTACATCGTCTGTTGCCTCCCTTCAGGCTTTGGCTCCATCTCATCCTGTGCTGGGCGGGTTGCAGGGACAGGAGGATTTGGTCCCAGTGTTCAGGCCAGGCATATCTTGAGAACATCCATGGTCACTCCTTTGGAGCTTGTGCCAGACCAGAGCCGTGGGCTCGTCCTGGTGCTTTAACGAGCCTTTAATGGGCTGAGCTGACACAGAGCTCTCGGCAACTCCAGCCCATCCTAAATGGGAACGTCACCCTGTCTGCTCCTCCAGGCCAGGGTGGGCACAGCTCCTGCAAGACACCGATGCAGGGACAGCCAGAACACTGAGAGTGCCCCCGGCTGGGTTCCAAGCTTCCTTTAATTCAGGAAAGCACTTCAGCATGCGCTTGGCTCCACCACATCCTGGAGTGTTTCACAGGATCTTGTCCCAGGGGCTGCTTTAGGGATGTGCTGAGCAGCCCTGACCTCCCTGTGGGCTGGGGAATAGGAGGGGCAATCTGTCCCTCTCACACCCTGAATCCAGCTCGTGTCCCACTCCCCCTCCCAAAGCAGCAGGAAGACGGGGTGATGCTTCTGCTCTGTTGCCTTTCAAAGAACCATTTTAAAATAAGATTTTTTTCTGTTTGTTTGTTTTTAACCAAAAATGAGAAGAAGAAAAAAGGTTTGCATTGATGGGTATTAAAAAAATGTTAATAATAATAATAATAAACACTCAAATTTATTTCATATAATCCTAGAGTAAAGATTAAAAAAAAAATTAACTAGTTCAAAATAGTAGATGCTATCCATATTGTTTAATCTATAGTAGATCCAAGTGATCCCAGACAGAGCAGAATGTAAAATAAACTTGTGAACACGATCATTGTTAACTTCCCCAGGAATTCCATCTTTTTCGGTACTATTTTTCTGAAGCAAACAAATAAATGACCGAATGCCTAACAAAATAACGGCCACCAACTGGTACCTTCTGTCAATCAAAGTCCTGAAGTTATTTTTATAGAGGGGAAAAAAAAGACAAAAAAAAAAGGGATCTAATAATATGTATTTTTTTAAAAAGATACGTTTGGGGGTTTATGTTGTTTTTTTAATAAAAATAGACAGATTTGGCTAGTCATGGAACAAAATAAGGAAGTTTTAGGCCATTAATTTTTGCCTTATTCTGACTTCTAGCCTTGGGCTTGAAGCAAGAAATTGCAGAAAAACTTTCAAAGTTGCTGTTACTTTCCTTGGGCTGTTCTTGATTTTTGAACTTCTCCAAGCACCAAAGGTGTGGGAAGATTCTGGGATGGGCAGGTGGGACCGTCCCAGGTGGGAAGGAGAAGGAAAGGAAGATTGGGTGATCTCCCCTCTGTAAGGTGACAGACAGAGCTCGAAGGCAGCGAGGTGCCGGGCGGGGGCTCTGCCCTCGCACTGGGCAGTGTCAGGGCATTAGGGTTGGTTTGTTCCCTCTTTCTTTGTTTTCTTTCTTTTTCTTGGCTCTCTCTCGCCCCGGTTGCGTTGCACCAGGAAAATGCCGTGCACCTCGGGATGAGCTCACTTGCTTAGCATGTGGCATCTTCCAGATTTGGTTTGTTGGGTGTTTCTTTGCTTGGCCTCCAACCATCAGTTTTGAGCACTGGAGCTGTGGGTGAGGTGTTTGGAAAAGTCCCTGCTGGCCTGAGAGGGCCTTCTCACAGCTGTGATGGGCCATGATGTCCCTTTGCTTCCCGACAGCTGCCCTGACACTGTCCTGCTCGTGGGAGAGTGACACTCATGGCACATGCCTGGGTTTTGGCTGCAGGAGCACAGAGGAGGCTGAGGCCCATTCTTAGCCAGCACAGTGTGTTGTGCTCTGGATGGATCCTGAGTCCCTGCAGTGCTGAGAGTGGGAGCAAGAGCTCCTCGAGCTGGCAGCACACAGTGAGTGCTGCATTGGCAGACCTGCTCTGAGCACTGCAGGGCAGGGCAACACAGCCCTGGCACCAGCACTGAGGCAGGACATAGCCCAAGCCCCTGCAAGGTGCTCCATTTGTTCCACAGACAGGCCAGCACTTCTCTCTGGAGTGCTTGTGATGCTTTTCATTGCATCAAAATCTCTGCTTAAAGGAGAGAACTCAGAAAGAAACATCCGAGAGGCAACGTTGTCATTAGCAAAGCCGAGTGCCACAAAGAAAACACCCTTGGAAGTTGGTTCCCTCTGGGTTTAGCCTTTGCTCCTCTCCTCTGTGTTGTGGCTCAGCTGTAGCAAACCCACAGATCTCTTGCATCTTCGGAGCATCCACACAGATGCCTTTGAGAAGCACGGTGGCCACCCCTTGCTCCCTGATGGTGCCTGCTTCAGGGGGTTGGGGTAGCCTTTACCAGCATTCATCACTCAACAAAGCCATGCAATAGGTCAGGACAGGAATGAAGACAGTTCTCATTCGGTTTCTGCGTATAAATAGCACTGTGAATCTGAGATCTCTCCCCGGGACCCTCCTGGCATGCTGGGGCGTTTCGGGAAGCAGGGCACGATGTCTCCTGCACTTCCAGGGGCTTCATGCTCGGTGGAATCAAGCACCTGGTCCTTCCCTGCTGGGGCGGTGAGGCAGCCTGTTTGCTCTTTCGGTTTTGTTTTACCTCATTTTTTTTATTTGATACTTGAAGAAGCGTCAGTGATGGACATTGTACAGTGGTGCCCTGGACTGGAGAGTGGATGCACTTTATCGTCACTTGTGTATGGACAATAGGTCCCATCCCACCTCTGCCAAGCCCCAGCAAGGTGTCCTTGGTGGCAGCAGAGCCAGCGTGGGCTGGTTCTTCCAAAACCCTCTCTAAGATGTCAGGGAACAATCTCTGTGTTTTAGTGTGGGTTTTCACATCCTGTAGAAACTTGAAGTCACGTTCTGCTGTCAGCTGACCCAGTGAAAAATTCAGCTGGAATTGTGCTAGGCAGGCTTTGGTTTGCCTATGCTGTGCCAGCAGGAGACAGCAGAGGTTGGGCAGCTCCTGCCTCCCTCCCATGGGATTCCCCAGTTCCAATGGGTTACTCTACTGGAATCTGGAGTCACTGCAGCCCTGGTAGGCTGCAGCATCCTTGCTGGATCTGCTCCAGCATCACTTCAGGGCTGCTAATGGAGCAAATTGAAAGTCACCCCCAGCAAAGTGACACTAATGTAAAATCTGGAGTAGTTCCACTACTATCTGTGTGAAAATGAAGTCCTCCTCCAATGGTGGCACCAGGTGGCTGACAGCAGGATGTGCTTTCTGGGCTTATGATGATGCTTTTGAAACAACTTGCAGAGAATTGGAGTGGTGAGATGTAGCAGTGTGGTGTGACTGTTGAGAACTTCTCTTGGTTCCCAGGAGCTGGGACACAAGATGCAGTCACAGGCTGTTTTGCTTATCTTTTTCTTTATGACTTCTGTTTGAGATAATCATAAAAAAAAAGGAGGGAAAAAAGGACCAGGGGCTGGATCCTGTTTTGCAGTATGGGATTTGCTCCTGAGTTAGCAAGCAGTGTTAAGCAAACATGAAAGGCAATGGGCACGAGGGCTGGTGGATCCCAGACTGACAGATCTGGCAGCCGCTGCAGAGCCGGCTCTGATCCCAGCCCCTGGTGAGCCAAGGAAATCCCCAGGGATGCCCAGAGCAGCCCCCGGGCACCCGACTGCGCAGTCGGGAGCCTATGGAGCTGCAGAGGATTTCCTCTGGCTCTGCCCTGGTATCAAAGAGATCCAGGCTCCAGCTTGCTGCTGTCGGGACTCTGGCAGAACAGCTCCAGTGGGATTTCCCACGTGAGATGTGCTAAAATGAAATCCAAGCCAGGGGGTCCCCGCAGCAGCTGATCTCACTGATACTCACCCAGGGTAGCACAGCCCTCCCTCACCTTTCATGGCTTTGCTTGCACAGCATCACGTTGACTTCCTCTCATCCTTGCTTCAGACTGATGTACAAGTCCGTGTGTATCCGCTTTCCCAGGGGTCCGGGCGCTCTCGCACGCTCCTGCTCCACGGTACTCCCACCTTGTGCTGAGCCATCTGGCCACGGAGTTGCCTGGCCATTACCAGCCATGCTGACTGCGTGGCCCTTCCATTCAAAGTCCATTCCCTAGTATTTTGTGTTTGCTTTTTTTTTTTTTTTTCTCCTCTTTTAACATCATAGGAAACCTGTAGTCGGGATTGTTACTATTGGAAACTGATCACATGTTCCATCCAGGTATTTTCATCTCTCTGGCGTTACGCAAAAATAAAGGCCTGAGAGAGAGATTTAACCGAACATAGAAGTAGAGTTAGGCTTGTTGTCTGAGTTTTGAGGCATATAGTATAATGGGAGAAGGAAAAAAATTAAAATAAAATTAAAATAATGATGTTGCACAACTTGTAGAAAACAAAGAAGGGAAAGGGTTAATGTATTAAATGTGCTAAATTACATTAAGAACTTAATTTTATTAAAGTATTATTACTTAAGAAACTTGATATCTGCTCTTGGTTTGTGTCTGTTTGCTCTTTAGGAAGGGCCAGCAGCAGTGGTTGGGAACAAGGCCCTGTTGGGCTGAGTTCCAGGGCAGTGGGGCTGGACCTCCCTCTGCCACCCCTCCTGCATCTCCCATGAGTCCCATGCTTTTAGTAGCATTTCTTGAGGTTCATTAAAGCACTTGTGAGATGATGAGCCTCTTGAGGCAGCTGCTTCTCCCTATCCTGGTGCTAGCAGGTCCCATATCTGTGAGCCACCCTGTGCCACATTTCACCCTTCCCACTTCTTCATCCCAGCAGAAAACATCTAAAAACTGGAAAGCCTGGAACAAAACTGAGTTGCCCAGCCCAAAAATGTCTCCATGAGTTTAAATGAACACACCATTCTCTGTGTCCATGCCAGTGGCTGGCTGATGGCATGTCCATTGGCAGTGAGCTGGAAGGGACACCTGGCTCAGCCCTGTCCCTTCGTGGAGCCCTTTGGAGCAGCATACCCAGCAGGCCCACCCCTCCAGCAGGTGGGGCTGACATCACCTCTTGGCACCATGTTTTGGTGTGGGCAGATGGTGTGGGAGGACATGGTGCTTGGCAGCTCCAGCTGGTCTGCATGTTGCCAGGGCTATGCCAGCTGAGGTGGGCACGGGGTAAAGCGCAGCCCATGGGGCAGTGGCCACCACTCACCTGGGAACAGCCTCCAGCTGCAGTCAGACCCAGGGTATGACAGAGGAAGGGTCTGGTCAGCTCAGGGATGAGACTGCCTCTGAGGGGGCAGTGCTGTAGTGCAGGGACACAGTGCCAGGGGGCTGGAGTGGCTGCCCAGTGGGTGGATAAAAAGGGGCACCCATGTGGTGCAGCCGCTTCTGCGCCCTGTTTGTGCATCCCCACACTGCGCCGGCAGCAGGATCCCACCTGTTCTTCTAATCCTGAATTTCAAGCTCTCCCCTCTGGCCTCCCAGCAGGATACCCCCTTGCCCAGGCTATAGTCATACCTTCCTCCCAACCCTCCTCCTCCTCACCCTTCATTGCCTGTGGATGCATCCCAGATGCACCATGAGGGCCCGGCACTGCTCTTGCCTCAAGGAAAGACCTGGTGGAGAGAGAAGAAGCTTCAACAGCAGCTTTATTTGGGGATTTTGCCTCAATTTCTGTTTCATCGACAAATCATGCCCCAAGGGGAGACCCCAGCCCAGTTCCTACTGGCACAGCCAAGTGAGATGCAGTAAATGGGGGCAGCTGTGGAGAGAAAGAGATCCCCCAGAACTCCACACTGTGACAGGGGCCACGCTCTCAGCACTGGGTCAATGGGGGAGGCTTTGCCCCCTGCACCACTCTTGATTGACACCTGCCAGCAGCACTGGGCTCAGCACAGTCTGTCCCAGCATCTTGGGCGATGCTCACCCTGGGGGGTGGCCGCTGTCTCCCAGGCAGGGGACAAAGCCGCTGTCATCCTGCCGATGTAGCAGACACGCCATCCAGTGGTGGCAGGTCCCCAGGCTGGGCCAAAATGCTCGAGCAGGGAAGGGCCAAACCATGCCAGGGGGTCTTCACAGCTGGAGCTGAGGGGTTCCCAGTGCTGATGCCAGCTCCCACACGGGGAGCTGTTCAGAGGGACCACGTGTGCACCCTCAGCACCTCATCTCTGCCCTCACCCTCAGATCCCCAAATTCCTGGTCCCCCCTTGTCCCCTCCTGGGGCTTCCCAAAGGCCAAGGCCCCCCAGCCCCTGCTCCCATGTCTTTCTATGGAAGAGTCACAGCTTTTGCCTTTGCTGGGGTCATGCCACGGGGCAGGGAGGAGGGAGTCACAACACAAAAACAGTGTCACCCCCACACCCCACCCTGCATGGCCCCAGCAGCACCCAGAGGCACTCCCAGCTCTCAGCGCCGCAGGGACAGGGCTGGGCACAACCAGCCGCATCACTGCTGGTTTCACCAGGCAGAAGGGTGCACCCAGTGTCCCCCTCCCCACCCACCCCACGGGGCTGCACACAGGGTGTCACCAAAGAGGGACTCATCATGTTTGGGCTTGTTCAGTGCCACCCAGTCACCCACTGACTGTGCCTGCAGGGCTAAAGAGAGCAGGGACACAGGGAGTGGCATGCCCCCAGCCTTGGGGACAGAGGGGAGACACCCTGATGCTTTGCCTCCCCCTGTTTTTGTCGGTCCTACATAAACACAGGCAGAGAAGCATCCAGGCAGTATGATGGTGCACACAGAAGCAGCCGCCAGCCTGCACTGGCCAGGGAGCCACAGCAGGCAGAGGTAGAGGGTGGGACAAATGATGCCACCATATGCTGGGTGGTAGGGGGTCAAGGTGGGGGCACGCCAGGGGCTCAGATGTTCTGGCAGCAGGGTGCCTGGCGGCCCTCCTGCTGCGTGGGCAGCACCCGGATGGGCTCGATGGTGGTGGAGGGGCCAAACTCCGACTCCGGCTGCCCAGTGATCTGCCTCTGGGACACGATGCGGTAGATCTCTGCCAGCAGAGAGAGAGGGGAAGTGAAAAAATTCTTTAGGTAAATATTTCAGCGGGGGATCCCTTCCCTCCACAAACACACAGCTCCAAGGGGTGCAAATGCCCACCTCTCCCCATCCAGGCGAGCAGGATTCCAACCCAGATCCCACCCAGTACAGTCAGGCCCACAGGGGTGTCCTGGGAGGACACAATGTCCAAAGCCATCTCTATTCCTGTCCCTCCCTTTCCTGATTGCCCCTTACCTGAGAGGATGTTGTGGAAAGCTGTCTCCACATTGGTGGAGTCCAGAGCAGAAGTCTCAAGGAAGGACAGCCCATTCTTCTCTGCAAGAACAGTGTGAGCTCAGGTGGGTGCCATGAACTCCAGCCAGATGGGGTGGGACTGGACAGGATAGGGGAAGATACCTGCGAAGCTCCTGGCCTCATCAGTGGGCACGGCCCGCAGGTGCCGCAGGTCACTCTTGTTGCCCACCAGCATGATGACAATGTTGGCATCAGCGTGGTCCTGCAGCTCCTTCAGCCAGCGCTCTGCGTTCTCATATGTCAGGTACTTGGCGATGTCATAGACGAGCAGAGCCCCCACTGCCCCCCGGTAGTACCTGGGGCACGGTGAGGGGACAGGGTCACTACAGGGGCCCAGGCAAGGGCCCCAGCTTGGGAGCAGGGAAACTCACGCTGAAGTGATGGCCCGGTACCGCTCCTGCCCAGCCGTGTCCCAGATTTGAGCCTTCACCGTTTTGTTGTCCACCTGGATGCTCCTCGTGGCAAACTCCACCCCAATGGTACTCTTGCTCTCCAGGTTGAACTCGTTGCGGGTGAAGCGTGAGAGCAGGTTGCTCTTCCCCACTCCGGAGTCCCCGATGAGCACAACTGGGGGGCACAAATACAGTGTCAGCTCCCCCAGCCACCCAGGAAAGCCACCCATCCCACAGCCTGGCAGGGATGGGAATACCCCCATCTGCCCCACCCCGTCCAGACCCCACCTCCATCTCATCCAGGAGAAGCTGACAGATGAGGGGTGAAGCAGAGCAGGACTTGCTGCCTCCACTCCTCCCAGCAGCAGCACTGCTGCCTATAAATACCCCTTGAGAAAATCCCTGCTATCACTGGGAAGTTGACAGGAGTTTCTGCCCCTGGGGATGGGAAAGCACCTTATGCACTGATGTACCTGAAATGGGCAGAAACCCAGGGTCAGGACCTGTGCAGGGAGAGCCAGGCCAGAGGCCAGGCAGAACAAGGGTTCCTCTTGCCAACCCTTGTGTGCCCTCCAACCCTGAGGGCACACAGGAGGACTTAAAGACCTGGTTTGAAAGCAAGCATTCTCCTCCTCCTCCTCCTCCTCTGCTGCTGCTGCTGGTCCAGCCCATGAGCTGGGAAGTCCCTGGGTGTGGGTTAAATGTATTTTCTGCCTATCCCAGATCTGGCTAGTTCCTGTAAAACCTGGTGAAACAGGCTCTGGGGAGCTTTATCACACACCTCCCCAGTCAAGTTTGTTGAGTTTATGACTCAACAGGTTTTTGGTTTTATTTTTTCAAGTTATTTTTAATTCCCTCACTGCCGATCCTGTTCATTCCCCAGGTGTACTCAGATACTTCACTTCGCTCACCTGTGGGACAGGGCTGGACAACAGCAGGGCTGAGGTCACAACCATCCAGTGACCACAGTGGGGAGGACATAGCAATAGCAGCACCAGCAAGGGGCCACTGGGATGCCACACACTGCAGGAGCTGCAGCAAGGCACAACTATACTCAGTCAAGGCTCAGCAGCCATCACCCTGCAAGGATGTTGCTCCATGTCCTGGATAACCCCTTCCACCAGCTCCAGCTCATGGACGTGGCTCCCTTGCATGCTGCAAAGCCTCCAACAATGCAGCCACCCTGCTGACAAAACCCTCAGTGTAGGGCAGCCAGCAAACAGCCTGGCTCCAGGAAGCCCAGCAGTATGTGGAACAGCTCCCTAGGACCACTGAGGGAAGCTGGAAGGCACCAGAGTGTCACTGGCAATTGCTGTGTCAGGACAGCTAGCGAATGAGGGAAGGGCAGCTTCTCCACAGCATCACAGAATGGTTTGGGTGGATGGGACCCTAAAGCCCACCTTGTTCCACCAGACCTGGTTGCTCCAAGCCCAGTCCAACCCAGCCTTCAACACTTCCAGTGATGGGACAGCCACAGCTTCTCTGGGCGCCCTGTGTCAGGGTCTCACCTCCCTCACAGCCAAGAATTCCTTCCCAATATGCCATGTAATCCTGTCCTCTGGCAGCAGGAAGCCATTCCCCCTTGTCCTGTCCCTTCAGGCTCTTGTCCAAAGTCCCTCTTCAGCTCCCTCGGAGCCCCTTTAGACACTGGAACGGGTTCTGAGGTTTCTCTAGAGCCTTTTCTTCTACAGGCTGAATATCCCCAGCTCTCCCAGCCTGGCTCCAGCCCTTGGAGCATCTCTGTAGCCTCCTCAACTTCTTCCAGGAGCTCCACATCCTTCCTGTGCTGGGGGGCTCCTGAGGTCGAGGCAGCTCTGCAGGGGGGGGTGTCTCACCAGAGTGGAGCAGAGGGGAAGAATCCTCCCCTTTGCCTGGCTGCTGGGGAGGCTTCTCAACTGCTGGCCACTGCATGGCAGTCTGAGAGAACTGTAACAGCCTGGACTACCCCAGACAAGACTGTAGGAAATGCAGGCCAGTGGTGAACCGGGTTCATTATCACTTTCTGAGCCTTGAAGTTTTGATCTGAGCTCAGCTTTTTACCAATGGGAAATTGCTGCTTCCCCAGCTCAGTTGCCACAATCCCCATCCTGGCAGTGCTGTGCTCCATGGCAGGCTCCAGAGGCCTTTGGACTACACCAGGAATGCAGGGTGGGTGGTGCAGGGTCCTGCAGCCTGTGGGGGTGATGAGCCCCATGTCTCTGAGCTTGGATGGTTTGAGGAGCTGCAGCAGCACTCCCCAGGTCAGGTACAAAAGCATTTGACACATTCTGTCCTCACTGACTCCGAACACACATCCTGTGAGCACTGGTGAATATCCTTGGCACACCATGTCTCAGTGCAGGGATGAAAACAGCCTGGAGCTCCACAGAGGCCTCAAGGAAGGGTCCCAGGAGCAGCCGTGCCCAGAGCTGTTCCTCAACCATACTGAGCCCCGCCAGCAGTATCAGGGCCTTGCACAGCTGGAATTTGCATTGTAGTTTGGGATAATGCTGCTTCCAGCTGTGACAATCTCCCTTTTCTTAGGGGAGAGGCTGGGCTCCAGAGCTGTTAGACCCCGGGGACACTAGCTGAGCTCCATGCCCCTGGACACTGCATTCGCCTTTGACTTCGCTCCTGCTTTGGGAGGGATGAGCTGACCTTGCATTGAAAACTGAGTTCTCCTATTTCTTAAGAACTCCAGAGACCACCATGAGACCCAGGAGGGGAATCAAGATCCTATAGTGAGCTGCTCCCAGCCCTGGCTCCTGTAGGATGATGGGGGATGGACAGACACAGGAGGACCATGTGCTGAAGCTCCCTCAGAGCCTTTGGCACAGCCCTGGGCGGGAAGCGCAGAACAAAGCAGCTGGGAGAGCTCCTGCCTGGGCATCGTATCCAAGGCACCACTCAGCATCAGAGTTTCCCCCACACCAGGTCCCAGACTAACTCCAGGGAGGAGGATTTTCCTGGGCAGCAGCCAGGGGAGGTGTGCAAGGTGCCAGGGGCTACCAGCATGTTGCTGGCTGGAATTACGTCGTGTTGCTGGCTAGAATTACTCGGAGCCTTGCAGGCAGGCCTGTGTCGGTAGGCTGACTCACAGCCACACACTGGTGAGCTCACACCCTGGATTTTATGGCTCAGAAGGCTGTGGCATTGCCAAGATGTCCCTTTGCTTCCCCAGCACCCACTTTGGCCACAACAGACCGCAGGGAAGCCTGGCATGCACAGAGATGGGGGTGCTTCATAGGGATGCTGGGCTCCCACAGCCAGAAACACCAACATTGTATCTCCAAGAGCCTGTCCCTGTCCCGCACCCACCCCTGTGCACAGTGCTGAGGTCACACCACGACCAGCACCAGCACTGGACAAGCCCGGATCCCTGGATCTTCTCCCTCCACTGCAGCCGGGGAGCAGCACGGCTTTCTCTCCTGGGGTTGATTACTCAGCTCCCAGATGTGCTCCCATCACCCAGTGCCACAGAGCAGAACACCCACAGGTGCTCAGGGGCTGACACAGCACCCACAGAGTCCCACGGACCAGCCTTCCCCACTATCCCGGGGATCCCCACCCTGCCATGCCCATAGCCACCCCTCCCAGGGTGTTGTGCACTCAGGTCAGGGGTCCAGCCTCCTCCCATAGCAGTAAAGAGCTGCTGTAATGATCATCGGGACCATAAAACATCAGACCAGCTCCAGCTGGTCTGACCACGGCAGCACTTCAACCCCAGCCCCACCAGGATCCACCCTCCTTCCCAGCACAGGGGAACACCACAAGGAGCCCGCCCGCCCTGCCCGGAGAACTGAGTGCCATATCCCAGTACAAGTCCCAGCTTCCAGTCCCACGCCGAGGGTGCTGCATGGAGCAAGCCCTGACGGCAGCAGGCTGAGACCGGGCACAGGCGTGGTCACTGCAGGCATGGCCAGCCTGCAACGAGCCTCCTCCGGGCCGGGCAGCAGACCCACCTTTGAAGAGATAATCGTACTCATCGTCCTTGCCCCGCATCTCGCCCAGCACCGCAGCCCCACTCTCACTGGGCCAACTGGGATTTCCGGGCCTCATCCAGCCCTGGCAGGGGCTGTCCCTCGCCACCCATTGGTGGCCACAGCCTTTCCTGCTGTACACCCATTGGTGGCCGGGGCTGCCTGTCAGCACTCAGGTGTGCTCACCTGGGCCAGGTAAGGGGGGCAGGGATGCTGCATGGCGGCAGGGCCAGGCCACTGCCTGTGTGTGCTCCTGATGGGGACAGCGACGACCACATGCTCCATGCAGAACCACAGGTGTGATGTGGAGCTCAGCTGGCACGTCTGGCGTGGTGCAAAAGGAAAGCCAGTGAAGAGACACGGAGAATCCAGCAGGAATTCTCCCATTTCTGAGTGGTTTCAAATAACTGGCAGAGACTGTGTCATCATTTGAACTGATAAAGTTCAAACGGGACATAAAGTGGGAAAGGCTGCATGGGGAGGGGGAGCAGGGGGAGCATGGCTTTAGGGTGGGAGTGGGCACAGAGGGAACATGGCATCGGGGTGGGAGAGGCCACAGAATGAGTCTAGCTTCAGCTGCAGGGGTGTCATGGCATGGGGGTAGGAGAGGGCACAGGGGAGCCATGGCATCCAGGTGGGCTGTTTTGGAGGCCACGATCTTCAGGACAAGATGGGGACCCAGGGCGTCGACCACAAACACGCAGGAATTCCAGCTCAGTAAACCTGCATTTCACAAGTCCTTTAATGATTGCATCACACCTTTGCTGGACACAGAGCTGCTCCTGGTCCCATGGCACTGGGCCCTATGCTGAGCCCTGTCCCATCATGCAGACAGCAGGCACCTTTGCTTGGTCCTGCTGTCACACTTGTCCCATGTCTAGGGATGGGACAGATGTCCCAGATCTCTAGGGATGAGACAGCCAAGGGCTGAGGGCTGCCACTTCACTCCTTAAGGCTGGGCTCAGCTGCAGAGCAGTCCCTGGTGGGACAGACACCTGTTGGTCAGTGCATCCTCAGTGCATGGCACAGGGTGGCCCTACAGGAACAACCCCAGGGCCAGAGGCAATCAGAAAGGCTCCTGTTGCTGGCATGATCCTGCCCAGAACCTCCTGGCTTCTTTCCCAGAGGTGCCTTGGGGGTGTCCTGGTCCTTTGCCCTGCAGGTCCAGAAGGGCTGATATGGTGCATGACAGTGGTGATGCTAATCAGGGCCCAGCAAAAATGAAACAGAGAGAGAAGAGCTCCTGGAACTGGTGCTTGTCACTGTTTATGGCAGAATTTGGCCCCTGTGCAGGCTGCTGGTCTCCACTGCACCAGAACAGGGGGTGGCACTGCAGGCAGGGTGACACCAGCCTGTGCTGGTGGCCACTGGTGCGTCCCGGGGCTGTGGGGCTCCCCGGGGGCTTCCCAGGGTGCCCAGCAGACTCAGAGGGCCACGCAGCACGGGCGCCTCTCTGCCTGTGCTGGGGCTGTGCTTGCAGGGTTCTCACTGGCAAGTGACACTGTGTTGCTTTGGCTGCTCCTCTGCTTCTGCTTCTGCACTTTGTAGAAGATTTCTGCAAAAGAAGTGCCAGGAGGTCTGTGTGTCAGCCAAGGCCCCTTGAGGATGCAGGGACAGCTTCAAGCCTGCAGCCCCCACTGTTCGCCCACAGCTCAGCACGCCAGTGGCTCTCCTTCCCCTCTGCACAGCAGACGGGTGACTTGAGGGGTGACAAGAGAGCACCTCCCACAGGTTGCATCCCTGTGGCATCTGGGGAACACCCTGTGCTTGGGCAATTTCCTCTTGCCCAACCTGGGATTGGTGCTTCACCCTGTGCTGGAGCTGGCAGCTCACTGGGCCAGGCTGGTTCAGCACAGCACTGCACGGCTTGGCATGGCTCAGCATAGCATGGTACACGCTGTGCAGGGGATGCTGCTGGCTGCCATTCCTGGAGAGCTGCTCTTGGACTCCATCCTTGTCCCCCAGGTCCCCACAGCTGGTTTGGCAGGATGCTAGAGACATCAAGTCATGAGCTCAGGACAACAGGAAGGAGACTGGAGATTATGGGGGAGAAGCAGCCCCTGGGGCTTCAGAGATACCCAGGGGCCGTGAGAACAAAGCTGCGGATGTGGGGAATGAAACGCCCAGCACCAAAGGCTGAAAACCAAACCAGCCAGAAAGACAACACCAAAACACCTCATGAAACTAGCCCCAAATAGCTCAAGTGGAAGAGGGAGAGAAGCACTGCACATCATCTGCCCAGCCCCGCGTCCCTGGCAAAGGCACCCTGCAATGCCTGTACCCTTCAGGATGGTCTCAAATGCTTCTTCAACATTGGTGGAGTCCAGTGCCGAGGTCTCAACGAACAGCAGCCCGTTGTTGTCTGCAAGGAGAGGAGCCCACTGAGATGATGCAGACCCCAGTGAAGACATGGCTCCAATCTGGAGCACCTTTAGAGATGTTCAGATGCCTGCACTGGTGCAGATCCAGGCTGTTGGGGAGGTTCTCAAGCCCCCAGCCCTATGGTGGGGTGCCAGCCTGTACCTGCAAACATTTTTGCCTCCTCCATGGGCACCTCCCGAGCCTGTGCAAGGTCAGTCTTGTTCCCCACCAGCATGACAATGATGCTGGCCTCAGCATGGTCATACAGCTCCTTCAGCCAGCGGTCCACGACATCGTATGTCTGGTGCTTGGTGATGTCAAACACAACCAGGGCACCCACGGCCCCCCGGTAATACCTATGACAGAACCACAACATCCTTCCATGCTCCAGGTTCTCCCCCCTCCCCAGCATCCTCACCCATGGGGCTGAACCATGAGACCATTCCCCCCCAAGTCCCAGGAGAAGCACAGATTTCAGGCCTCCCGTCCTTACGCTGAGGTGATGGCGCGGTACCGCTCCAGTCCGGCAGTGTCCCAGATCTGAGCCTTCACCACAGCATCTCCTACCAGGATTGTGCGGGTGGAGAACTCCACGCCGATGGTGGTGCGGCTGTCGTGGTTGAACTCGTTGCGGGTAAAACGAGAGAGCAGATTTGTTTTTCCCACCCCAGACTCCCCGATCAGGACAACTGTGGAAGGAAGGAGAAGTCCCACTGGACTGCCCCAGCTACCAGCACTGGTTGCATGGGCATCGCCTGCCGTCCGATGACCCCAGACAGGTTGCAGAGGCTGAGAAGCTTTGTGGGTTTAACCCCTGGTGTGGCCACTCCTTCAGAAAACAGGGCCCCCTGTAGCAGCCCAGCTGTGCTAGTGCGGCCTCAGAGCTGTTCAGGAGGGTCGTGGCTACCAGGCTCTGAGCAGCAGGAGCAGGGTAAGGATGTTGGTGAGCCCTGGGTCACCCTGCTGCAGTGGACACCCAGGATGGGTGGCACACCAGAGCCTCTCTGTCTCCACTAGCCCAGGGGGAGCACTGAGCTCCAGCAGAGTCCAGCCAATAGCACCTGGCAGAGACCAGGTGGACCCAAGGAATAAGGATGGGGAAGTGTGAGGCTGTGCCCCTATTTCTCCAGCTCAGGTTTGACCCCCATGTCCTCTGCATGTGCCACTGCCCAGGTCACCGCAGCAAATAACTTTTCAATGCCCACTGCTCTTGTGGGCTACAGGTTTTCGTGGCGTTTATGTCTCACACACTCAGCCCCAGCTTTTACAGCCCCGCCATTCCACATCAGCAATTTGCCTGGCACAGCACACCTGCAGCCTTGGGGTGAGTGTGGATCTCCCCGGGTCTCCGTGGACCCTGGTGCTGCTCACCAGCCCTGGCCTCACTGATGTCGTGGTCGGTGCCTGCTCCCCAGTCCCCTGACCCTACGTAGCTCCAACACAGCTGCAGGGATACTCCACAACGTCCCAGCTCGGGAGGTAACCGTTCTGGGGAAAGGGCACCCTTGTTCCCTCCCCGCACCTCCTGGCCTACTGCTCCACCCCTTTTGGGGAAGGGGGAGTCGTCGCATCGAGCTCAGGACTCACCCTTGAAGACAAAGTTATAGTCCTCCTCGGCGCTGCCCATGTCGCCCCGGCTGCCGCCTGCCCTCGCAGGGCCGCCCTGGCTTTCCTCTTTCCCGCAGCCAAGCCTCGAGCAGTCGGCGGGGCCGGCCGGGCTCCAGGAGACGCCGAGGGAGGAGACGGAGCGACGGTTCCCCTGTGTCGAGGAGCGAGCGGGAGCGAAGGGAGCCCAGGGGAACGCGGAGAGTCGGGCAGCGGCGGCGAGAGGCCGGCTTGGCGACAGCGCGGCCGCTTGACTCAAGGGGTGGGACTGGGTGTCGCAGCGCAGGTTGGGCAGGTAGTGTCACCCCTGGGACCGTCACGGGGCAGCTGGAGGAGGAGCCAGGGCCTGATACTGAGTGCGGGGCAGGCTGGGGCAGCGAGAACAGCGTGAACAGTATGGGCAGCACGGGCAGAGTGGGCAGGGAGGGGTGCGAGGGCAGTGTGGGGCAGCGCGGAGAGAACAGCGAGGGCAACACGAGCAGCAGTGAGAGCGGCATGGGCGAGCAAGGCAATGTGAACAGCGTGGGAAGTGGAGGGGTGCGATGGCACCGAGGGCAGCAAAGGCAGACCGGGGCAGCATGGGCAGAGGAGGGCACTGTGGCGTGCGATGGCAGCGGCGTCAGTTGTGCCAGGAGCAGAACCCCTGCTCAGCCCGGCTCCCACCGCTGTGAGTGTTCCTTCGTCTCTGCTGCCATCGTGTGAAAGCCAGGGAAACTGGGACTAGAAGGAGCCCCCACCACCCCCAGCAGCAGGGCTGTGCAGGGGCTCGGCTCTGCTGTAATCCCGCTCCTTTGACAATAGCCCCTTGCAACATCTTGTCTTTCCTCAGGGCAATGGGCACCTCCCAAACACTGCCCAGGCACCCCCAGCCCAGAGAGCTTGTGTTACCCCTCAGCTCCCCCAACAACAGACGCAATGGACACAAGCATCAAACACACTTTTATTCCCTCCAGCTTTCGTATTCCCCCCACCTTATTTTTAAGACCACACCAGAGCTCCGGGATGCCCATGGGGCCACTCACACCCAACCCACGCCAGTGACGGTGACGGTGATGGAGCCCAGTAGCACCTTGGAGCCCTCCACTGCCTGCTCATGACGCGGCCACCTGTGTGAGCGGCTCCTCCAGGTACTGGACCAGCGCCTGTGCCTGCAACCAGAGAATGGCATGAGCCACGCTCAGGTGGGTTTTGCAACCTGTTAGTCCACTGCCCACTTGCTTATTGTAATTTATATTTCAGTTCAGAACCTTAAAAAAGGTGTGATGTGGCACCTGGGCAGGCACGGGGGACAGAGGAGTCTCTGCAAGGTACAAAGCACGTCCCAGGCATGGCAGCTTCCCCCAGTCCTTTCATCCCAATCCTCTTCAACAGCTCTTTCCCAGACCAAAGCAGGGATGCAGCCCTGCAGCCCCCCCAGCCACCTCCTCACCAGCATTACCTTGGCTTTCAGCATCCCAAATCCGACGGTCTCTTTGGCGTACATGCAGAGCAGCAGGTTTGCCACCCGTGTGATGGCCACTCGCCCCTCCTGCCCAGGGAGAAACAGCACCTGTTGCACCCCAGTTTGGCCTGGCCCCCCCGCATGGTCCTGGGGGACCCCCAGCACTGCAGCCAGGTCCACAGGGAGGGCAGGGCAGGCCCCAGCCCCACGTACCATACAGTCCATGAGGATAAATTTGAGGTTGTCCTCATTGAACGCCTGGTGCCCATTCTTGTCGTAGGCCACCCAGATGTTGCTGGCAATGGCTGCGGTGACCCTGGCATCAGTGTCCCCATAGCCCGAGTAGGCAAGCAAGGACCCCTCGTTGTTCAGCAGCCTGGGAAGGACACGGTAGGGCAAACTGATGTCTCGATAACACCAGACCCCTTTCAGTACCAGGGGTAGGGCTAACCCCCCTCACCCAGTCCTAAGCACTGTTCCCAAGACACTCCCAAGCACAGCTCCCAAGACGCTCCCAGTCTGTAGGGGTTTTGGCAGGCAATGGGGGGGCTTCAAAGCCAGAAAGCTCTGCAGTGTCCCCAGGCCCAAGCAAGGCAGTGAAGGATTGTGCTGGCTGTGCCTGTTGAAGCAGTGGGACCTGCCACATGCCGGGCATGAGCCTGGGAGACAAACACTGTGCACTGTGCATGGCCCCAGCTCTGTGCACGGCCCTCGCACTGTAAAAGGCACCTCAGAGCTGAGCATCAGGAACGGTGCAAGGCCCCAGCCCCACACACTGTGCACAGTCCCAGCACCATCTGTAGGCCAGCACCATGCGGAGTGTGTGGCGGCCTCAGTCCCATGCCTGCCCCTGGAAGGGCCCCTTGCCCTCCCCAGGCAGAGATGGGAACAAGGGCTGGGACAGGGACACGGGGATGCATCTCCGGGCAGGGGCAGCATCTGCCGAGGAAGGTAAAACGGAAACATCCCCAGGCAGGGAAAGCATCTCCCCGCAGTGGCGTCACCCCGCATCAGGGACCGCCTGGTGCCCGCCGGGACCGCCCGGCGAAAGCCGCCCCCCGCCCGGCCCCCCGCACTCACAGCGTGCTCTGGACGCCGCCGGTGTTGGCCTGGCTCAGCACCTGCGTCAGGGCCTTGGGCCGCAGCATGGCCGCCACCGGCACCGCGGGGCGGGG
>VZRX01012804.1:7950-78625 GCA_013398075.1 Notiomystis cincta
GGGCGCGGGGAGGCTGAGGCGGCGGGCGCGGTGCGGAGCGGTGCCCGGGGAGCGGGCGGCATCGGCGCGGGGGAAGCGGGGCTCTGCCGTCCGTGTCACACTCTGCCCTAGCACAGGCCGCGCCGGAGGGGGTAGCAGGTGTAAAGCTGGTGCTTCTCCGTGCAGAACTAGGCGAGCTGAGCCAAACCTTTCCTAATTAATCTCGGCAGTATAATTACTCTGAGAAATAGGCCCAGCACCGCGGTCCTGATTCAAGCAAGCCCCATTGGATCCAGTGTGATAGAAATTTTAGTTGGGTACAGAGTCTTTTGAGAGTAACTTACAAATACGTGATAGGGCAAGGCTGAGGGTGGGATACTGAAGTGGAGGCACTTTTAGCATCTCTGACCCCTGAAAATGTTCTCTTGAGGCTGGGTTGCATTGAGGGATTGATGAGTACTCTGCATCTGCATTCTGTGAACATTGACCACCCAGCATAGTTTTCTCTGTCAGAAACTGCTTGGCTCATACATTTAATCTTATTGTTTATTTTTTAAATTCGTTTTTGTCCACAGGGTCCCACTAAAGACAACTTCTTAATACCTGTAATAGTTTTGAAAAATTCTGAAGGGCACTTCCTGTGCCTCACTATGGAAATGAAGAAGCTGGTTTGCATGTTGCAGATGACTCTGCTGTTTGTCTCCTGCCTGCAAGGTTAGCGTTTCCCTACCAGGCTGGCAGCAATCAATTTCCCTCTTTCCTCTGCTTCTCTTCTTCCTTTGCACGTATTCCACTGCGTAAAGGGACTGGAATAGGCTGAGGGAGAAATTTGGATGCCCTTCCTCAAAAGAAGCCGTGTAAATGAAATTAAAGGTGTGGCTGCAACATGCATAATAGATGCCAGAGAGGGATTATTTAACACACCAAAGCATTTACATTTTTCTTTATGTAATCGCCATTCAAGGATCAATACAGTGCCCGAGTGATTTATTTCATCATTGGCTTTTGTGCTTAGCGGTGCGAGATTGAAAGGAAAACCTCACCACAAACAAATAAAACAAATACACATTATCTGTGTGCCATGTGGAGCCACGGGCTCTCCCCTGCTGGGCTGTGAGCTCTTTTGGGCAGGAGCAGCAATGGTTTTGTCTGCACTATGGAGCTGCCCTCCCCTGTGTGGTGCTTGGGGCTGGGGGGACACCTTGCTGCCCACCCCGACACCCCTGTCTCTGGGAGGTGGAATAGGGATGTTCCTATTTGGAGTTCATGTTTGTTGGGTTTGGAGTTAGGGTCCATCTAGGGTGAGCATCCAAACCTGGGAGCCCAGGCACACTCCCGAGTGCCCTGGCCCCCTGCAGGTGTGTGCACTGAAGGTGGCAGCCTCAGGAGGGCTGGGAGGATGCCCAAAGGACACCAGAATCCTCCTACTGAAACGTTTTGCACGTGTCCCAGCCACTGACAGTGAAATACAGGGTTGCAGACTTCCCTGGGAGGTAAACAAAGAATCAAATACAGGAGTGTGACTTAGGCTTCTTTTCCTGAGGAACTTTCGCATCCTGTATTTTACAAGGAGGATGAAATTTTGCTCTTACAGGGATTTCTGGAAAAATATTTCCAGTCTGCAGTGGGAATGGTTTTTTTCTCCTTTCAGATGAGAGAAATAAGGTGGCCTTTGTGTTTGCAAGATCAAAGCCTGTCTTTTTTTGTTTCAGCATTAAAAATAATTACAAGAGCTGTGCTTAACCCACCATCTCACTCAAAGGCTTGTGTGAGTTTTCCCTGGTGGGAAAGGAGCCCTTTTCCACTTTCTCCTCCAGACCCTTCCCACAGTGATGGCAGCGGCCATGCCAGCAGCTGGATGATGGCACTGCCATCTGTGCAGGAATCTGGTGTGACAAGATATGTGGGAGGACCTGTGGCCTGGTCATTGATCTCCACTGGAGATCTGTCTTGGGTCACTGGTGGGATGGTGCTGCTGCCATCAGCTGCTTCCAGAGTGGCTGCCTGTGTTCCTCTAACAAATGTTAAGGTGCACTAAGTGTGAATGAGAAGATCAGCAGCAGTGGCAGTCCAGCAGTGGAGTGTGCTATACACGTTATTCCTGAGTTAAACAACAAGAGGAGACTCTGATGTGACTTCCTTTACCACACTACGGCGTCATGCAGTGCTCCCAGCCATTAATGCTTTCTGCCTCACATCCCATCACCACCTCCAAGATGGACCTGCAATTCCTGAATTCTGCCATGGGCAACACACACTTCAGGTAGCCCTTGATAAAAAATAAGTCCTCAGAAAACACTTGCCCTCTGATCATCTGTTCATAATTAGAGAAAGGAGCAGTGCTCTGACAGGGAGCATTGACAGGGTTTTGCTGGGAGCACATGCTTGGAGAAACTCAGAGCAAAATGTCTTGTTCCTCCACAGGCATATGTGTAACCTGTACTACTGCTAAATAGTTGGACTTATATATTTATGTGTTTATTTATTTTACAGAAAACCTGCAGGTTTTCCCCAGGAAAATACAATTATTCGTCCAAAACTATAGTCTCTTCCTTGTTGTTAGAGAATCCACATTTCAGTTTTGGGGGATGGATGAAATAAATACCAACTGTAACAGTGTGGGTTACCAAAGTGGAATGAATTTCACCCAGAAGCTAGGACCATGCTGCTAGTCCTCCTGCTGTCCTTTAGCATTGACATCATAGGGAGCACACAACTGGAAGATTGAAAAATAGGTAACAGCATTACAAGTTGGACTGGAGGGATGGATCTGTAAATTGACTGTGGACTCTGCAAAGAAAATACACTTCTTTTCTCTCAGTATTTTGCTTTTTTTCAGGCTCTCCTGTGCTGCCCATGGGCAGAGCACCTGACCCAGCCAAGAGCCCTGACATTGGTCCCACTGCATGCAGGCTTTAAAGTCTGAGTTGGATGGGGAATAGTCCTCATGTTGTAAACATGTGCAGCCTGTAGGCTTTCTCTTTACCTTTCTCCTGTACCTTGAAACCTGGTGACCCTGACCCTGACTATTTGCAGTGCATTCAGTTCCTTCTCATTTACAGGAATACCTCTAGTTCATTTGTTTCTTCTGGGAAGAAAGCAGCCCACTTAATCAGCATTTTAAATAAACCTTAATTTATATTTTAATCTGCTTTAGTCGTATTTAATCTGTTGTATATACAGATAATACTTATACTTTTTTTCCCCTAGGTTTTACTCTGAATCAATATTTAACATATTTCCCAAGTTTAAAATTGATGAGTCTTTGTTAGTTTTCATTATTGAACCTTCAATATTTACTCTTCCTGTCCTGATGTGACATTTTAGCACTAGTAGTCCTTTATTAGATTGTGACTGTATGCCCTTGACTACTGCTGTTTCAGGAAGCCAGTGAAGTTGTTTGCAGGGCTTTTTCTTTAAAGAAAGTCTCAGAAGAAGGTCAACACGTCTCATTTTGCTCTTGCAAGCCCTTTTCCTGCAGAAAGTGGGCTGTTTTAGCTGGGAACACTCATAGGAATGAGCTAAGTAAGGATGCATTTACATCAGAAAAGTTTCCTTCCTCGTAGCATTGAATTTTAATGTAACCCACTGAGTATGAGGTTGGGTAGATGAACTCCAAAGTTTCCATCCCACAGACATCTATGCAGTCTTTTCTCCTGATTGCATTTAAACTGTGTACCACAAGATGGAAAAGCACGGTTAAAACTCTAGTGTCAAAATATTTGGGGAGAGCTGTGTGGCAGCACATTTGCCATTTACATCCCATTTTAATCAGCAAGTCCAAAAGCTTTTGGAAGAGGAGGTCAGCATCGTTCTGGAATTGATTTTCCCAAAGATAAAGCACTGTAAATGCAGTGGTAAAAATATTTGTTTCCGAGACCTGAGTGCTTTACAAAATGTGTTTGTTCTTCTTGACAGAAATAGCCATATTTCTTATAATATTGGAATTTCTTTCCTCATTATAGTTCCTGTCACCATGCTGTTATGTTGCCTAACCTTGAAATGAAAGCAGTTTTGTTAACTTTTTACAAATGCTCGTTGCCATATTGGGATTGAATTGCCTATCCCTCTGAGGGAAGATAAAAAACCCCCAAAAGTTTCATTTTCCTGTGTGGGAGCCAGTGTGCTGGGTAAAGGAGGAACTGAGTGGGAAAAAAGGTCTGGAAAAGGAGGTAGTTACTGCCTTTTTTTTTTTTTTTTTTTTTTTTTTTTTTTTTTTTTTTTTTTTTTTTTTTTTTTTTTTTTTTTTTTATTTTAATAGTTTTATATGGTCATCATTTTAGATAACAAGGAAACAAAACCCAGTGTCTGCTCTTAAGCAGAAGTCTCAAGTTGAATCAGTAAAAACATACCTTAAAATAGTATCTTTAGAAGCAACTTCTTTGTTTCATGATTATGTGAAGAAACATGAGAACATTCTCTAGTTTTTATATAGAAAAGGTCCTGAATGATTGACTTTAGGAAGTTGTCAGTGTAATTTTTCTTAGCTTATGGGAAGAACTCCAAGGATGAGATTTTAGTGTATATTACAGAAAAAAATTCTTTGCATTTACAAGAAAATAAGTGATTTATGTCGTAAGTCAAAGTCTCTTAATAAACTGTACATCTTTTACCCAACTTTTAAATTCAGAAGCATCTGTATTAAGCATCAGGAAACTCTCCTAGCACTTTTGCCCTGTTTTCTGTACAGTCCTCGTTTGCATGACATTCTGTAAAGGGCTGAGTTTTCTCTTCTTCCCCTCCCCATACTTGTGCTCTGGGTGTCATGACTTCACTCTTCCATTTCTTCACCTGTGTATCCAGGTCAGAGTTTTCAAAATAAAACTTAAAATTTCAGATTACCCAGTTCAAAACATCCAGGCATTCTAGAAACTCAGAGTTCAGCCAGGGATAGAGAAGACAGCAAAGGAATGCAGCATAAGTGGAAATAGCTTGGATTACATTTTGCAAGCACAGCGAGGTCATTTGCATGTTGGTGACTTGATCAGCTCGGCTCTAATGAGCAAAGTTAGTCAGAACTGTGATTAACACAGGAAGTGTGAGCAGGAACATGCAATGAGCAGCAACATCAGTTCAATTTTTTGCCTATGATTTAAAATGTACGTAGTTTGTGTGTTCTTAAAAAAATCCCTAGTTTTCCCTAACAGCTCTTTTCTTGGACCCAGCTCATTTGGAGGGTCTGCACTGATTGCTCTGTTGTGAGGCTAGGCAGGGTAACTAATGGCTCCTCTTGCCAAAAAGACCAAGAATCAGAGGAAAGTATCCCACTCACCAGGTACCCAAAGCCAAATGCCTTGTCCAGGTGTCTGGTGGGGTTGTCCCTCCATAGAAGCCATCTCTGACTGTGGGAACAGGCTCCCCTCTACCTGGTGGGGGATACCTGAGGTGCCATCAGTTGATAACATTGGGGGCATCTGCTGCCTAGGAAGTAGTGCAGTGATAACATGGAATCACATGGATAGATGATGGCAGGGGGAAATGGGGCAGAAGAAGAACCACCATGCTGCTCCCTTCTTGAAGAGGACAGGCTGATGGCCACTGAAGGTCTCCCAGGCTCGTGAAAGAGTGTGCCTCAGAACCAGTGTCAACCTCTAAAAAGCTTTTCTTTAAAAAGAAACTGTCTTTAAATATGTGTGTCAGTAGGAAGCCTGGGGTTTGGGTAGTGTGGGAGGTGTCAGTATACACAGGGCATTTGGGACAAATGATTTAAAAATTCCTGCAAAAGAAAAATACTATTTTGCACAGTTTGCTTCTTGATAATGGTAAACGTTTTACATGATGAGGCAGTTACCAGCTTCTTTATTCTTATATTGCAAACAGAGTTCTTACAGTGTCTGTTTGCCTCAGAGAGATTGCTAGGCTATAAAAGAGATACCAAAGGAGAGATACATCTCAAAAAATGGGAAAGAGATTTATAGTAATTAGAGAGAGAAAACATCCTTACTAGAGATCTCTTAGACCTACCTTCAGTCTCCTATAAGTAACAGGATAGGTGACACTTCTTGCTTTTGGTTTCTACTATCAGAAGGAATCAAAATACTTGTTAATATCAATCACATTTTTTGAACAACTAGCATCCTTCTCCTTCTTTCCATTTTGGGCATTCATTCAGTTAAAAAGGCAGTGCAGTCCTAATGCTGTGATACACCAATGAGCCCCAGTAATTCTGTGTGAATGCTACAGATGAAAAAACAATTTTTCAAGCAAATTCAAAAGCAGCCCCTAGAAGAAGACTGTCATTTTACTGGTTTTCAGATGGTTTCACTGGTATTCAGAACTCCTGCTGCCTGCCCTTGCTGCAAAGCTGTGAGTGCCCAACTATTTGCCTATGTCTGCAATTCTTATCTGAATCCCAATGTCCAGACTTTGTCAACATCCACTTTCAGAATTACGTGCCCAAGACAGACAAGCAGAAGGTCAGAAGAGGAACAACCAACCAATAGTTAGACCACTATTTCAAGCAATGAGAGTACTCTTGTGGGCAAATGTGTTAGAAATATGTCTTCTTTTTTTTTATTTTTATTTTTTTTAATAGGAGAAGTAGAATAGATAAGTCAGCAGGAGCTCAGTTGAGCTAACTTCTTAAAGCAGACTCAAGTATTTCTTAGTATCCCAGACTCTCTGCACTACTGTTCCTTCATTATCTACATGCACATATTTAAATGGGTTTTTGCAGCCAATGGTAACCAGAAATCCCAGCAGCTGCAAGAGAGGTGTCTGCTTAGGTTGTGACCACCATGCATCTGCCATTTATTTATCCTCTTATCCTCCCTCTCAGAGACTTTCTTGTGGTGGGATGTGTGGGCTCTCTTGTGTTGGCCCAGGTGCACACAATCTATGCAGTGGCATTGTCCCAGAAATTTTGGACAGAATCGTGGAATAGTTTGGGTTGGAATGGACATTTAGACATCATCCCACTCCTACTCCCCCTGCCATGGGCAGAGACACCTTCTACTAGACCAGGTTGCTCAAAGCCCCGTCCAGCCTGGCCTTGAACACTGCCAGGGATGGACCATCCACAGCTGCTCTGGGCAACTTGTGCCAAGGCCACACCAGCCTCACAGTAATTAATTTCCTCCTAGTATCTACTCTAAACCCATCCTCTTTCATGTTAAAGCCCTTGTGAAAATTCCTTCTCCAGTTGTCTTGTAGGCCCCTTTAAGTGCTGGAAGGCTGCTAGAAAGTCTCCCTGGATCCTTGTCTTGTCCAGGCTGAGCAACCCCAGTCCTTTCAGCCTGGATTTGTTCCTGCAGGTTCATGTCCTAATGAAAGGGTCCCAGCTCCAGAGCTGGCACAGCACAGGTAATGCTGTGAAGAGCTGAAGAACATACCTAGTAAAACCTAAACCTTAGATACTTCCCGAGTAATGGTTAATAAAGAATTTGGAGTTCCTGTCCCGTCAGAAACTCCTTGCTGCTCATGTGAAACTCGTAACTCAGCAGGTGGCCAAAGATACAGAAGTGCCCGAAGGAGTATTAAAAAAGCAAAAGCAAGTTTAACCAGCAGGGAGACTGCTCCTGCCACTCTTGATATTGAACCCTCTTCACCTTGAGCTATTTGATGATTTGTGCTAATCTTTTATCTCATTTAACCCCTCCTGTGAGCCTGACCTTTAGCCTTGGCTAAAGTAAAGTGGATTGAAATAAAAACTAAGAATGCTCCTTCTTTTTCCCCCACCCTGTGCAGCTCTCTGAATGATGGTGGTAGAGCAAACCATTCTTCTGTCTGTCCGTTCTGTCTGATTTCTCTCACCTCCCTCTCTCTGTCATCTGGCAAAGTGCAGGAGCTTTGGGAAATCTGTGTTTCTTCTCCTCTGTCTTTCTTCAATTCCTGGAACCACAGTGCCTGGAGGCTCCAGGATCTTCTGTAGAAATCATCAATAGGAAAAAAAGAAAGATGTGAAGGAAAAGCTGAGCACTCAAGAGCATTCTGGAAAAAAAATTCTCAGCTGCATTACACATTCATCTATGCTTGATGGGCCAGGGAGGATGGCCAGCACTTCACAATGGCTGAGGCCATTTTCATCCTCAAGCAGCAGTGTGGCTTCCTGTGGCTGGTCCCAAGTTTTGGGGTGGGCTCCTTAGCCAGTGTGTACATATTGCCCATGGCAGCGCCTGCCAGGTGCTTCAGTGGGAATGTGGCCAGCAAAATGGAACTGGGGCAAGCCCAGCCCAGGCTCCCTGCATGCCCATGTCTTGTTTTTGGCACAGCTTCAGCTGCCTGGCCAGGAGCAGGGATGGCGGGGCTGCTGGCCTCAGTTGTCCATACAGGCCAGTTGTCCACTTACAGGCCACAGCATACAGTCACATTGGCCAGTGGTATGGTCTGCAGAGACTTCCTTCACCTTCAGTGTGTCCAGGGGTCTGTATCTCTGCTATTTGGGAACAGCTGAGCTCAGAGTTGATGGAGTTTGCCATTCATTGCATGAGGAATGGATAAACATCCAGGAAGGGGCTAAACAGATCTGCCTGAGATCATCACCAAAGCCCTACTGCTCACTGGCTCAGCTGTGCAATGAGGGATGGAAACTGGGCAGCAAAGCCAAGTGGGGCTAGTGACACTGTCCCTTATGGTGTTTTAGTTCAGGGGATGGGTTGTGTGTACCTGCTCCCTACAGGTCAGTGAGTGCCTGGGAAAATGGACCTCACTGATGACTTGGGGGTGACCTGCAGAGATGCCATGGTCGGTGCATTTGTTTAGTGGGATGCAGAGAGGAATAGGGCCAAACACTTGCTCCTCTGCCTTGCTCCTCTTTCTTGCTCCTTGTGCCTTGCTCCTTGTGCCTTGCTCCTTGTGCTGTTTATACAGGGGATTTTTGGGAAGCTGTCTGGAACAGTTTGGGTTTTCTTCCATGATTTGTGACAGCAAAGATGGCAAAGTGACCACTCTTTCTGATACTTGGATAGCACAAGGCTTTTCACCTGGAAGGCCTTGGTTTCTAAATTCCTGACACCACCACCCCACTCCAAGATCAATACAGTTATGGAGTTTTTGTTTGCTATTGAATTGTTTAACATTTCTTTTTCCCCTGTGACTCTTGAACACTTTGTCAAAAGAGCTATTGATGTTTGTTTCAAGTTTGTCTTTTAGTTAACACTCCAGCTAAAGTTTTGTTCTCTTTTTCAAGAACTGTCATTTAGGGGCTCTTTTGAGTCTCCTGACATTTAAAAACACACCTGGTGTCTTTGCCTCATTAGCTCTCAGTGTGCTTTGGCCACAGCAGCACAGAAGATGGAGCAGCTAAGTGAGGATGCAGAAAGGAGGAACTCCTCTGCTTGTCTGTGGATGTGCTCTGCCTGTTCCCTCAGGGTGCAGGCAGCTCCTGGATGATACCCACAGGGAGCAACACAAGCAGCAGCTCTGGGATCAAACTCAGGCCACTTGAAACATGTCTGACATTTCACTGTGGTTCTTGCTTTTGAGTGGTGGATCTTCCATCTCTCTGTGCTCCCTCAAAAACCTTTCACTTCTAGCAGTGAGCAAAATTAAAGTCTGATCTTATCTTTTATAACATATGACTTCCATAGGATTTCTCCCTTAACAACTATCCCAGTATCAAGGGTCTTCCTGACTGTATTCTTAGTCAGGTGCTAAATATGCTGTTTGCTAAAACTTGTTCAGGCTGCCTCAAATTTTTGTTCAGGTGAGTCTTGGGCACCATTTCAGTCAAAGCCTGGCTAGTGCTCTACAGAGAGAGACTTTGAGAATAGGAGCATGCCTTTGGGTGGATACCCTTCAGGTGCCTTGTAGGGTGTACTCACATCTCTTCTAGCCTTTTCTCGGTGGATCTTCCAAGAAGTATCAAAGCTGACCAGTAGGAGAGGAAGGTGTTGACCAGGAAGATGAATTAAAAAAAAAACTAAACCAAAAAATCAAGGAAAAGCTTCTTTTTGCTTACTTGAGATAAGCAACGCTGAAACTGAAAATCTGAAGGAATCATAACTGGTTTTTTGTGGTGCCAGCTCTAATCAGTGTTTCTCATTGCTGCAATGTTTCCCCCTTCCAAAGCTTTTTCCTCTCGAATTTTAATTTATATGTGTCATGGAAGAGATTAATCCCAAATACAAGCTCTGACTCAGATGTCTAGTTTATCACTTTGTGAAAACGTTAGCAGGACTAGATTTGTTTACATTCCTCTACAAAAATAGAGATGTAAAAGGTGAGAGTTTGCTGGATTCAGGACCTTTGAGAAAAGCGTGACCTCAGATCGAAGAATAATGGAATAAAAAAAATCACAGAATCATTTGGATGGGAAAAGACCTTTAAGATCACATTAAGTTCAATGGCAAACCAAGCACTGTCAAGTTAACCACTAAATCATGTCCCTGAGTGCACATCTACACATCTTTTAAAGACCTCCAGGGATGGTGACTCAATCACTTCCCTAAGCAGCCTGTTCCTGCCCAGGGAAGAAATTTTTCCTAATAACCTCCCCTGGCACAACCAGAGACCACTTACTCTTGTCCTGTTACTTGGGAGAAGGGAATGTCCCCAGCCTGGCTACAACCTCCTTTCAGAGAGTTGTAGAGAGATCCCTCCTGTGTTTGATTACCATATGATGCCTCCACCAGAGAAAACCCTCTTTTTTGCAAAAAATGCAATCTTTTTTTGTCTTCTGCAGCTTTAGTAGATGCAGGACGTGTTCCTTCTGAGCAAAAGGCTGAGACCCAGCACAGGGCATGGATGACCTAGTGCTGGCTTTCACCCTTTACCTGCTGGAGGATGACAGGTCCCCTGATGCAGCTCCAGGAGCAGGACTGGCTCTGCAAACAAAACCCCTTTGGTTTGGCAGTGTAGGGGGAAATAGAAATCCAGCAAGTTCCTTCTGTGTTGTGCAAAATTTCCTCTCCTGACAGGGAACTAATAACTGTTTGTAAATGTTTCTGAGCAGCAGTTTCAGTGCAAAACTTGGGCCCCAAGCTCGCATGTGAGAGGCTGCAAAGAAATGGAGATTCTGGTCTGAACACCCTTACAAATGTTATGAGGAATGCTGGCTTCAGAGCTTGAGAGCAAGCAAGCAGAAACTGCTAGGGTAGGAGTGAGGAAATGACAAAAAGTAGATGGAAAAGATGAAGAAAAAGAGAAATTGTGCAAAGGAAAAATGACATAATAAAGGGAAATATTCAAAAAAAAGAGGAAGATATACAAGAATATAGCTTTTTAAAAAGCTGAGAAGAAAAAGAAGAAAAGTAAGCTAAACACAGAGCAGACAGCCTAAGGTGTAAAATTTCTAATGTTTAAAAACCTATCAAGTCAGACTTGTAAAGTCAGAGTGTTCAAGGAGGCACATATGTGAGTGAACCTATATGCACCTATGACATTTTGTTCAGTCCTACAGGTATTTGTGTGCAGATTTTCATCTGAATCCAAAGGAAATTGAATTACTCTTTTCTTGGCAAAAAACTGCCTGCTGTTCAGGAGAGCAGTCTAATTTAGAATCGTGGGATTATTTTTTTTTCCTGCCATGGCTTGCAGCAGAAGACAGGTACTTGAAATTCTGGCAGTGGGCTGGCAGTGCCTGAGCTTGCAGCAGAACAGCTTTATCTTGGCTGTGACAGCCACCCTGGGGATGCTGCAGAGCCCTCTACCCACATCCTGTGCTGCCCTGGGGAAACCCATTCTGCTACCATGTCAAAGCCAACTGTGGCTCACTCACCAAAAACTGAGCAGGACTGAAGCTGAAAGTAGGTGAGAAGGTTGGTTTACCATGAGTCAGCTTCTGCCAGATTCTCAAAAATCATTACTTTGTTTCCTCACAGTTTTGCAAAAGTAATGAGTGTAATTAAATTTTCCCCCATCTGCTTCTAATGCTTTTTACTCCTGTAAGCCTCTGGCCAGCTGACCCACCAATGTCACATTTTCATGCATTTCTTCCCATCACAAAGTCAAAGTATTTCCTGAAAGAAAACCAGGAAAACTAGGAAACACACTGGACTGATTTAGGGTCTAACCAAGACTCTGGTTTTCTTCTGTAGGGCTACCAAAACAGCATAGACAGTATTGTTGCAACAGCCTCCATGAACCCATAGCCATCTGGGGATGGGTTTATCAGCTGGGAGAGTCACTGCCAGTCTCTGCTGGAAATGTGGGACTTGCATGCTTTCCTGGGAGAGCCTTGGAGGTGTGCCCTTCTCCCACTGCAGCCAGACCTGGGAGCTAACAGTGGCCAGGCTTCTCCAACCTCTTCTTGTCACTCTCACACCAAGTAAAACCTAAGATTAGCTCATGCACTGTTATTAATATTTCACTAGTACTCCTCATTGCAGCAAATGGATGGTTTTGATCAATAATTAATGGCTGGGTGTAGCCTGTTAAATCTGAAGTGGGGTGTACACTTACTTGTTATTTATTTATCAGTGCTTTTATTTTGCAGGGTGTTTTTTTCTGTGCTATTTCATTTTTCACTTGCTTAAATGCCTCTTCTTCAAAGTTCAGTCTGCTTGCAGGAAATTAATCTTGTGCCTTATGACTTTTGAATAAGGCTAAGCTCTCTGTGAGGGCCTGAGACTGAGCTGCAAGGAAAACTTTCAGACCCACTCAGTCACTTCAGTGCAGGAGATGTCTTCGAAACAAATGATGTGGGGAATTTGGTGACAAATTTAATTGCTCAGAGCTCATCCATGGCCTCAGAGTTGTGTGCTTTTTGTTTCACAGGGGTATTTGGCTACTTCTGCTGAGCGAAGCTCCTGCTCCAAGACCAGCGATCAGTAATTGCCCTGTGCCCTCCTCTGCCAGTGGGGGCTGTTCTATCCAAACCCTCCTGCACACAGGTTTTGGGGAGTGTAAATCTTCCTGGGCTGGTTGCAGCTTGTATGCCCTGGTTAGAAGTGGTCTTTTATGAAAAATTCTTGGCTTTGCTGTATGGAAATAGTCTTCTCATAGCTTATTTGATTTTTCTAGCTCATCTTGATTCATGAATAAGACAGATTGTAGTAAAATAAAGATTTCCTTAGAAGACTCTAAGGCAGATTTCAGAATTTAGGGCTCGGAAACTGAAAGCATGTGAAATGATAAACCAGTCTCCCAGCCTAGCTGGAACAGGCCATTATCCTTCTGGTCATTCCTGTGCCCAGATCCAGGGGAAAGGCTGAGCTTTGGAGAGCTGCCTATCTGAGAACTGCCCTATCAAATTCATGATTTTCATCACGACAGAACTTCTTCCTGCATTACTCTCTCTCCAGCCTTGCCAGTTTGCAAGCCTGGGTGTTCCTCCCTGACCAAGCATCAGTGTCTTGTTGCTGATGGGTGCTTGAGGCTGTTGTATTTGCTGTGTGGCACAGGCTTCCACTCATTCACACCTGTGTGCATGGTGTGAGCCATCACCCTGCAGCCTGCCTGCCTCTCCTCCTCCCCACTCAGCAGCCATGCAGGGAGGGTGCCACTGGGAATGCCAGCAGAGAGGCCCACGGGGTTGGTCACTGCTACCATGGAGTAGTCTGGTGGTTGATTGGGAGTCAGAGACCAGGTTTCTCAGGGAGAGAGGGCACTGTGGCAGACTCCAGCTGGAGGCAAAGCTCTGGCAGGGGTAGATCTACCCCACTCCTTCCTTCAGGAACAGATTTAGACAAAGAATGAGATGCTCTTGCACCAAGGGATATTTCATGATATCATGATTCCACCCCCAACAGACCCCAGTATCCATGTTGTGACAGGCTCAGTGGGATCACCCAGCATTGCTTTGCATTCTCAAGGCTTTTTCTGGCATATATAATGCAGGAGGAATGTAGTGTAAAAGGTCTGGGTTTCACAGGCATTCTGCAAAGCCCCCAGTCTGTTTTATTCTCTCCTGCAGAGATCACAGGTGGCATTTCAGGGAACACTGCTAACACAGGCCCAGCAGTGGGTCAGGTTACCAACTTGCACCTGAGCACATGCCATCAGAGTAATGACTCCTGCTTCACAAAGACTCATTTACCTTTCAACAGCAGTGAAGTTCTCAAGCTCCATATTCAGAGGCAGTTCAGTGCCTAAATCACTACTGGTTACAGGAAGTGTCACTGACTTTAATAGGAGCAAGGACAGGGTCACACGAAATAAAGGTGCAATTCAGATAGCATCAAACTAAGTGGGAATTAGATCAGGTCCTCTGTACTTTTATATGAGCAATATATTTTTTGTTCAAATGAGATAATTTTAAAATAATTTCCAATATTTTGATTTGCTCCAGTTTTTCATGGACTGGGATGTTCCCTTCAAAGGGTTCATTTAAAATTGTGCTGTCATTGAATCAAAGACACTTTGCAAGGTCCACAAGAAGCTTTCATTCAGCTTGGAAGATCTGAGCTACAGTCCCCACTCTGCTCCCTCCCACACTCTTCCCATCCTGTGGATGTTCTTGGATGGAGGGCATGTCTGCAACCTGTGACCCTATCAGCTGTGGCAAAAGGAAGATGTGGCATTATATGAGTGTGATTCTGCAAAGTAATGGCTTTTGGAGAAGGTAATTTCCTGAAGCAGAAGCAGCCTGCAGGAAGACAAAGTTCTTGGGAGATTGCAGTGGGCATTTAAAAATGTGAGAGCCGACAGGTATGTGTGCCAGGAAAGGCCACCACAGGAATACACTTCCCTAGTGCCCAAAGGGAAACTACTCATCTGTGGCAGATCCCAGCTCCATCCTCAGTTGGGCATCCCTGCAAACTCCCTCCTGGCTGCCAGAACACAGTGCTGCCAAGTCAGGTGAAGCTGCTGGACCTCTGCTTAGGCAGATACCCCAGATCCTTCAAATGTTATTCCCATTCATTGGTGGAAGTGGGATTACTGGTTCCTACATGCTTTTGGGTTGTTACTTACCTCGCTAAGAAACATCCAAGTCTCATGGCAGGAGAACACAGGCAGTTTCTGCCTTTTCCAAGGCTCCCCAAGGCAGATGGAGGTGGAGGGGAGGAAGGTGGGAGAGAAGAGGAGGAGAAAAGTCGTGGAAGGGTTTGAAGCCTGTGCTGACACAGTCTGGCTGATCTGCAGTGAAGTGTGACTGCATTACACGGGCAGCAGGATGGGAGTGTCAGCACTGCAAAATGTACTTGGAAAGAAAGGTCCTTCAGGCACAGGGACAGTAAGGGACAAGACTTTTGAAGTGTTGTAGTGGTGACAGCAGCGAGGAAAAGACTGGTTTTGACCTTTTCAGTTGGGTCTCATGGTCTGTTAATAATTACAGTCCTCCCTCTGCAAGAGATTGAACACAGTGCATGCTAATATTTAGTACTTAATTTATAGACAACCATCTTTGGTATTTCCTAATGTCTTTTCCTGTAACTGGAGGACCATGTCTCCTATAACTCTTTTAGCTTTCATGCACATAAATCTCAAAGCAGCTGCATTGATAGTTTGGCCCTAAGACTGAAGCTATGGGTCAAGTGTATTGTTTTTCTAAGGTGGGACAGCAGTGGACCTTTAACTCAGTGGAGATTTAACCCAGTGCTGCAGCACAGCCTGTCCTAACACCAGCTGGCCTGTTCCTAGCCATAAGCACAGTTTGTGGCAAAATGCAAGCTATTTGTATGGAAGAGTTACAATTCAACACCCTTCTAGGAAACAAGGACTGTAGTGACATCCTGCCCTGTTTAAGAAATTACTTTCATTAAAAATTCCATCGTTCTCATGGAATCACACATTGTCAACAATACCACAAATGTCCACCATGCAGGTACAAGTTAACTAGGTACAGGTAGGAGATAACTATTGCACCATCCCACTTAAATATGTTTCAGTGCTGCCCAGTAAAATTGTTATTTGTGTGATGCTTCAAGGATGCACAGTGCAGGGTTTAAATAGTGTGTCATGACAGGGCTTCAGCTGGGGTCATGTTTAAAGACTACCTAAATTTACTAATATTTGGTGAGACAGCATTATTAGGTATGCATAGTGACACTCCAGCAGGTCTTGAAATGAGGCAGAAAAAGGAACTCAATATCCACATGGCAAATACGTCTTTTGTTTATGCCTTCCTCATAAATCCATCATACTTTAACTTTCATCCTTGCTGTCCTTGCATTTCCAAGCTTGTTTGAACACTTCTTTAACACAGCTGGTGCCTGTGGAATGTGCTGGTATTGAATCAGTGCTGAGGACACAGTATTGAGCTCAGTGTAGGTCATAGGAATATAAAATACTGTACAGCATGGTGGAAACTCTGAGTCGCTCCCCTACCTTCTGTATGAGCTGTAACAACTCAAGAGAGGGTGCTAAGAGTGTTAAGGAAACATATCTGGTAAGGAAACACCCACCCTAGTTTTCCTGTGCAAGTAGGATGTTAGATTTAGAGCACACATCCCTTTGGTGTCACATAAGGAAGAGTCCTTATCTCAGAAAAGACATTGCAGCCTTTAATGGGATGTCATGGGAGCCAACAAAAGTAATTAAGGATTTGGAAAAGGTCTGTAAGAAAAAGCTGGGGCAAACCATCAGGCTGGTGTAAAATATCCTAGAAAACAAAGAAGAGGAGCTGTGGCACAGCCTATCAAATCATCAAATACCATAGAGGAAGTATTTTTTAAATAGAAGTGAGTAATCAGAAATGCCTGGAACATGCTTCAGCGTACTTCTGAATAGAGCAAATGTATGTCGCTTCAAGGAACTTAATTATGGAGATTTGTTCATGGGAGGACTTTCTTGAACCTCTTTACAACAGCATGTAGCTGATGGTCCAGCTGGCCTGGTGAATTGTGAATGACAGCTTTTTCATTAGAGACATACAGTTTGGTAATTTTTTCAGCTGCCTGTTTTCAGAGGTAAAAATCAGAAGAGAAGTTTTTGAAAAAGCTGAAGGACGATTCTTCAGCCTGTGGAAAGTGGTGAGAATCTTGCTGCTAAGGCAGGACATTTCTTAAAATCCCTGTGGGGCTGATGAATAACTTTCCTCCCTCGATACTGTATTTCCAGACCTGTTAAGGCTTCTGCAATGCTGCATCGTCAGGGTTTGAAAGATAGTTTTTATTTGCATCCATCAAACACTTCTACATGTGACCCTCAGTGCACTGGGAAACGTGTCCTTGAACTTTGTGTCAGTTGTGAGGTGGTGTGAGGAGTGCTGTGTCCTTTTTCAGGCTCCCCTGTTCAATAAAGCCCTGGACAAACTGTAAGGAGACACCAGGATGGTACTGGATGGAGCACAACAGATCAGAGAACAGGGACAGAGGGCTCAGCTTGCTCAGCCTGGAGAGGAGAAGGCTGAGAGGGATCTTGGCATCTACACCAACCTCATCAGAGCTTGTAGAGAAGATGGAGCCAGCCTTTTGTCAGCGGTGAACACTGATACTGGAAAGGTCACAAGTTGTGTCGAAGGAAATTCCAACCACTTGCACGGAAAGAGTTCAGAGGCTGAGGCTGCTGAGGAGTTTCCATGCCTGGTGACTCTGCCCCAGGCTGGCTTGGTGTGTTCCATGCCTCAAGCGTGGCTGCCCTTACCAGCCAGGGCAGGGAGCGCTGGGAAGGTGCGTGCGCTCCGTGAGCGAGGGCGGTAGCGAGAGGAAGCGGCGCGGAGCAGTGGAGTCATTGGCGGAGTGCTGAGGTGAGGAGGTAGAGACCAGAGCGTGCCTCGCTTCCTTATAAAGACAAAATCTATTGTGCTGTCCTGTTTTGTCACCACTCACTTCCCTCTCTGGGCTCAGCCTTGGGCCCACGCTCTTGGGCCTGCCCAGTTGTTTTGCCGAAGAGGTTCCTGGTCTGAGGTCAAGTTTCTTTGCAGTTCCTCCACCCCGCAAGAAGTTTTGTTTATTTAAGTTCTGCCCTTTCTGCTGGATTTGCAGCTGCTGAGCTGTTCGTTGCTCTGACAGTTTGGACCCACTGCCTGAGCCCGGGAGGTAAGAGCACAGCATCTGGTGGTTTTTTGGCAAGCTGCTCTCGCTGAGGTTCACAGCAGTTTAACTGCACAGGAAACTGTGGCCGCCATGAAAAAGCAGAGCAGTTTCTGTGTTAGTGGGAAGCATTTTCCAGTAGTCTTGTGCACAGCATTTCTACTGACCTTCAGGAAAGTGTCTGATGGATTTAATTTGGCAGAGTGGTTTTTGGCTGGGTAGAATGGTAGTCTTGGAGTTGGCATTGGCTTGGAAGGGCATGATAAAGTAAGAAGCCATTATTTAGATTGCAAGCTGGATCCATGTAAGAAGGTAATTTTAATTCCAGTGATGAAAAACACTGATTCAAAAGTATAATGTATTTTGGCTCATAGTGCTTACAGTGTAATCTGCTGGCTGTTAGGACATTTATATCAGGCTTTTAGAAATGTAATTTTACTTTCCAGTGGATAAATAAAACTGATTCATGATGGAGCCTGATTGTAGTAGGGACTTCTGCTTTAAAAATAGTGATATGGGGTGGTCCTAACGTTGTATTTGCGTTTTCAGATCTTGACTGATGAATCTGGTCAGGCTTGTCCCTTGTATTCTTTGGGATTCCAGCTCAGGCTGTAGATGAACTGTGACTTGTGAATATCTACAGATATTTTAGGTGGTAGTAATGTGAACAGGAGTCTCCAGGCTTAACTGTCTTCTCTGTAAGGGCAGTAGCTTTGCTGGTTTTGTCATATAGTGATTTCCTTGGCACATGGATTTGGGTTGAACACTGACCCAGTGGAAGCTCAGGTCTTTGTTATCACAGCCAAAGTCACAGACCAGGCTGTCTGACTGATCTTATACTGCTACAGGTGTCAGGTGAAGATGATCTCCTGCAAATGCAGCGGGCTGTTCAGCAGATGGGGTTTGATTGTCTTGCTAAAAGCAGAACATGCCCTGAAACCCCTCCTGCAGAGAAACTCCAACATGTTTCACCTTCCTTCCCTTTTGCCTGTCCCACAGGAGCAGTCTGGCCTCCTGAGCTCTCATGGGGAAGCTCTCATGAGTAGATAGGAGATGTGGAAACCCTCTGTGTGGTGGGAAACTCCACTGAGAAGCGATGGTAGAGCCAGGAGGGACTGGGAAGTACCTGCCTGCTTCCTGGTAACATGGGTGGGGGTTTCTCCTTCCATCTTGACAATAAGGTCTAGATTTACTTAGCTCAGAAGCTGAAGACAGTGTTCACTCACAGGTCAGAAAAGGGATGTATAATAAATATTACTGGATTTGAATCTGCTTGCTCAGCTGAACCAGAGGGACTGTTTGGACTGCATATTATTATGCTTATAAAATATTTGTACTTAAAGAGATCTAGTGATGTTGCTTCTCTCCTCTTGCTCACAGAGCCTGCCATGCATTCCATTGCCTTGTATTTTGCTATCAATTTTTTGGACACTGTTTCTTTCTGATTTTAGTCATGAGCAGCTTAAAACCCAGCTGTGTAGCTTGGAGCAGAATTATCTTGATAGAGAATCTACTGTGAAAGTCATCACCATATGTTTTTTATGAAAAATGAAAGACTAGGAAGAGATTGAGTAAAGGGGAAGGAAAGAGATGGGGGAGATCAGGGGAGTACAGTGCATTCAGAAATACAGCTCATTTTCATACCCAGCCCTTTCATGCAGAACAGCAGACTCCAGTGAAATGCTGATACAAAACGTAAAATAATTATCAAAATGAAAAATATTTAGGAAAAAAATACTGGAACAGTATTTAGGTGCTCCAGGATGGAGTATGGGAGGTTCTGTTGGATGCTCTGTGCTTTTTTGCAGTTATCCAAGGGGAAAGCTGTAGGATGGGAAGTAAATTCCTACCTCTTGATTAAACATGTAGGGTGTCCTGGACATGGGGGCTGTGCCCACAGGCAGGACAGTGGCATGTGAGAGGGATACCCAGTGACAGGGCTTGGGGACCATGCCCTAAAGTCAAATCATTCTTCAGAGGAAAGGGGAGCAGGAGGACTGTGCCTTCTGCTGCTGCTCCAGGTCCTGCTTGGGTTCCCCACTGCCCACTGCAGCTCCCAGCACGGCACCATTGCAGGATGATGGTCCAAGCAGCAGCACAGCTGGTAAGGAGGGTTATGTTCAGGTGTGCTCTCCTTTTTCTGGCCTGATTTAGTGGGTGGAAGGGCCTGGCCACTGCTGTAATCACTGAGGTGTCCTGAGGACAGAATTCATCTCATGGCATGGGAGCAGCAGCAGCAGATCTGTAAATCCTTGTGGAACCAGTCAAATGCAAATATGTGTTTGTATCTAAAAACCTCCTTTTTACAGCTGGAACGTGTGCTCGATATTTTCCATGCGCAGAGGAACTGTTTTCCTACAAACGAGCTGGAGGCACAGGCTGTCTTCTTGTCTTACATGAGTTCCCAGGCTTCCACAGGACATTTGGGACTGAGGCTGTACTTCGTGACCTCTTGCCCTCAGGTTGAAGTTCACAGGAATAGGAAGAGAAGATTTTATCTGTCTGTCCAGGGTTTTATGCCCGTTTGCCACCCCAGTCGTGATGGGCCAGAGTTGGGAGAGATTCTCATACCCATCTCCAAAGCAGACCCTGCAGATGCTCTCCTCTTCCCCAAACTTTGTTAGTGAAGATGGAAGTGGGTGGGACAGGGCTTTCCATGCCAAATGGGGCATCTGTTGAATGACTGAAGCTGTTTGTCAGTTTGAGAATCAAAATGTTCCTTTATCTATGGAAAAATCTTTTCAGTTCAAAGCTAGCTAACCTGGGGTTGATAAAGAGATGAGAAAGATAAGTGAGCCAACAAGAAATGTAGTGTACAGGACCATTTTTTTTTTCTTAAAGAAAAATTCTACAGATTCTGATTGAAAAATACTATGCACATATATACTGTCTCCCTAGTAGGATGTATCTGACAGATACAAGACACATAAGGAAAGTATTTACAGGTTCAGAGCTCTGCTTTTTCAATGTCTTAATTTCTTTGAAGGATTAGCCCTTCCTGCCATTGAGTGGTATATTGGAAAGAGATCTCCATCTCTTTCCAGACCCTGTGGATTTTCACTTCCTAAGCCCTGTTGACCAGTATTTGATTTAGGACTCAGGCATCACATTGACAAATAAGGTCCTTTATAAAATGGAACATTAAGAAAATAACTCATGGGCATCACTGTGTTCTTTCTGAACAGTGATAAATGCCTTTTCTCTTTTTTCTTTTCAAACTGTATAGGAAAAAAATAGGTGAAGTGCAGTACCCTAATAATCTTAGTGCCTGCATACATGGTGAGATTTGCTGTTGTAGACACCAGTCTTTTAAAAAGCCTTTGAGGCAAAGATTGTCATTTATTGTGGGCTAAATAATGAATCTTTGTAATGTACTGGGGAGGGAATGTTTGCCATAGCTGCAGAAAGACTTCTTTCGGTGTCTTGAATGCTGATTTAAACAGAAAGATCCCACCCAAACTGAAGACACTGTGATCCAAGTTACCCATTGCTGACAGAGCCAAGTATGTTTCTGTCTACTTTAGGATTTAAAATTTAGCTCAGCATCTTTCAGGAAATTAAAAAAATACTCTTATTCACCTTTGGGTAGGGAAAGTATCATACCTCTACATACAAAAACATGAAAATTAACTTTTTTAATGAACCACCTCATGTGTTTGAAAATGTTGCAGTTTGTGTTTCTTAAATGATTTTCAAAGTTGTTGTGTAAGAAATGTGTCTAATTGGAATGCAATTCCAAACCTGTTTGTGTTTGCTGATATTCTCAGCCATGGTGAGCAGCTGTCTGAGTTACTCACCAGCACTGAAGAGAGATATGGACTCCAGTTTTTATCTTAAATCATGAGCAGAAAAAAAGCTGTTCCTGCCAAAAATCCACTCAGTCTGCCTGGAAGCTGTGACACCAAACAAGAATAAAGGATATCAATGGGATTGTTTGTTTGTCTAAGAAGGTTGGATACCCCAGAGCTATCCCTACAAATAATCACTGGCGGCTCACTTTAATTTAGCATTGAAGCTACTAGCCTGTTTTGCTGTGGGTGCAGTATGGATCACCCTGCTGGTGCAGGGATGCAAGCACATGATTTTGATCAGAACTGTAAGAGAAACAACAGCCAATAATAAATATATGAGAGAGAAGCATGATAGTAGCAAGTATGCTGAGACTGTGAAGTTTAATTGGGAAATAAACCATTCTGGATTATACAAAAGACCATATTTGGCAGATTGTCAACAAGATGGCTCTGCCTGCTACATTTTAGTTAAAGGTTTTTGCTGATGAGCACAAGATGAAACTTTCAAATTGAGGAACTTCTAGGCCACACTGCTGTAGTTTTGTAGCATTGATTCTTCTTTCAACATAAGATCTACTGTATGATTTCTCTTTTTCTCACCCTTTAGTAACAATGAAAATGGCAAAAACTTGTCTCCAGAAGGAAAGTATCAGAACCTAACTCAAGAATCCTCTTCCCTTGTCTCCTCCTCAGCCCTTCCACACTGTAGGAAATCAGCTGAGACAAATCATTTGAACAGAAATGCATATGGATATATGGACTTATGTGAGGTTTATTACAAGAGAAAGGCAGAGGGAAATATTTCTGGGGAGGAATATCCTGTCAGGGATATTTTGATGAGTGACCAGGAATAGACAGGTATGTAAAGGTGAAATAAATAAGGGACAAAGATGGAATATGTCCAAGATACTCTCGTTTTCCTTTGTATTTTTCTGGCCTTCAAGATGCTTTAGATCTATCACAAGAATTTCAGCAAAATTTTAAGGCCCCTTCACTTAATCCTCCCTGCTGGTGGCATAATCCAGGGCAGGCTGTGCCTTGGGGAAGGGTTCTGGGGATGCCTCTTTGATGTCAGCTGGGAGGGAAAGTCTAATGCAGAAGAGAGCTGGGGAAGTGCTCCCCAACCCTTACAGAAAGCTGGACTTTGGAAATTGAATTTGTGACTGGGATGAGAAAGAGAAAAGGAGCTAGAGCTGTGAGCTCTGGTAAAGTAAAAGGCAGAGTTTTGTGTGTGTAGGGGGACAGTCTTATACTGCCCCTTCCAACTCTGACATCTGTGTTTTGCAGCAGCAAGTGCCTCTTACTTCATCACTTTCAGAAAAAAATAATAAACAAGTTTGAAGAGAAGATAGCAGGAAATTTATATATGCCAGGGAACATGTGTCATGTCACTCTCCAACAGCTAGACAAGTTATCATATAATTAGCAAAGTACTAGTGCATTAACAAAGCAAAGACCCAATGGTAGAAAGTGAGGAAATATTAGTAGTTTCTTTGACTTTCTTGATACCAAATTCACAGTTAAGTTGTTCCTGACTAAATATGTTTGTGAAAGGTAATGTTGTCCCATGAAATTTACCTTTTTTTGGGGGGAAAGGTACAACTTTATGTCTATCTATGAAGTGCCTTTTCACATCTTCAGGGTTTTCATTGCCTTGCTTGCAACAAAGCTTAAACACTGCAGCAGTGGAGAAAAGTGTGAAACAAGGTAAGCATTTAATACAAGTCTTGGAGACCTTGAGGTTTTAATGGCTTTGCCATTAATTATTTATATTGCATGGTGAGGGTACACTTTGCCAAGCAGTGCATAACCAGGCAACTCCTCCAACTATGGCTTCAAAATTGGAAAGAAATGAAAGAACATCAATATCACTGTGTTTCAATTTAGCAATTGTTCAGGTTTAAGATTATTTTAGTTCTTCCTTTATATTTCAGTCTAAAAATAGTTTGTTATTAGATCTCTTAAAACATCAGTGTGGTCATAGGTTCTTCTGAGGATAAGGTCAGTTGAAAGGAGGCTTTAGGGCATGGCTGTAACACACTGGTTTGGAAATGATGGCAAGGAAGGGAGTGGTTTGTTAAAGGCTCTCTTGATATCAGTTTGCTCTGATTCTCAGCAGCTTAGGTGAGAACCTCTTCCCTTTTTTACATTAACTGGTTACTCAGCAATCTTCTGAGGAGGAAAGAGTGTATTTGCACAACTTTATGTTTTGCTTTTGCAATAGAGGGTTTATGCTGCTTGCCAAACAAGGACCAAGTGTTGCTTCCAGGCAGTGTTGTAATCTGGATGTCCTGAAGCCATCTGAATCTCAGACTGTCTCAGGGACTTTTTTATTTTCCTTCTGAATGTTTATTATCTTACATTTATTTCTTGTTGGCAATTCCACTGCCTTTCTTGCTCTGACCCAGGGAGCTGTTTTCCCCTCCTCAGCTTCCTGTCTCAGCCTCTAAGCACGTGCTGACTTTCACCTCATTCTCCCTAAGACACTTCAGTTCTTTCACTGATGTTCCATCACATCAAGTTCAAGATCCTTCCTCCCAGCTGCTCCTGATGTTCAATATCTCATTTGTGCTGACAGCTAAGCTGTTTGCATTCAGTCTGTACCAAACTCCCCTCTGTCCTGCCAAACCTCTCCCCTACCCATCTTTTCTCTTTGCTTCTGGCCATACATCACTTTGCTCAAAGCCATTACCTGGTTCTCACCAGCTGATTTTCCCTTTGCTCTTCCCTCAGATAGCTCCTCAACAAATGTTCCCTTCAAATGAGCTCTTCCAACTTGTTCACATTGCTCATTATCCACGTATTCTCCTTTGCTCTTATATCATCCTCTGCCTTGTTTTTCTGCATCTGCCTGGTCATACTGATTTTGCAAACTGGAGCAGAGTGGTGCACCATGTGCTTAAAATGCCTTGTGAGTTAACAGTAATTGTTGGATGCCTTCTTGATGGGATGCCCAAAGTATTTTCAGTTTACAGTGGGGTGGTGAAGTGCTGAAAGTGATTGACTCCTAGAAGCAAATGGCTCTGCTCTTACCTGGTTAAGTCAGAAGAAAATATCGGGCCTGACCTCTCCCACTACTATCCAGAAGCATTTTACATGTCTCTGTGCCTAAATATTATCATTTCATGATCTAAGCAAAATAAGCATTTTATATACTGAAAGGTGGCTTTTTGAAAGGAGATTTTCTCCTTTTTTGCTGTGTGTTGCTAAAGCTTTGGACTTTTACTCTCTTGATTTCCTTCTGTTTTGTTTTTCTACTTGAAAAATTTTTTAAAAAAATGGTGATTTTTTGTTGGGAATAACTCTGAAGCCTTTAATCTAAAAATTCTGGTTTTCATTAATTAGGGCTGGCTGACAGAGGGTGCCTGCCCAAATCTCACCGTTGTGAGACCACAGTGGGGTACTGATGAGCAACACCCGATGGTGTGAGATACTGGAACTGAGAGGCTGAAATCAAGAGGTGCTGTGAGGGTGAAACTGTGGAAGAAACTCAGCTGTGTGTTGGAGCAGGCAGTGACCATCCTTCTGCCACCTGAGGACAGCCATCCCTTAGGTGATGGAGGACCAGTCCTCATTCTCAGTGTGCACCTGAGATGCATCTGATTGCTCAGCTACGTGTAGTTACCTCCACAACAGTGGATAATACTGACCTAAAGAAGTCAAAAGGGATCATTACAGCAAAGCCCTTCATCCTGTTATGTATTGTTAGCATAAATGTCCACATAAGTAAACATATGTACTACTAATAGGTTTCTCTGTATTTAACAGATTACTTGGTTACCTATCAGAGGTCATAACTCCTTATGCAATCAAGAAGAGGCAATTTTATATTGGTGATACTTTTTTCTCAAGGTTGCTTTGCAAGAGTAATGTTGTAGGCAACAACCTGTGCTGTTTCCTACCTCTTAGGCCTGGAACAGTCTTCATGCTACTAAAAGTTGTGTTGCAAATTATATGGCTTGATCGAGTGACTGGACTAGAAGGAATGATCTTGCAGTGGAAAATGGAATTTCTGGCTGATAACATAAGATTTTCATGTGTCCAGGTGCATTTTAGTTGACCCACAATTTGTAAAAACACACATCAGGCAACAGAAAAAGATTGGCAGTGAGGAATCAGAGGCAGGAAAGATACCAAGACAGACTGGGGGAAGACTATGGATCTCATTTTGCCCTAATACATAGCTCACATTGCTAGTGGATCACAGGGGTTTTTAAAGGTAATCCTTGGAAGTATGGTGGTTAGAACCAACTACAAGAGCGATGGCATTACGGATTCTGCTGCATTTCTCTATTTATGAAGGTTGGAGTGAATGAATAGATTTTTTATTGCTGTCCTCATTCTAAACCCACAGTGATTAGGCAGAAAAAGGTGCATGATACTACTGGGAGACAGCAGACAAGAAGTTAACCACATGAGATTGCTTTCAGAATATTCCAAAGCCATATCCATAGTGTTTTCACAGACACAAGGAATCAATGAGTTCAGGAGAGCATTGAATCTGAAGCCCAGAAAGGCTGTACATTAACTCCGGGTTTTTACAGAGGGCTATAGCAAATATTTTTATTTATTTATTTTGTATTATGCTGTGTTAGTTTTAGTTTGGGAATGGCATATTTCTGATTTTTTTCCCCTTCTTTGAATACTGTAGCTACAGCAACCACTTCCTAGGATCAACTCAGGTTTCCATTCCCTTCTATTTAAGTAGTTGTTTGGTTAATTAATACTTAAAGAGACATAGGACACTAGAGTTCTCACAAATATAGAATAATAGATAGTCTGTCTCCTGAACAGCTTCCTCATGAATAGATGCAAGGGACAGTAGGTGCATGAAAAAGCAGATGGGGATAATGTGCATCTTCTGGCAGTGTATTTTATGATGCCGTAAAAGGAAGTGAACTTTCCTTTCCTGGTTATTCAGGAAAGTGCCTATAAAGTGAAAGACTAATCCTTCCTCCTGTTTTATATCTTTGATGAGAGGAAAGGCAGGAAAACTCCTTTTGGCCACACACTCCTAAAGCCACCCAACCTCAGGCACTACCTTAGACACCTTGTGAGGAAAATCCTTAAACTCCCCACATATCCAGGGAGAGGAGTAGCTGACTTTTGGGAAGGCAGACCTGCTGTTCTGAGCACCTGGTGAAGGAGATTCTCTCCATCCCTCCACCTTGTAAGGGTGAGCAGCCTCATCATTAGGTACTCAAAGGTAAGTGGTGCAAATGTCCCCTGGGGCTCTGGCTGGCAAAACAACAGGAGGGACATGGAATTGCATCTCATCTACACAGGATTTTATCCCTTCACTTGATTTCAGGATACAGGAGCTGGGTTTTCAGCTATAACGAGCTGCTCCAGAACTTTGAAAACCCGAGTAAAACCTCTCTGTTTCATCACAGTTGCAAACCCAAAAAGCACCAAATGCAAACAAGTGTCTTCTCCTTGCAGACCTGCCACTCAGAGAAGTAAGAAATGGCATCGACAGCACACCTCTCCGAGGAGGAGATGGCAGAGCTCCGGGAGGCTTTCGGCAAAGTCGGTGAGTGCAGCCAGCAGCAAAGGCACTGCTGAGGTATGAGCCTGTGGCAAGCTCTTTTTGCATGGCGTGGCTGACCAGCTGTGAGGAAATGGGGTTAGCTCCAGCACTGGTGTGCTGTGTGACAGCAAGCACTGAAAGCCCTTTTCCTGCCACTGCAGGGCCCCCGGTGAAACCGCATCAGCTCACTGCACAGCACTGGCCTCTTACGAGGGGGTGGTGGGGCTCCAGCAGGGTTTACCAAAAAAGTTCAAAAGATGCACAGCAGACTATGGTGGAAATAATCTCAAGTGTTTTCCCAAGAATACTGTTTATTCGTGACAAATTATTTGGAGGGCAAAAAGGTATTATTCTAATGTAAACTGAGTATTCCCTGTGGGAAGGAAGAGTGTGGAAGGGGACAAATGTGCAAATGGAAAAAATAATAAATAATCCCTTCACAATGACCTTTCAAGCCCCATATTTCTACTGTGTGTTTTCTTTCCAAACCTTTAAACATCTCATCTGATTTGTCTCCTTTGAAGCCACACAGACCCATCACTGTCTACCCAAATTCCAAGAAAAGGTCCTTGTGCTTCCCACAACTCACTTAACTTCTATCAGCAGACCTATCAGCCTCACTGGCTTATGCACTCATCAGTTGTCCTTGCTGATTCAGGTGGAGGTTGTTTGAATTCTGAGCACACAGTAGTCTAGGCTGGCAATCTTAAAAGTCTGGTTTCTGTGAGTGCCCTGGACACCCAAAGCACTGACAATGCAAATCACAGAATCCTAGCGTGGTTTGGCTTGGAAGGGACCTTAAAGATTTCCTAGTTCCTCCCCCACTACCATGGGCAGGGACACCTTCCAATAGATATGGTTGCCCCCCTAAATGCTGGAAGGAAGTTGTCTTTCCCCTCCCAGACATCTCCCTCTCCAAGGCCAGACCCTTTTGCTGTGTGACATGGTGACATGGACAGGATGCTCTTTGCAATCTGTATTAATCCAGTGCTGAGAGCTGAGTGCCTTTTTGCAGCATGCAACAGGTGACTCAAATTGCAACTGACCCTACAGGAAATCAGCACACACTGCTTTGAGATCACCTCAGCCTCCAGGATGGGGAAAAGAAACATGCAGAAAAAGAAAGACACATACACTTAGAAGCCAAGTATAAATAACCATATATAACTATGTATACATTTATCTACGTCACAACCATAGTGTTTTAAGAGAAACTCTCCATGTGATAAAACCAATTTGCTTTTTTATCTGTGGAGTTTTTCTCTAAGTGGAGAACAAAGGACTATGAACCTGTATTGGTGATCTTCTCATCAAATACTACCCTGGATTTTGTGGAAAGCTCAGCAGGACTATTTGTGTTAGCACCATCACAGACAAACACAGAAGTTTTTATTTTGAGGATGACCATATGCAGTTCCAGCCTACTTCTGATGTTCTTAGATGCAGAAAACAGGCCAAAATCACAAATTATACCTGTGGATAAGAGCACATGTGTATTGTGTCAACTTTATTTTCTTTAGTTGTTCTGTAGGCAGGATATTTCCTCTGTAGATCACATTTGTCAGTGTGTAAACCTTGGAATGGCAATTATACCCTTTTAAACTGAGCTTTGTTAAGGTATTTATATGTCTAAAAATACAAATTCATCACTATGAGTTTTTGTTTGTTAAAAGGTGATTGCAATTTTTTCTTGGGTGTGAATAACACCAAAGCACTTGAAAAGATCATATTTCAAGACAATAAATCTATGTATATAATGTGCTTTTCCTTGGGTAAAATAAAAACAGCCTTTATCTGCAGAAAATGTCATTGGGCTGATGTGGAATGTACAAGTTTGCTTTAATCTTTGCAGATATCAGCGGGAATGGCTTCATCGATACCAATGACTTAGCAGAGGTGCTGAAAGCTGCCAATCTCCCTCTCCCAGGATATAAAGCCAGAGAGCTCATCCAGAGTCTGACAACTACAGGGAATGGCAGGATCAGTTTTGATGAATTTATTTCAGTAAGTAAGATGTTACTTATTTCAGTCACTCAAGGTGATCCCCAGGGCACAGCAGAGGCACAAGCGCAGGGTCTCATGGGCACCTCATTAATCCATTGAGTCTCCTTACTGGAGAGTTGAAAGCAGAAGGCAGCCAAACTAGAAATCCTGCAATTAACTGGGCCAAGTTATGTGGATACAGCTGCTTATTGCATAGATGTCATGCAGCAAGGTAAAGTTTTTCAGTTATATCCTGCAAAAAGATTTTCTTCTGGCTAGATATTAGAAAAAGTTTAAGCAGATAGAAACTGAGAACTTCATGGGACATTTTTTTATCAGAACACTTCTTCTTTTTCTGGTCTGAACTGGGTCAAAAGCAAATGCTAAAATAGTGGAATTTCTCTCAGGCTGGAGAAGTAGGTTTTTACTTACTCTTTCTTCAAACCTGGACTGCTCTGCTCCAGAGTAACATTTTTGTTACTTAACTGATCTTTGTTCCCTGCTTTGAAAGCATAAAAGCTGAGTTTAACCCTGTTGTACCTCAGCAGATACACAGATTGTACACAGAAACCCACTGAAAATACTCAAGCTGCCCTTCCCTACTTATGAAACAGAATGTGTCTCCTGGCCCAACAGCTCACTGCTTTAGCTTGGTTTAATTCTCCCAAGTGCTGAAATCCTCTCTCATGCTCGAAAGATTTTCCAAGACCTGAAGAGCGATGATGTTGCCAAGTCGTTCCGAAAGCAGATCAACAAGAAGGAGGGGATCTGTGCTATCGGTGGGACCTCGGAGCAGTCCAGTGCTGGCACACAGCACTCCTACTCAGGTGGGTGCAGCTGTCCCACACTGAGGTGAGCCACGGTGCAGCAGCACAGACACCTGCCTGCTGCTGTCCCTGCTCACCAGAGAGGCAAGGCACGGGTTCCACGCTGCTGCTATCCCATCTCCTCATACATTTTACCAGTCACTCATTCTGTAAACTCCCCTTGCAACCTGAAACCCCATCAGGGCTTTTCTCCAAGCCTGTTTCTCCAAGCTGAAAGTTGAAAGTGGGCACAGCCCACTCTGAAGCAGTCCCACGGGGAGCAGGTCCTACCCTCAGCTGTCTTCTGCAGGGGCAGCAGTGGGGGACTGACTCTCTCTGGGCAAGGGAGAACAGAGGATGCTTCCAAGGACTCCATCCACCTTCATCCCAGAGGGCACCTGCTCTGAGCTATTGGGAGCCATGTGAGCTGCTGCTGGTACAGGGCAGCTGTGCTACTGCCCTGTTGAAGTACAGGCACATCTGCCCATTACCCTCTGAATGCTTTTTGTCAGAGTCCTATCCTGTCCAGGCTTTTCTAGATAGTCCACATGAAGAGGTGTAATGTACAATACAGAATTGTTTGAACTTATGTGGGATTTCTATTTAGCAGAGTGGTACAGCAGTGCATTCAAATTACAGTGAAAGCAGAAATTACTCCTTGCAGAGCTTAGCATCTGCACCACACATTCAAATCACATGGACTTCATTACCAGTCTCTGCAATATGCCTGCCCTCATGACCCAGGCCACCCCAGTGAGTGGGAAGGGGTGTTGAAGGAGTATTAATCAGCTCAAGCCCATTGCTGTCCTCAGCTCGTTTGCTTGTCTCCTGAGAGCCTCTTCCATGTAGGGTTTTGTTGATCAGCCACACTGGTGGGAGAGACTCCCCCAGGAGTTCTGCCTTTGTAAGTAAAATGATGGTAGAGTTACTGCACAGCAAACTGATGAGTTTGACGTTGGGTCCACAGAGGAAGAAAAATATGCCTTTGTCAACTGGATTAACAAAGCCCTTGAGAAGGACCCTGACTGCAAGCACGTGGTGCCAATGAATCCAGAGACAGATGACCTCTTCCAGGCGGTCGGTGATGGCATAGTGCTCTGGTAAATAATACCTTTCTTTCTCACAAACAGGAGCCATGAGTCTGCAAAAACTCACATTTCTGTTTAAACAGAAGCTGCTGAATTTACATTAAGCTCGGGAGCATTTGCAGACTCAGGGCCTTAATGATACTAGGGTTTTTTTGCTTCTTTTATCTTCAAAAATATAAAGCATATTTCATGCTTAATGAGAATTTTTCCTTGCCTCTAGACACTTACAATTAGATGAAGTCAGTGAAATTTGAGGAGCTGCTTGGTTTTATTTTTACCCAAGGACTTTTGGTGTTTCACACAAAGCGGCACAAAATAGTGAGTGGTTCCACAGACATTTTCTGCACAATAAACTTCTCACACAACTTCACCTTGTGGCATTCTCGGCCTCACACCTATAGTGCAATCTCTATGTAGCCCAAAATAATTGCTCAAGTGTTGTGTGCCTCAGTGTGTATATGCAGAAACAGAGGGTGATTATCTATATTTGGTAAGTAACTCTCTAGCTCTCAGACTTGTCCTACAATGTAGAGATAAAAGCTGTACCTGTATTTCGTGCACATATAGCTTAGTGTATTTCTTGTTATTTGTTTTCTTTTATTTCCAGTAAGATGATCAACTTTTCAGTGCCAGATACCATTGATGAGAGAACAATCAACAAAAAGAAACTCACGCCCTTCACAATACAGGTACTAAACCACAACACAATTCTTTGCTTTTCCCCTTAGGATGCTTTAGTGTAGTTGCTTACAGGAAAGGCTGGTTCTGCCAAACACAGTCAGGCAAAGTTGTTTGTGGCACAGTGAGATGCTCAGGTCCATGTCATAAAAACACAAAAACTTATATTTACGTTTCTTTCCAAACGTGTGAGCCACCTGACTAACCAAACACAATGAATAGTGTTTACTGGGTCAGAGCTTTAGATACTTTTGTGGTAGATGCCATATGAATGCAAGAGCAAATAGACAATACAGTGACCAGTTGCACTTGGAGTGGCTCTCAGAAGGCTGAACCCACATCTAAGGCATGGACTTGAACTCACAACTGCTGTTGTTGCAGTCTGATGTCCTCACCAAAATATTAACTGTGACCCTGGAAGTACCAGTGCAACATACCTGAAATCGGACCACAGCTGTTGCCTGCCTTTTACAAGCCAGTATTTCACCTTGAATAATGAATCCTTCTTTTATTCCTGTCACATGCACATATATATGATTTTTAAAATGGGCAAAAAAGGATGTTAATTTTCACCTATTTAAAGTTTATTGTGTTTCTCACACAGCAGTATGTCTAGAGATATTTTTATATGAACAACATCTATGTACCTGGTACAGAATAAAAATAGATATATGGAATAGATATGAACCTAACCCAGTTTAGCCCCCAGCTACTCTGATTTGATGGAACATTAGCCAGAATCAAGTAAGCTCAGAAGCCATTAAATTGGATTTTTATGCTGTATACCACATTTTTCAGTTCTAATCGTTTTGGTCAGCAGCATAACTTAATGATGCAGCTCAGATCAATCCCTGTCACTCGTAGACATGATTTGATCAATATAGCTTCCACTTTAACTTAACCCTTTTACAGCTGTCTGCTGGAGAAAAGGTAATTAATTTGAAATGGTCCAATTTTTTCTAGCTTATGAGAATTTACACTATGTCTCTCTCTGCATTTTGTATCTAATCAGATCTCCCTGTCATTTCAGCGGTGCTGAAATTCATATGAAAAATTGCAAATCTGTGTGATAAATTATATTTTCCAGGCTTCTTTGCCTGCTTTACTTGCCCTCTGTTTACAAAGCCACCTTTTTGCATAGCATAGATGTGAGGATCACATTTTCTTATTCCCTTTATTTTAAATGGACAGGAAATGGTGAAGGAACATAATGTTCCTGAAATATCACTTGGTTTCTGCCCGTCACTGTGAATCACTGAATCCCTCAACTTCCTCTGTGCACTCCCATACCCCGAGTCCTTACTCCAAAGTTCAAAAGGAAAAGGTCCAGATTTTACAAGTTCTGACCCTGGCTGAAGTGCAAGGCTGAAAACTCAACAGGCTTATTCATATTGATTCCTGGGACAGTGTGCTCTTCGTAAACATTGCCAGCTAGCAACTTCCTTGTGTCTGAGGAGTCAGGGCTTTTGCAGTGATTAGGGAGAGGTGAGCCTGGAATATCTGCCAGTTGGTTGATTGTTTGGAATATCTGTGAGTTGATTAATTGGTTGGAATATCTGTGAGTTGATTGATTGGTTGGAATATCTTCCAGTTGGTTGATTGGTGGGAATATCTGTCAGTTGGTTGTAGCTCCTTTCTTTCTCCATGTGTGCAGGACTGAGCACTGAGGAGAGTTTGCCCCATGCTGAAGCTATGTCTATACTTGAGCATGGGCTTGAGCATTGGCTCTAGGGAGAGCCTGGCTTTGGTGACCAGGATTGAGCCAGGACATCACTGTCAATATAGATGTATGCTCTGAGCTCCAGTGCTTTGTGACATGGCATTTGCCACCTCTGTCTGCCAAAAAGAGGTCCTTTCTGTCTTTGTGTTGAGACCCAAAATCTACCAGGAGAGTCTGCATTCTCCTACTCCCTGTGGCCAGACAAGTATCCTGTGCTGCATCGAAAGAACTGTGTCCAGCAGGTCAAGGGAGGTGCCTCTGTCCCTTTACTCCACTCTGGTGAGCACCCAGAGCACCCACCTGGAGCACTGCCTCAGGAAAGCCATGGTTCTGTGCATGTAAATGCATTTACAGTGAAGCTGCCTGAAGATTTCACTTGTTTTCCTTCCTTCCTGTAGCCTTAGGTCTCAAGTTCTGCGTCATTCAAAGGTTCTCACCTTTTCCTAGGAAAATCTGAACTTGGCTCTGAACTCTGCTTCAGCCATTGGGTGCCATGTTGTTAACATTGGAGCTGAAGACTTAAAAGAAGGGAAACCTTACCTGGTTCTGGGTCTTTTATGGCAAGTCATCAAAATTGGACTCTTTGCTGACATAGAGATCAGCAGGAATGAAGGTACGTATGGCTTTTCCTTTCAGTGCTCCACTGTTGTCACTGCACAGACTTTAGGATAAAGCCTTTAAAAAAACCCAAACAACCCAAAACCTTGATTTTAATTTTTTTCTTCAGGTATTTGTTGGCTGTTTTCTTGACTAGTCTAATTTTCCTTGCTTTTCTCAAGTTTCAGCACTCAAAAGTCCAAGACTTTCTGTAGACTTGTGTGTTCAGAGCCTTTTCATGCTCATTGAGTCAGGAATGGTGGTCTACATCCAAGTATGTTGGTGTTTTGACACTAAATCTGGGATAAGGAAATCTTATCAGGAAGCTTGGCTCTTGTTCTTGGTTGCCAAACATCTATCCTTTCTTTGTGAAATCATAATTATAGAATCACAGAATAATTTAGTCTGGGAGGAACCTCTGGAGGTGCACCCTGGGTGATCTGACTCAGCCATCCAGCTATCTGCTTTCAGCAGTACAACATCCTAAGCTCTGATGAAGTTGCTCAGGGCCTTTTCCAGTGTTTTCTGGGAAGCCTGTTCCAGAGCCCAACCCCTCTTGCTCTGAATATTTTTTCTTGTGTCTAGTTGGAATTTCCCTTCCCTCACCTTGTGTCCACAGCTCCTTGTCCTTTTGCCATGCTTACTGGAAAAATGCAGATCTGGCCCCTCTATCATGGTTGAAGGTAATACTTGCTCCCCTCTCAAACTTCTTTCCAGGCTAAACAATCTCAGTTTTCTCATCCTCTTCCCTCGTATCACAAACTTCCATCCAAATATTTTTGTGTCCTTCCACTAAACTCACTTCAGTCTGTCAATGTCTCTTTTGTATTGGGGAGCCAGAAACGGGACACAGCATTCCAGGTGTGTCTCACCAATGCCAAAATTCTCCATGAAGTAGCTGCAGCATGAAAGCTGTGGCTGCACTTGCAGTCCACACAGCACCTCATCTTGCTGCTTTGTTCCCCATGCCTCTGGATAGTCCCTCATCCCACACTGACATTTCTTTCCTCCAGTTTCTGTGCAGGTGTTACCTTCATTGCCTCACCCCTTTCACATTTCTATCCCTTTTGTTGCCAGACCCACCAGTTCCCATTCCTTTGTAGGTAGCCTTGCCCTGCTTGATTTTTTCCTTTCTGGTATTTTCTCCTTCACTTCTCATCTAAGACTACATCTAAGACAAGACAAGCCAAGAAAATTCTGATTTCTTTTCAGGTTCTCTCTTTCCCTCATAGCCCTACTCTGCAGCTGTTTCAGGTAAAATTCCCCTTTCTTAAACACGAGACCCTATATTTCCAATGAGCTTTCATGAGCACTTGATACCATGGCAGTAATACATCCCAACCTCTATGGGAATTACCTGGGATGCAATTAATATCATGTTGGATTTTCCCCATGTCATATCAAATGGTGGCTCAGAGTAGCTTGGAAGACATCTAATACACTCAAGTTGTCATCCTTGGTTCATGAAGGCTTTTAGCTACCAGCAGTTATTCATATTAATTCCCCAGTGAATGTCTTTGAACATGGCACTATCAAATTGCATTCCATTTTTATTACTGTCATCTACTTTGTTCTGTCTGATTTCCTGATCATCCTCTGTATTGACTATGCCACCTAGTGAATATCATCTTCACACTTTTAGCATGTTGCAAGTGTTTGTGCCGAGATAGTTGATGCAAAAAAACCCAGAAAACATTAATCCAAAAATCAATCCACGATCAACTCCTCAAGAATCCTTCTTCCAGCCTTCTCTCAGTGTCAACACTGTTCTCTTCATAAAATCCTCTGTCTACTTTCGAATGCTTCTCTTATGCCCCTCTGGTCCAGTTTAACCCCATTGCACCCTGTATCAAATTATCTATGTAACTCCAGTTGTGGTATGTCTCCACTGTTTCCTTTATGTAGCCAATCCATAATTCTTTCAAGGATTGACAAAAGGCATTGGAAGAAGATCAGAGGAGTGTAACACTCTCCCTTTTTACCACATTAATAATTATTTTCCATGTGAGTTCTTCTTTTCAACACTTGTTCTAAAGAAAGCCTTTCATGCTCCAGAGATCAGCTGAGCACACTGCCATTTGCAAGGGTCAATCCTCCCATCCTGCCTGTTCCTCCTCTTACGAACATAATGTCAATTTTTCTATATAAATAGAGTATCTCCTCAATTGACAGATGAGTTAACCCTACCAGCCCACAAGCCCATGGGGTCATGTGCAAGTATTCCAGAATGCCTGTGTGAATCCAGTTTCAGTGTGAAGGTCACTGAGATTTCTTTCATCTAAGCTGCAGAAAACCTGTGTTCATATTTGCATTCCAAGCTTGCCCTTGTTCTCAGCATCACTGTGTCCAGCTCTGGACTTCTCAGCACAGGAAAGATTTGGAGCTGTTGGGTGGGTCCAGAGGAAGGCCAAAGAAGGGCTCAGAGTGCTGGGGCACTCCTGTGAAGACACAGGCTGAGAGAGCTGGGCTTGTTCAGCCTGCAGAAGAGAAGGCTCCAGGGAGACCTTATTGCAGCCTTCCAGTGCCTGAAGGGGCTTAGGAGAAAAATGATGACAAACTTTTCAGCAGGGCCTGTTGCAATAGCAAAAGGGGTAATGGTTTTAAACAAAAGAGGGTAATCCAGATTGAATTTTGGCAACATTCTGGCTACTTACATTTAGAAACTAGGTAGGAAAATGTAAAACAGAGAAAGCAGTTGCACATTATCTTCAATAAGTATTCACATCATTATTTTTAAATCTTTTTTTTTTTTTTCCTGCTTAGCGTTGATTGCTCTTCTGAGAGAAGGAGAGAGTCTGGAGGATCTGATGAAGTTGTCTCCAGAGGACCTGCTGCTGAGATGGGCAAACTATCACCTGGAAAATGCAGGATGCAACAAAGTCAACAACTTCAGCTCAGACATCAAGGTATGAGACCAACAAAAGTAAAACAGCAGCTCTACACCCAAATTCCTGTCCTCCACACAGGGATTGTACACTGAAACAATCCAAGCAGCTGAGACTGCTCTGTCAAGCACATGGAGCTGAGTACATAAAATGCTTTTATTGGGGTTTACCTTTGCACTCGGTCGTCTTCCTCTTTTTTCTCATGACCTCCCAGTCATCACTTCCAGCCCCAGCACACCAGATGCCTGGGAAAGGAATGGCTGCTGGCTCTGGACAGGGCATATGGACACTGTATTTTCAGTTCCTTGTCTCTATTGCTCTTCTCCTTTCCCAATCTCCTTAAATAACCCTTGACCTGACTTTTGTTTGGAAAAGCCTGGACCTTACTCAGACATGTAGAGAAAGATGATTGGGCATTTCCAATTCCCCCACTTGATCTTTCCTTCACCTAGGCTATGTGCCCCTCTGTCCCAACATTTGCTATAGCCCTGAATGCAGTTATCTGCAAGTTTTAATCCAGTGGGACTATTCAAAATGCTGCAGCTAGACTGGGAGACACTTGTAGGGGTGAGTCTGGAGTTTGTGCAGCATTATTTCACATACTTGGGACCTCATGGGCTTGTGGGTGCAGATTTCAGCAGAGCTTGCTCTGTAGGACCTTCACTGTGCCCAGACAGGTGTATCTGAACCTCAGTGGTGCCCACTGATGAATTTCAGACACTAAAACCCAGTGTGAGGCCCAGCCAGCATCCCAGAGGTGTAGGGGGTGTATAAGGCAGGGTATCTGAGCTGGCTTACAAGAAAGCCAGGGGCTGGGCTGGCCAGCACACCAACCTCACCAGCCATGACCTGATTTGCCTGCTCCCAGAATAGCAGGGGAAAAATCCATCTCCAGAGGTACCTGGTCACAGGCTTCACTAGGGACTGAAGCACAAGCATTTAATGGAAATACAGAAAAGAAAACACCAGGGAAGGCAACAGGAGGGGTAGAGAGTCACGTTTGATAGTACGATTTTTATTGTAACAGAGTTTTGGTTCACTGGATGGAGGTGACTGGAGAATATCCATGAAAAGAGAAGGGAATGGAGTCTCCCATCTTTCTGTGTGCTGGCTGAAAAGATTATGGTACAACTGATTAAATCTTATCTACAACTGAAAGCTAAATCACAATTCTGGTGTTTACAGTTGGAAAATAAGGCACACATTTACAAGATTTCAGTGTTTACAGACATTCTCTGTCTCCCTACCTCACTTCTGTTGTAAATAACCACCTCCTAGATATGGTGCATAGTAAGGCAGATGTAAAATATTTAAAATAATTCAGGTAGTCTGCTTTATATTTTGAAGAGCATCAGATGGGTTAGTTAGTCAAGTCCCTAGACATTAACATGTAGCTTTATTTTCAGTTCTTTGAGCTGTGTTTGAAGAGAGTTAGTAATTTCCATATATGCAAGCAGCAATGTATTTCACAAAAGATTAAAGACACAATGTGTTAAACCCTTGTCTTGTTCCTGCCCTTTTGCATGACAGATGCTGATACTGTTGTCAGTTTTAACTTTTGTCCTTGAAAACTATGCTTTCTCTTCCAAAACTGTTCCAGCCTTGCTTTGAAATCCACTTTAAACATCTGCTTTCTCCTTCTGCATTTTCTTTTATTAAATGCTCAGCAGCCTGACTTCTACAGCATTATAAAGGTATGCATTTTCTTACCTCTAATTTTATGTTCAGATTAAGTAATTTCTGGTATCTTTTTGTTGTTGCTCTCCTTTCTGTAAGTGCAACACACAGCATTTTGTCTCCTGTGTTGGGCATTCTGCAGCACATATATATTGGCTCAGGGAAGAAATAGATCTGGCAAACACAGCATAAAGTAGGAATTGCTAAGTGCTTCCAGCTTAATTAATTTAATTATGTAGCCCAATGATCGATGTAATAAAAATGAAGCATGCAGGCACATTGTTCAGGGGAGCACTGGCATGCAAAGGCTGAGCTTTAGATGCAATTTTTCTTCCCTTTAATTTCTCTGTCTGTCACAGGACTCAAGAGCTTATTACCATTTGCTGAACCAAGTTGCCCCCAAGGGAGATGAAGAAGGCATTCCAGCTATTACTATTGACATGTCAGGATTAAGGGTAAGATGAGATAAGTTTGGAGCAAATGCCAATGTTTTCTGTCTGTTAACTTGCATTGCTGGCCAACACACGGCTGCAGTGGGATGTTAGAACCAGCAAATTCTTTCTCGCATTGCAACATGATCTTCGTATTTCAGAAATCAAAGCTTCCAAAGAATTAAATTATGTCTTTGGATTTTTGTTAGATAATAACTCTTGAGACTTCATCAGCCATTTAATCACACTGATAAACTACTAACATGTAACAAGTGTATTTAAATACATTTATCTGTGAATCTCATCGAACCACCACGTTTTATATGGAATATGGCTGTAAGAGCAACATGGGGAGGCGGCTGAATCGTGGGCAAAGCCCATTTGAAAACACAGACTGGCCATTGGTAAAAGTGGGAATGGGAATACCCGTAAATCCATGGAGGAGCTGCTCCAGCAGGTGGATCCCCCCGAGCCCCCCTGTGTGTGTGTGAGGCTGACGTCCCGTTTGTGCCGGGCAGGAGAAGGACGACGTGCAGCGAGCCGAGTGCATGCTGCAGCAGGCCGAGCGCCTCGGCTGCCGCCAGTTCGTCACCGCCACCGACGTCGTCCGCGGAAACCCCAAGCTCAACCTGGCCTTCATCGCCAACTTGTTCAACAAATACCCGGCCCTGCACAAGCCAGAGAACCAGGACATCGACTGGAGCTCCATTGAAGGTCAGGAAGACGCAACTGTGGCATGGCACAGTGTGATAATTCCCGTCCCCGCCAGTGTCTGCTTCTGTTCTTGGTCCAGGGCGCTGTAAATTCAGAGTTAGGGTTTCTCCCCAAAACACTGACGTGACTGAAGTGTTGTGTTCTGCAGGCCTTTGATTGATGTATCTGTTGTTTTAGGTGAGACAAGGGAAGAAAGGACATTTAGGAACTGGATGAACTCCCTTGGCGTTAATCCACGTGTAAATCACTTGTATAGGTAAGATGAGCTATTACACTTTCTTCAGATGACAAATACAGCCAGCAAGTTGTTTGCAAGAACATAAAAACTTTTGGGCCCTATAAGAATATATGCTGCTTTGTGCTTCCTAGGAAACTAAGTTTACCTCTGCTAATAGTTGAGTGGTATTTCTTTCCTCTGTTCTTTGACAATGATATATCCTTTTTATTGTTTTCAGTGACCTGTCAGATGCCTTGGTTATCTTCCAACTCTATGAAAAAATCAAAGTGCCAGTAGACTGGAACAGGGTGAACAAACCACCATATCCTAAACTGGGTGGCAACATGAAGAAGGTACAAAAAGCTGGAATAGCTCCAGTAGTGATGCCTTATCCTCAGTGAATGCCTATATAATTGTAAATAGCAGTGTGGGTACTATGTTGCTCTCCAGTCCCAAGGACAGCACCTTAAGTGGGTTTTTTTGCTTAGTCAGTGGATAATTTTTCATTCTGAAGAAGAAATATTCATCAGACTCACTTACTTTGTTGACAGCTGAAAAATAGTTGTTAAGTAAAAAGACTTGACAACTTTTGTATCAGTATTTAGAAACTGTATTTGCAGATCCCTTTTGCTGCTGTTTTAGGCACTGGCTGTAATGCATCTGGACCGTGAGATGCATGGCACCAGCTTAATTGCAGGAGCCTGGATCACTGCCCTCCACATCAAATGAAGACAGTGATGATAAGCATTCTTGATCAGATGCATCAAGAACTGATCACACAGTTGCTGCTAAATACAAAGCTTTCTCCCAACTCTCTGGATGAGTAATTGCATCCAGATAGAGCAGAGTGATCAGCCGCTCTAAAATACTTTCTGGGACACTCATCCTTTGTCTCAGTGCAATGCCATGATGCTGGAGGTACCCATGAGCCATACATCTCTATTTTCCAGGGTGATCTACTTTTCAGGCCCTGGTAATGAAGTATAGAATTTTCTTCTATGTTAACTGTTTACCATGGTGGTTTGGGGATGGAGCTGTCCTCTGGTAGTCAATCAGCTGTATTATCATGGAGCCCCAAAGCTCCTGCTTGCACAGGAGGATCTGGGCTGAGTGATCCAAAGAATTTAAAGTAACAGTGTCTTGTCTTCTTTATTTTTTTCCTATATTTTTGACCCACCAATTGACCCTGCATCAATTGACCCTGCCATTAACAGCTTGAAAACTGCAACTATGCAGTGGAACTGGGAAAGAATCAAGCCAAATTTTCCCTTGTTGGCATTGCTGGGCAAGATCTGAATGAAGGAAACCGTACACTCACACTGGCCTTAATCTGGCAGTTGATGAGAAGGTAGGTCAGCCAGCCACTTCAGAGCTTCAGAGCATTTTGGTAAGCCCAGCTTGCATTGCAGTAGTTTTCCTGAGAAGGTTCTGCAGGCTACAGCCTTCCCACTCCCCTGTTTGCGCTTCAGTGCCAAGGCACAGTGACCTTCTGCTCACTCCTAGTTAAGGATGTGATCAGAGCACATCTTGGGGGCAAGGCTGTTACAGTCAGCTCGTGCACAAGATTATTATTGTCACTATCTGCATAGCAAGAATGAATGTTTTACTGCATGGAAGAGAGGGAGAGAAGTTCAAAGGTCTCTGCATCAGGGAATGGGGACAAAGTCCTGGAAACAAGGAATTGATGTGGAAGTTTTGTAAGCTGCTCCCCGAAGTGGACACAACTCAGTGCCTCTCCCCATTTTAATGTCATTCTCTGTGTGTGCATGTTTCTGTGTTGAAGACTGCCATAACTGAGAGTAGAGAGACCCAGTAGTTAGGAACTGAATACAAACTAAATTCAGACTATAGAGAAAGGTATAGGTTTATCAGTAAGGTAGTTAAAATAGGGATGAGGTGGTTACTTACCATCAATTTGGGATATCTTTCCAAGCTGTATCCTGACACAGAAGCAAAATATTCCAGGCTTGTTTTTATGCAGAAGATCAGTCTTGGGTGAGCAGAAAGATTCCCTTCTCCCTCTGAAGTCAGTGATTATTTTTAAAGCACTATGAGAATTAGTCATTTACAATGAGATACATTAAGAGGGACCCTCCAGGAATTTTAAGTAACCAAAACTTTTAACATTACCAAAATAGTGACTAAGGAATTGGGGATGAATTTAACTCATTAGATTAATTATTGTGTTATAATATAAATCATATGCACTGTGAATGTGTGTGAGGCAGAGAAATCTCAGATCATTGGGATGATCCCAGTCAAGCTGTGCACATACAGGACAGTTGTGAGGTTGCAGCAGGCTTTGAGTGAATATCCTGGCTTCCCTCTTAAGGTACACCCTGAATATCCTTGAAGACATCGGTGGTGGAGAGAAGGTCAATGATGAAATCATTGTCAGCTGGGTCAATGAAACACTGACTGCAGCTGGGAAGGATTCAACCATCTCCAGTTTCAAGGTACAGGTTTTTTCAGAAGTCTCTGCTTAGGAATCTTTTACTCAGTGTGTTTGTGCATGTGTTAGACAGATGTTGTACAGATGTGTGCATGCATACACACACACATCATAACTCACTACATTGCTTGATTATTTTTCATTCCCTTTTTAAAGCTTGTTCAAATACACAGGCTTTATTCAAGGGACTTCATTGTGAAAAAGTAGTAGAAATATATTATGAACACAACAGAAAATTCCAGTTTGGCATGGAAAATCAAAGGATGGAGACAGGAATGATGACTGGAATTAAGAAAGAACTGCTGTGCTGTTGGCTATGAATCAACAACAATTACAAATGACAGTATTAAAATGAACAATAACAATGCATTTACAACCTGGTAGTACCATCAAGAGGTACCTTGCTGTATTTTGCAAGGTACCATACAAACACAGAGATGGACCAGTTCTAGAGAGCTTCCAGTTCTGCTAACATATCTGTGACACTCCCCAAGCCAGGGAACACTCAGTGGATATAAATCAGCAGTTTGCACTAGGCAAGAACAGATCCATCAAACTTCATGTAATGAGTTCAAGAATCACACAGCTGGTCCCCCTCACACCTCCCATCAGTAGATGTCTATCAGTGTCATCTCCCCACAGGAAGCAAATGCACTAGCCCTGCACCCCATCTTTTGCTTTAATGACATTATATTCTTTGACAAGGTGACCTGCTTAATGGATGAGGGAAAGGCTGTGGATCACCTGGATTTTAGTGAAGCCTTTGACACTGTTTACCACAACATTCTCCTGGAGAAACTGGCTGCTCATGGCTTGGACAGGTGCACTGTTTGCTGCATGGCCAGGCTCAGGGAGTGGTGGTGAATGGAGTTACATCCAGCTGGCAGCCAGTCACCAGTGGTGTCCCCAGGGCTCAATGTTGGGGTCATTTAACATCTTTATTGATGGTCTGGATAAGGGGATCAAGTGCACCCTCAGCCAGTTTGCAGAGGACACCAAGCTGGGTGGGAATGTTGATCTGCTGGAAGTCAGGAAGGCTCTGCAGAGGGATCTGGACAGGCTGGATTGATGGACCAAGGCCAGATATATGAGGTTCAATGAGGCCAAGTGCCAGATCCTGCATTTGTGTCACAACAACCTCAGGCAGAGCTACAGGCTTAGGGCAGAGTGGCTGGAAAGCTGCCCAGCAAGAAACGCCCTGGGGATGCTGGTCAACAGTGGCTGAACATGAGCCAGAGTGTGCCCAGGTGACCAAGAATGCCAGTGGCATCCTGGCCTGGATCAGCAAGTGTGGCCAGCAGGAACAGGGCAGGGATTGACCCCTGTGCTTGGGCACACCTTGAATCAATCCAGTTCTGGGCCCCTCACTACAAGAAAGACATTGAAGTGCTGGAGTGTGTCTAAAAGGCAACAAAGCTGGGAAAAGGTCTGGAGCACAAATCCTGTGAGGACCTGCTGAGAGAGCTGAGGGTGTTTATCCCCAGGATAGGAGGAGGAAAGGAGACTCAAGGAAGACCTTGTCACTCTCTAAAACTGCCTAAAAAGAGGGTTGTACCCAAGTGGGGGTTGACCTCTTCTCCCAGGTAACAAGTGACAGGATAGGAGGAAATGGTCTTGAGTTAGGAGATGGGCAGGAGAGGTTTAGATTGGATATTAGGGGGAAATTCTTCCCTCAGAGGGTTGTCAAGCCCTGGAACAGGCTGTCTGGCAAAGTGAGTCACCATCACTGGAGGATTTAAAAAATGTGTAGATGTGGTGCTTAGGGACATGATTTAGTGGTGGAATTGGAAGTGCTAGATTAAGGGTGGACTTTATCATAAAAGTCTTTTCCAACCTAAACAATTCTATGATGTTTCATCCTTTGGGTAAAAAAAAGAAATAAATCCTTGGAAGAGTTCTTAGTCTGCCTTACATAAAAAAAAAAAATTATTCTAAGCAGCCCTTTTTGAAGATCTAAATGGTATTTGACTGAACTGTCCATTGCTCTTGAGTCTAGAATCTGGCTTTGTGGGACTTCTGTCATCCTGGTCTTGCATTTAATTTTATTTTTTTGTCTATGCAGGATAGCAAAATCAGCACCAGCATGCCAGTCCTGGATCTCATTGATGCCATTCAGCCAGGATCAATCAAGTATGACCTCTTGAAAACAGAGGACCTGAATGATGAGGAGAAACTAAATAATGCTAAGTATGTTTCTGCCAAGTGACACTTAACATGAGTTACCTGCTCAGGCTTGCCTGACTCTGCCTTTGAAAACTACTCTGCTGTCATTCTCATCTGGCACAACCTCAAGTGAGAAATATCACCAGAGTTAGAAGCATGAAGGCTGGGAGTTAGGTAGTAAAAAGACTATCAATGGAAATGGGCTGTGTAATGTTGCAGTTCCTGCTTTATAAACCCCTTGAAAGGATTAAAATCACTTGGTTTCCTATTTTCTCATATTAAATTTAAAATTCTTTCAGAGATCAGGGAACAATGCCAACAACAGTGAGCCATGGAAAACAGGGATTAGAGGTCATGATAGCCCTTTAGTCACCTATAGGGCTGAACAAGGGCACATTTAAGAGAGAAAGGGGAGGACAGGATTCATGCCTGAAAAACTGCTTCTGCAGATGTGGATATTGATTTTATTTCCCTGAATGCAAACAATTTCCTAGCAAAGAGTCAGTTCTGGGAGCATCTCCCTCTCCTTTCAGAGTCACAAAGAGTTATCGCCTCCTGGTCTGATCAGTTTAACTTCTCCTTCTCTGTGCAGTAACTACAAAGGAGAAAAGGATGACTGTAAAGCAATCAGAGCTGCCGTTATTTTTGTAAAGACTTTTCCCACTGTTCTCTTTCCCTTCTATTTCCTACCATCTGTTCCCTTTTTCTTCCAATCCTATGTGTGCTTTTCTCTCTACTTTATTTCTTCATTCCTCTGCTGTTCTTCTCCTTATTTCCCACCTCCATTCCTCCACGTTCCCAATGTTTCTCTGCATTTTGGGGAAAATTTCACAAATGTATGTGCTCTGAAGTGGGAAGAACCTGGGATTTTCTAGCTTTTTTTAAATTAAAAAATAGAAGAGACAATCCCACTGAGGAACCGCCAGTGGCTCTGAGCAGGGAGATGGGAATGTCAATTTGCACATTCTGAGTATGACTGAAATAAGTCCTCAAATGTTGATTTTCAACAACACTGATCTCCACTGACATCAGCCTTCTGCTTCTATCCTTGCAAGTTTGTTTATGTGGAAAGTCTGAGTCTCAGAGACTGAGGGGGAGCAAGACTAGGATGGTTGATTGTGAGGATATTCTTTCAGGGGGTGGCAGATTAGAAGTTTCATACCAGGGTCTGATCTGTAGTCTCCCATCCTGCAGGTAATCAGTGCTCTAACCATCAGGAAATGCACTCTAGCTTTTATCAGAAATGTAGTTCTTTATGAACCTGTCTCATATATTCCTATAGAAAATTTTAACTTTGGTAAATCAGTGAAACCCACTTTGGCATTGATCATGTAAAGCACTTAACAGGGGGAAAATTAATGCTGCTGCACTCATTTTGGTATTTATTTTTTCCTTCTTTTTTTTTTTTTTCCACCCTTACAATGCAGATATGCCATATCTATGGCAAGAAAAATTGGAGCAAGAGTCTATGCCCTTCCAGAAGACTTGGTTGAAGTAAAACCCAAAATGGTCATGACAGTGTTTGCTTGCCTTATGGGAAAAGGCATGAAGAATGTTTAAAGCACAGAAGACTTGCACTGATGCCTGTTATTCACCCTTTAGATTCCTTCAAACTGGATGCTCTTCTCTGTATCAAAGAAATATGCAGGGTGCTCATGCTTTTAAGGCATGAATGTTCTACATGGTTCCAGATCACACAGAAGTCGTGTAATCACGTGTATCCGGGAAATATTTTGTTTTGAACAGTAATATGTGCTTGATTTCTTTGCCTTATTTTCCACTTTGGTAGCTATAACCATTTCATATTCCTAAACAAGTTTTTGGCACTGAGGCCTAAGCATATCCTCTCATTAATGGATACCAGGGTTTCTGTGAAAGGTCATCCAGTGACAGGCAGCTTTTAGGACTATGAAATGTTATACTCTGCTTCTGCCTGAAAATGTTGTCATGCTTCTTATTTCTGCCATACTTTCCTTCAGTTTGCACCTGGGATAACAAAACAAGTTTCCCCAAGCCAATGCAAGTAGTAGTGACTATGTTTTTTGAATGGTAGGATCCTCTGAGGAAATTCTTGTGGAAAAAAATAAGTTTTTGGTGTCTGTGATGTGTTGCTGGTATGTGAACTGAGCAGTACTTTTCCCTGGAAGTTATGCCTTTGCTATCCATGGCATTACTTACAGATGACATTACTGCTCACTGAAAGAAACCACATTGCATCCTGGTCCTCCAAGAACACCCCAAACTCTGGGACCTTTGCAACAAACATTCTCCAAGGGATAATTCATTTTTATGTCATAATACACCTTAAAAAGATTGCCAAGCATGATAGAAATGAAAACCATGTTAAAGATACTAAGGGAATGTACTCAGTTCGTAGCAATACAATGAAAAGTGAACCAAAGGGATGCAGAATGACATATTTATGTAGTCAATAAAAATTCAGCTCTGTTAACTTCACAGACTTGCACTCAAGGGGCTGAGGGTCTGATTCAGGAGAGCATTTATACCTGTGCTTGCCTAAGAAACACATACTAAAATGCTTCCCTGGACCCAGGCTTGGATCCTCAACAGAGCTAAATCAGCTTTGCTTTGCGTCTAACAAGGCACTGTCAGTTTGCCTCAGTTGAGGACCTATCTATGGATAGTCAGTGGGATATATTTGCACTGAATCTCTTCCTTGGCATGAGAAATTTACTGGCCTTTATATGGATTTTACTGTGGTGAAATGAGAAGGAGGTAATTTTGCCTTAATGCAATCCCGTTGACACAGTCTCAGTTCTCTCCCTCTCCCTCTCCCTTTCCTCCAGCCCTTCAGAACTGCCTTAAGAACCAATATTCTACAATATGAGAAGTCTCTCCAAATAAAATGTTCTATAAAGCCAAATGTGTAGTCCTTGCTTTAGTAGTGGATGTACTAGTTCATGTGCATCATGGAGCTGAAATGGGGACAGAGGTAAAAATAATCTGTGGGCTCACTGAGAATATGTCTTCTGTATTGTTACTGAAACCACAGATTGCAGAGAATGGAAAGAAATATTTTCTAGGCCATTTCTAAAAATGACACTCTGAGACACTGCCAAACATGGGGCATTGTGCTGGCTGGACTTGCAGTTTGATTTCCCCATTTGGTGCAATGCTCAACATCCTCTTCCTTTGCCCATGTACCCATAAACATTGCTTTTTAAGCATTCTGCAATGCAAATATGCTTTGTTTCTCCAGTAATGGCCAGATCCTGTTCCTGATCAGGTTTGACTGCCCTGTTCCTCTTAGGAATTTAATACAGGATGGGAAAACTACAGCATCCTAAGACCCATTCTGTCTGGTCCCAGTATTTCCCAGTGCCAGCAGAGGAGAACATACAAAGTATTTCACAATGGAGATGTCACCCCAGCTTATTGCCCAGGAAGGGGGGATTACGAGACCATGGCCCCTACACCACTTCTCTTTTCAGCTGCAGGACCTGCTGTTGCCAGAGAAGAGGGGTGGCACTGAAAAGGCAGCTGCCTTCCCCTTGTGATTGACTTGGGAGTCCTTCAGAGGTAAAGCAGAGAGAGGAAACTGTGACTGCAGCACATCTCTCGGGTGGGATGACCACGTATTGCGTGTGTCACGTGCATGTGTGTGTGTTTGCAAAATCAAGGGGCCTTTTTTGTTGGTTAAATGATGTAGATCTGAAAGGACTGGGTAATCCTGCCTGGAGACAGCCCTGCTTCAGGTTCCTTGCTTCAGGGAGATGGCCTCACCCCACACTCAGGGGCAGTCATGAAGGATTTAGCAGATCACAGATTGGAAATGGCAGCAGAACCAGGGTGAGAAGGATGGCTTTTCCCATGATCCCAAATGAATGCAGGCATTTGCCATCTCCAGAGAGTAGAAGGGATTTTCAGGCATTTTCCATTCATCAGCTCTTAGCAACTCAGCTTTTTGCACAGGGGTAGGATTTTTAGAGGAGTCTGCTGAGATAGGCAGAGAGAGGAGCCTTCCATACATCATGCATTTCCACCAGGCAAGACGTAGCACTTCAGAGGCCCTGGAGACTGAAAGCTGCCTCTTCCTCAGGCTCTGGAGGGGGGCCAGGTGATGTACAGTGTTATTTGAATCGTGTTCCGTGAAAAGGGCACCTCCCGTAGCTGGTCCTCTGCCCGCAGGCTGCTTTGGGGAGCCCCCGGCCGAGCGCCAGCCCGCGGCTCTGCAGCAGGGCCAGCGCCCCACGAGATGGCACTCGCAGCGCCCGCAGCTCTAGAGAGCGGCAGGAGCCAGCGCCAGCGCGGCGCTGCGCCCAGAAACGCAGGAAAACCCGGCTGCTGACCGCTCGGCCAGCGCGCAAGAGGGAGGAAGTGCTGCTGGCAGGGGCACTACAGGAAATACCTACCAGACCTTCAGCCCTGTCTCTGGAATCTCACTGGGAAAACGCATCTGTCACGGCCCTGAAGGTGTGGGAATAGCTGTAGCCTGGTACAGGAGTATAAATATTTTCACTTTTCAGCGCGTTTCTGTTTAATCTTACTTATTTGATGGACTTGAGGTTTTGCTTTCATGAATTCTAATAGCAGCCTGTAATAAAGGCCTCTCTCAGCAGATGCTGAAGGGGTTAAGCCTATGACAAACACCACCAAAAATATCCACCAGGATTTGGAAATTTTTGCTGTTGCTTTGCTCGAACTTTTTCCATCCCTCTTAGAGAAAGCAGCTGTCTTTGGGATTCACTCCCAAATCAAGCTGGCTTTGTAAGCACTTCCATTATTGATTTTCATTGCACAATTAATCATAATTTTCAATGCTTCAAAAAGGCTTAGACATTCATACGAATGAAAATAAAGCATCAGCATTTAGACTAACAAGGAGAAAAAACCATGAGGGCAATCAATCCACATGCCTCAGGGTACAGTTTGATCACCAGATGGACTCAGAAGGAAATATCCCCCCACAGTGTAGTAAAGCATAATCAAGTGTATGATGAGGATTTTACACCTTCTTGTAAATCATCTACCCTGGCTAGAAATCATCTGTTCTAGCCTTAGAAAGGGGACAGCAAGCAGTATGGCTGGCTGCTGTGCTCTTGTACAGATAAGGTTGTTTCTATTTCCTCCAGAACTGGAACTGAACCAAAACCCCAACCTGACATCACTCATCCTTCTAAGTGCAGCTTAATTCTGTTATGGGCCTTAATCACAAACTTCAGGTCTTGGTGTCCACTGCTGCCCAAATGAGCAGCAGCTTTGCTCTGGTTTCTGCCTGGAAAACAGGACCCTGTCTGTCAGCTGGCTGCAAAAAGCACACGAGCAGCACTGGTCCTACAGCAGGTACAAGCTACTGCTGCTTTCAGCTTGATGGAGAAACGGATCCTGGAGCCTCTGACCTTGCAAACCCATAAGCTGAGCTGCTCAGAGTCAGCTCTCTATCTTCCCCCACTTCTGGCAGCCTCCTCCACCATATGAAGAACAGGAGCATTTTCCTTCAGGCTGCTCAGCCCCTTAAGCCCAGTACTTTTCAGGCAAGCAGAGAGTAGCACCACCAAATGCCTCACTCTCATGCCTGCTGTGTGGTGAGCCACTCTGGAGCTAAAATTTATCCACAAACCTAAGAAGCTGTTCATTAAGCAGGACATGAATCAGAGGAGCACTGTGTATTGGTAAGGTGGCATCTGTGGACTTGGTACAGCTCAATGTGAGAAAACTCTGAATTAGGGCCATGCTCACATTATAACACTCTCAATTTTTTTGTAACTGTCAATCAGTGCTTAGTGGTGGTTCTCTTCTGCCACCAGGAAAGCTATGTCATTCTCCTGACAATTCTTCTGCTGCCCTGAAAGTAATGCACAGCTCTGATCTTAGCTCTCACTAAGTAAAATGACTACATTTATAAAGGACTGTTTTTCATTGCACCTTATTTATTTTTTGTGCCCTGATAACTTTTCAAAGTGCTTAAGGAAACCTGATTTGTTCCCAGAGTGTGCAAACTACTATTACTATTCCAGATCCATGATAAATTGTCCAAAGCTGAGAAAGGTCAGAATTCACACAGACCATGTGCTCACAGGTAATGCTATGTCTAAAATTTGTGAAAAGAGCAGAAAGCTATGTAACCAGTTGTACCTAGACACACTGAACTCCCTCAGGACAGGCACTCATTTAGTGCATTTATTAAAGACCTGAGGAAATATAGCAATGAATATCTGTAAATGCATAAAGCACAGAGAGGAGCCCACACATCCACTTGGGGAATCTCCTAGCAGGTGCTTCACATGCATGGTGCTGCTCTGATTCACACAGGCAGAAAAGCAATATCCCATTGCCAGGCACCTCTGGCAGCCTGTGAAGTTGTCCTCATCCTTCACTGCAGATAAGCAAACTGAACACCTCGGAGCACATGTCCATTTGTCACTGAGGTGGGGAGTTATTTCTGACCAGCCTCTCACCAGTTTGCCCTCCCCTGGTATTGCAGCCCTGGAGCAGAACACCCTGCATATCTGAGAGGTGGTGGACAAGCCTTAGGAGCATCAGCCTTGCTGTGCCTATGTCTGGCCTATGTTTGCTTGGGTGCCAGTGAAACCATCCTGTGGTTAAGTGATGTGACAGTGAAAGGCTTAATCAGCCACAGCAGGGAAAACAGAGGCTCCTGAGGAGGAATACAGGCCCTGCCCACCAGCCCCACATCCACTGCTTGCTGCACTGTCAAATCACAACTGGTATCAGGGAAACGTGGCCTCAGTGTCTCATAATGCTCCTTAGACCTACCTGGGGTAAGGCTGTCCATGTAGTAATCAGACCTTGCATACCAGCCAAATGGCTCTAGAAAATTCCCAAATTTGTAGAAACTTCCCAAATTTGTGGGTGGAGCCAGATTCTAGAACAGTGATGGGTGTCTCTGCAGTGTGGATCTGCCTGCACAGACTGATGGTGGTGGGGACCCCACCAGCTGAGAGCGGTGAATGAAGGAGGGCAGGAGCTTTGCTCAATGGGGTTTTCCTTCACCAGCATCCTCAAACAGGTCCCAGCATTCTCCAAAAGCCCAAAAGAAGGGTCCACTCTTCTAATCACTGCCAAATGCCTTGCAAGAAATGTGAGCAAGTGCAAGGAGTGCAAAGAAGAAGGAAATTTCTGTTGATGCAGCCAGAGACAGGCAGAACACACCACTACTCCAGGGCTAATTGCATTCAGGATATGTGCACACATGACCTTTGGACACAGAGAGGGAGAGAGGTGTGCATCCATTCACGTGCAACTTGGCCAAAGTGTGCTCTCTGTAGGTGGCACTGGGACCTCCCTCGAGTGCTCAGTAGTTCTGCTTGGAGTGCTCCTGGGGCTCTCTCTGATAGCCTTTGTTTACCAAAATAAAACTTGCCTTGCAAGTGCCCTCTGTTAAGACAGCAGCAAATCAGTGAATGTGTTCTGGCAAAAAGAAAATGTGAGTCACTTTAGACAAGGTGTTGTTTGGGTGGTAGTTTATAACAGACCGTCAGGAACAGAGCTCATGAGGAAAGTGTTTAAACCATACAGACACGTCCCCACTTACCCCAAACCGTGCACACACTGCAGCATCTTTCTCTCTGCTAACCCAGGAGAGATGACTAGCAAAGAGAGTAAAATAAATCAAATAAATAAAAGAGGTTGGCACAACTGAATCCTCAAAAATGCCAAGGAAACACGTATTTTCAGCCTCTGCTTGTACCTATCAGCCATGACTGAAACATACTGGTGAGGTCTGTTTCCTCCCAGGTTAATCAATCATTTTCTAGCACAAGCAGCATCTGATTTTTATATTTGAGAATGGTGTGAGGGAGAAATTGCCAGAACCACAGACATTTAGACATAGTCCAGATTTTCCCCTCCTGGTGGTTTCATGGGCTGCAAAATTGTTTCCTGAATGAAATAACAGAGGTTGGTGACATTGGCCATGTATGTAAATGATCACAGTGTCCTACAGAGATTAATTGGTTCATGAATAAAGATGAGGAGCTGAGGTGTGCGGGGAGAAATCATTTATCAATTATATGCCTTGGAAAACTGAAAGATGATGCAGCCTTAACGGCTGAATGGGTTTGAAAGGGGGACTTGTAAATTGAGTTCTAATTCTGTTCTGCCACATTCATAATAAAGAGCTGTTACACTAATTGCATCCTTGTGTGGCTCATGAGCAACAGCACTCAGCTGCATCACACAGTGAGCAACAGAGATCAGAGTTTAGCTAGATTTTAGTCATCTTCTGCCTCATGTGGGAAGGATGCTCACTGCTTACCTTTGGCCTCGTCAGTAGTGATAATGCACAAAAAAATGGCAAGAGCCTATCAACAATTTTCATGAAATTATTTTGCATTTGAATCCAAATTTAAAGGACCGATAAGGGCAGCACAGACTCCCTTGGCTTTTATGTTCTGCTTCAGTCACACGGATGCATCAGCACGATTACCCATCCCTGGAGGGACTCCCTGATTAACTGGAAACAAGAGGATTCTGGAGGATCAAAACCGTAACAGACTATGCTAATCCCAAGCAAGGAAAAGGATCTGAGGGATGTGGCTGCTGATAACAGCTGACCTCTGCTCCTCCTGCCCCTTCTGAGTGCTTGTTAACAGGGTTACTGTTACAAACAGACAGCACCAGCCTAGCGTGGGCTTTAGCACACACTGAAATACAGACTCAGATCTGAGAGTCTTGATGAGACTTGTTATTTAAAATATTGCTGCTGGATACTGTGCAAGCCCCAGGATCAAAGAGGACAGCCACACTTAGGTCATGGTTGAGTATAAAGGAAATCTCATGACACTTGGGTTGCTGAAAAACCAGCACACAGAGATGTCCCAGAGCCTGGTCTGGCTGAGATTTCAACACCCAGTCTCTGATCAGGGGACACTGGTGTTACTACATATGAATGTGCAGAGGGAGAGGAGAGACAGCACTCAGCCAAAAGAGTGAAGACCTCTCTTTAGACATGCCTTTAAAGCGTGATTATATTTTTAAAAGCAATATAATAATGGCACCAGGAGGCCATGTATATTGCCAGTCTTAATTCCCAGATGCATAATTTTCAGCGAAGAAATCAGGAGAATACTTTGTTAATTATCTGCTCTGAAAACTGAGACTTGCTTATCCCTCTTTAAATGAAAGCCTGCACATTTCCCAAAGTTACCTGTTGAAGTTTCAAGCTGGCCCTCTATTGTTAGGGAATTTTCCCCCATAAAAAGACTCCTAAGAAATGCTAATAACCATACTTAAGGAGAACAACAGAAGTGGCCAAGCCCAGAAGGCGTCTGGGTCGTACCTCCCTGTCTGGGGTTTCTCGGGAAGGGGCCGAGACAGGGCGAGGGCTGGGGCTGGTCAGAGCCGGGACAGGGGCAGCTGCGGGCTCTCTTTCTCTCGGCTTTCGGAGGGAGACGCGCGCAGCTGCGCCGGGGGAAGGGAACTCGCTGGTACCACCGCGGTCCAGCCCGGCCTGTTTCTCCTGCCGCGGCCGCTGGGCTTGGTGCCCTGTTGATACCTCGCTGGGAGAGGAGCTCTTTGCACCTGGGCACACCGAGATNCGGAGGGAAGGGGGTTCACATTGTTCATCCCAAGGGAGGCTCCTGCCTTTCTTGGCAGACACCTGTCTCAAGCTGCGGCACTACCTTAAAAGTTAACCCAAATCAACACAACCGAAATTGTCTCCCATTAGAACAAGGCTTCTGGTCATATTTGCTATGGCAACACTTGCAAGCATCAGGTCAGCATAGGCCATGGACTACACAGTGGAGAAGGAAAAATTAATCCAGGTGCAGCAAAATCTTTGAACTCCGACATATTTTTTGACTAAGCAGCTCTTCACCAGAGAATGCTGACTCAGCAGAAGCTAAAAGGGTTGCTGGAAATAATCAGTCTTGATGAACTTCCCAATTAGAGAAAAATAAAATTGTTTGAGAAAGGAGGATTTCAAATCTCCTCAAATTCAACTAAAACCTCACTTTGCAATAGTTTCTAAATTCAATCTTATTTTCTCCAGGTTTTAAAAGCAGAGTGTAGAAATGCAAGTTAATTTTCAATAAAATAATTAAAACACCTTGGAAAAAATAAAGCAACAGTTAAAATTCTTAAAATGAAATATTTTTATTAACTCACTTGCTTTTATAGTTGCCCTTCACAGTGTTTTTTAAGACTGCATCTTTCTTCCCTGATAATCTGGGAAATACTTCCCAGGTTCTCAGAAGTCCTTGAAGGTTATTAAAAGATTTACTGCTGCAGGCAGAGTTTCGTCAAACACCTCTTTTTTCTTTTTTTTTTTTTTATGAAATATTTCCTGTGCACTCCAGAAACAAAAAAGCAAGTAGGAAATCAGTGGAGAGTAGTGTGAACTCTCTCTTTGCAATTAACTGGAGAATCTACTGGAAAAGCAACCAATGCTCAAAAATGTCTTACAACTACTGTTTGTCTAAAACTTTCTTCTTGGGTAGACAGCAGAAAGTGTTCCCTTTTTCCACTAAATTAACACCCTAAGACATGCAGAGATATGATCCTTTCCTTTCCTTCGATAAGAACAACCCAACTCCATTGGCTTTTCAGTCTCTTCTGTTAAACCTAGCTCAGTAGATCAAATTTTTCTTCATATCTGTGCATGAAACATTTCCAGATGAGAGTGTCTGGATGAGCAAGTTTTGTCTCCTGTACTGTATCTATATTTGACAGCTTCCTTTTGCCTGTGTGAGGAAAGAGCATCTGAACCCCTGGTTTAAAAATCAACCCTTCTGGCAGAGTGCTGTCCACTGCCCTTGCCGGGAATGGCCTCTGTGCCTTACCAGAACTTCCTGTTTGTTTGAACAACATCTAGAAAAGATAAAATAAGAACTACAAAATCTAGGTAAGGCATCAGTGGTTTCACTTCTCATGAGCCTTTCTTCACCTTTCCTTTTGGTCTCTGGTTTGTGCTCAACTCCAATTTGGGGATTTTCAGTGTTGGTGTATTTTCACAATGAAATTAACCCCATTAATTACTCACTGGGGCACATGATTCACCTCTGCTGACTTCAGTCACCTAAAACTCACCTGTCTGGCTTCTTAAGACAGAGCTGCCCTTCGGAAACAATTAAAACAAACAAACAAAAAAACCCCTCACCCCAGGGCTGTGTTGGACTTCCAAAAGCCTGGCTGACTGCTTAGCTGGAGAATTGGCTCTGATCCAGACCCCTCCAGAGCTGTTCTAGGGGATGTTCATGGATGCAATCTAGTCTGCATTACTTACCCTTAGCTCCAGGGATTGTTCCCAGGCATTTTTCACCCAGGGGCATAGCTACAACCTAAGCTACACCTAAAGCATCAAATAATGTAGTTACCCCATTCACACCCAAGTCCTAGCTCCCTGGTGTCCCCCTTATTGAGGACATATTGATTCACTCCTCAGTCCTCTTCTGGAATGAATTCCCTCTGGAAGAAAACTTAAACCAGGATAATAAGCTGTGTCTTAGTCACGTTTGGATTTGCAGTTCAAGCACAGAACAGAGATGGAGATCATCAATTCTGGACATGCCAAATTCACACAGCTTTTCAGCATGTCCTGTATGGATAACTGTGGACAGAGATATAGGAAGCAAATCTTGGAGGAATGCAAAAATGAATAATAATGAGATGAAGAGTCACTTGTACTTTTTTTTTGTAAAGCATCCCTTATGACATCCGTAAGGAAAATACATGGATGTCAAAACACCACAGAAACATATGTCTCACTTGCTCCTTGTTTTCTCTGCTAGCAAATGCCAGGAAAAGCAGCTTTCCTGTTCAGAGTTTTTCTGTTTGGACTTAACCTCATTCCCCTGCTTTGAAACAGATTCATGCTTGGCTGTGATGTCTTGTAAGAGAGTTGGATGCAGAGCATGCTGCTGGACCTCCATAAATATTGGAGGATCACGAAAGCTTTGTGCTTGGTGTTATTTCTTATGTCTGTGGATCGTAGCTGCAATAAAATAACACAAAGGCTGAGATGACAAAGTGATTTGTCAATATGAAAATGTCCAAAATGTATTTTATCCTCTTGTACATAGATGACATCAATATGAGCCGCACCTATCCAGGGAGCTCTGTCATATTGACTTAGCCACCAGGAGCCTGGGGTTGAAGTAAGAGGCAGTATTAAATTTTAACTACTCTTTAAATAACATTTCTAAAATCAATAATGTGGGTCCTGAACCCTCAGCTTTCCTATTGCATTTGGTTTTGTTGTGGATGCCACGAAGATGAAGTTTTACCTGCTCTTTTTTATCCTTTTTATCTTGGTTCAAGAGACGCATGTCTTCAGTATTCCAAGGTAAATATCTGCTGATGCTACTGTGCTTTTACTGTGTGGGACAGGGAAAGTATTGATGCAAAATAATTCTGAGTTGCATGAGAAAACATTTGTCAAAGGCTGACATATATTTATTGCCCTTGTAATTGGATACGTAGTTCAATTTAACATAAAGATGGTGGGGGAAATGAAATTATTTTAAGTCTTCTTTGCATCCATAAATCCTATGTTTTTAATCATATTAAGACTACTATTTTTGGTCTAAGTGCAAATCAATTCTGTTCATTCAGTACTTTTGAATGCCAATAAGGGGCATTTTGAAACTTAATGGGAAAAAAATAATTTGCTTCATTTGCCTTAAAACAAGATCTTAAATGAATTACTTCTTGAGGTAGAAAGAGAAACCATTTCAGAAAGTGCTAACAATCTGTTTTCTTTCCAAAGCAGCTTTTATGATGGTTTTTCCAGGCATAAATCATTTTTGAATAACCATTTGGTATTTGTACAATGTTTCAGAAGCAGCTTTATTGTTACCTATCAATAAACTTCAGAAATGCCCTGAAACCAAATGCTTTCTTAAAACATGAGAACATATGTCAGAGATGAAGACAGGCAAAGTGCTTTTATTTTCTGCATCTACAACTGGTTTAAAAATGGGAAATGTTTTAATGCATAGAACTAAAAGTATAAGTTTCTCATGTGGTGATTTTAAGCAAAGTTGAACAAAAGCTGAACATCTAGGATTAAATATGACCTGATCCCAGAACTAAAATACCTACACAAATAAAATGTGAATTATTTCTCATAGCTTTTCTGCGATTTTGCACCACTCTGCAGACCTCTGAGAGGTGAACACCACTGAGTTTATGCATTAAAAAGAGGATTTTTCCTCTACCTTTGTGTTGCAATCACATTTTGTTGTGGATTGCTATGGAGGTGGGAGGGTTAAAGTACAGGGAAACAAACATGGTTTTAGGTGAATTCAGTGGAGCAATATTGTTCTGTGCTACTTGAACGTTTATTTATTTCATGTTTAAATGCACACTGAATATCTGACTCTTAAAGAAGAGTATGGCACTTCCTACTGGAAAGCAGGAGCCTAATCCTCCCAGTCCAAATTACAAAAATGGCTAAAATAATGAGATTCATCTGACTATATGGAATTTTTAGACATCTTTGCATGGGAACAAGTCCCCTTCATCTCTCTGTACAGTTAGTGGGGAAAAATATGTGTATTTAGAAGGCAATTAATCTCAGGTTAGCACACACATCTAAATTAGCTGAGGTTAACCCAACCCCTAAAGTGCCTGTTTCTTTACTAAGACAGTGTCTAGCTCAGATGAAGATATCAAACCTATCTAAAATGAACTGAAATGTATCATACTCACTTTGTCATAATTAGAGGGTAAGACCTGAGTATTTTAGTTTCAAGATGGCAGCTGGACTTCTATTTACCAAGAGGTAAAAGGGAGAGGAAAAAGAGATGGGAAACAGGGACAGAGCCCAGTGGGACTCTGGCAGAAAGTTGGAGGAAGAGAATGAGAAGGATCTTTTCAAGGACAAACTCAAAGACCAATCAGGGAAGGAAAGCATGAGAAAAGAAAGAAAAGAGGTATATTTAAGATGACCAGGTCCAGCTGTACAGGGGCAGCAGGCAGGGCAAGGAAGCTGGGAGTAGAGGGTTGTTTCTGAGTTTGGCATAAGGGTAATAATTAAAGTGTTTGTCTGGCTGTTTTCTACAAAGAGTGGGGCAGAAGACAGCTGAAAGGGGGTATAATGCCACATCAAGGCAGGGGAACTGAGCAGGGCAATAACTACAGTTTTGGCTGTTAATTCTCGTTACACTGAAGTGCAGGGGCAGAATTTTGATCAGCTTATTCAGAGTACTCAGGGCCTATCGCAAGAGCTAGAGAGGAATCCTAGCACCTGTTCAGTACTTACCAAACTCATTTGTGCAACAAACAGTGGGGCACAGGCACACATCAGCTTCCTCATTATGGTGCTCTCAGGCTGTGGGAACCATGCCATGAAACCAGATGCAGCAGGCCTTTTCTTGGCTCCTGTGTGAAAAGATTCCCTCAGCTATGAGAAGACAAATTCATTTTTAAAGTAGCCTCAAACACACTCTTCAGAGTGCACTTGCCTAAAGAAATAGGCAAACTGCCAACCTTGCCTATCCCTGATTGTTTTTTGATGTTCTGTCAAATGATGGTGGTGGCAAAAATAGGGTTGGTATGTTGTTGGTTCTGCATGAGAAACATCAGTAATTGCTTGGAGCCTGGCTAAAAGTAAAGATGAATCACCTGGTTGCCAGATGCTGTCAGGTTTCTGCTTGAAATCAGTCACAGCAACAAGCTGTGACAATCATGTTTTGCTGCTTGAAACCTCTAGTTTTGAGAGCCCTGTCTGTTTTCTTTTCAGGACAGTCTTTGCAGACAGGGCTGGCAGAGACTTTGATTGTGCCTGATTTATATGGTGCCACCAGTTCCACGTGATTAGATGGCTGAGAGCCACCTCAGCCCAGGAAATGGAAACAGGGGTCTGACATTCTCCTGAGTCTCCTTGTTTTACACACACAAATTATTTTAATTATCTATCCCACGTAATTTTTAACTACATGACTTGCAGGACACTGATGATGAGGCTCAATACAGAGTGCTAGTTCTTTCCAGAAAGTAAATTTCACTTCTGTCACCAACAGTGGGGTCAGACATGGAGTAGCTGGGAAACAGCATGCCATGTACAGCATGTCCAGACTTTTTTCAAATAGAAGGGAAATATAAGTTACTGGGCAAAGATGGGGAGGACAGTGATGCAGACCATCGGAAACTAGCTGGCAGAAGGACACAAATGAGGAGACCAGAAAAACCTGACTGAAGTAGGAATGCACATCTACAAAACATCATGTTTGGCTTTTGCCAACTTGGGAGGGCTTTTGGCAGACTGGGAGGGCTGATGTCTCTGCTGAATGGTGACTGAGAAACTCAGGGGACAGGAGGAGAGCCATCTTCCTCTTCTGAGCTAGTTTTCCACTGGTGCTGCTGCACTGTGGATTAGCTGGGGTTGGTGGCTGTGGTGCTGGCGCCAGTTCCCAGGAGCAATCTCAGTTTTCTGCAGTAAATATTGGCCACCTGCACCAAAGCCCTGCAACCACCTTTTTCATGGATTTTACTGATTGACAGATGCAGAGGCTGGAACCAGATTCAGCATTTTCACTATTGGATCAACTTTGAGCTCATAGCTGCCAAGCCAGGGAAGATGAAACAGGCCAAGCCTGCTTCTCCACTTCTGCATGAACTGGAGCAGTTCCAAGTAACTGTGCTTTACCTAAATACCCTTGCTTTTCAGGGATGAAGTTTTGTGGGCTCTCCCACAAACTGATGAACAAGTTGAAGCTCTTCAGGATTTACTGGACAGCACTGAGGTAAACAGATTATTCTGTCTCCCTGAACTCTAAGCCAAATTTTTCTCCCAGGTGCCCTGATACTGCTTTTCCCTCCCAAGAAAGATCTAGCTCACTTCCATTCATTTGTCTTAATACATCAGCTCAGGAAATGCTTGTTTTTCATTTCTTCACTACCTTCTGATTTACATGAGGAGACCCCTCCATAATGTTTCAATAATGAATTATATTTGAGCTCATATTTCTGCAATTGATTTTGTGTATTAAGGCACTGCAAAACTGGCAAACCACCAACATACAGTAAGTAGAAATACATTTGCTAGGGAACCTCAGCACTTTTGACCAGTGTGATCTTGACCTATATAGCTTGCACACCTTTGAGGATCAGGACTGGATTTTTGTGGTATTTTTCTAAAGGTAGCATCTTGAATATAAAAATATCTTAAACAATACTTTTGTATTATTATTACTTCTATCTTTCATTAGATAAAGGAGTATTTAATTAAAATGAGACATCTCTTCCTCTTCCCTTGCCCAGTTACACCTTCCCAGTTTGAAATCAACACTGCAACAAAGGTGTAATCATTCCTTCAATCAACATAATTTAGAGGATGATTGAGGATGTGTTTTTTATAACTGAGTGCTTTTAAAGGTGTCTATGCCCAGTCTGTCTTTCTTGGCTCCTATTCATCAAAAATTCTTCTGCTGTCCCTACTAGCACCCTCTAATCCTTCCCTTAAAGTTCTCAGAAACATTTTGATAGCCTTCCTTGCTCTTTTCCACTTTCACAAGTTAACTCACATATCCATCTCTTTTTCTGTTCCAATATAAACCTCTGCTCCTCCATCATGTTTTTCTACTATAAGTCTTCACTTTCTTATACACAGGAGCCCCAAGAAGCCAGGAAGAAGAACTGCAGCACATTCAGTGCAGAGAGGGCTTGTGGTGGTTTCTTCCAAGTCATTTATGTGAATATGCAAACCAAATATTTTTCGTGGGTTATAAACTGGACATTTGTTTCCATGACAGGGCAAGCTACAAGAAGAAGACAGAATGGGAAAGGCAAAGAGAAAGTCAATAGGAAAGAAAAAGGGAAAGGGAAAGGGATAGGGGAAGGATAGAAATGAACAGTACCTCCCAACAAATTTTAGTGGTTATCATTTATCGTTCAAACAATATTCCTTGGGCAACTGCACTGTAAAAGAAAAAAAATAAACCTTGTTGTCTGGTGACTTCATGCTCCACAATGCCTTAAAAATGCAGCCAAGAATTATGCTGACTTTTTTCACACTCTAAATTTATGCCTAATTTACTGCTAACTGTCATCCTTAGACCTTTTTGTATTATTGTTTCTGAAGTTTCAGTCTTTTATTGAATACGTTGGCTTCTGATTTTATTACTGTAAAATATTTAATTTTACCAAGAAGAATCTAATTTTCTTATTTTTCTCCAATTTCTAATCTCTGTATTGCTTCTTCAACTTGACTTATATTCAAACCCCTTCTGGCACTTATTTCCTCCCTGATCAAAGTCATCAGAAAATATAATAACTACAAAGACTGGTCTGATCTTCATTAATTCTCCAAATACCCTCAGGGAAAATAACTCTCAGCAGACTTGAAAACATGTAACATAATAACCAGCTAAATGTATCTATTATACTAGAAATACTATCTCAGAAAAGGTTATGTTCTTGTCTTTGTTCTTGATTTATAAATTTACGTGCAGAAGTCATCATAAACATTTCTTAAATACACACATTTCATTTCCAGAAGCAGCAGAATGCTACACATCACGAGGAACATTAACCTGCTTGTTACGAGCGGTCTCATAAATTGAAAGCATATGCTTTGATTATTTTCAAAATGCTTATCAAATGTTAGTATGAATATTTTTTCTTTCCTTGGTGAAAAAAAAATAAAATGTCTTTGGAAACTTTGTAGGTCATTCTCTGGCACCCTGTTGTGGTTGAAAACATCAAGAAGGACAGAGAAGTCCATTTCTATGTCAGGGCATCCAACATAAATAGCATAAAAGCTCAGTTAAGGCAACTGGCCATCCAACACAAGTATGTATTTTTTATTTGTTGTCATGAATGATTCTGCAAAGTTGTTTGTCATTTGTTTAACAGGAGGTTGTGCTCTTCCTTTGTTATTCAGAGTCTTGATGGGAGATGTTCAAGGAATTATTGAAAAACAGATTGTCAATGACACAGTCAATGCTCGTGGATCTTCCTCATACTATGAGAACTACCATTCAATGAAAGAAGTAAGCTATTTTTGTTGCAAACATCTGTAGAAGCAAAGGGTAAAATTTGTCTCATGGTTGAGAATGGAGATAAAGAGGAAGAAATTATCAGCAATTAATAATTACCACTGTATTGCTCAACAAAGAGTTCTATTTATTGTAATGCTTTCATAGAGAGAGAAAGAAGCATCAGACAAAATCTCTCATACATGTATTGCCTCAAACTGTCATTCAAAGGCAGTCAATAGAGAAGCAAAATGAAGTTGCAAAATAAACACGTAAATATTTGAAACTTGAACTCAATAATAACTTAAACAAATAGAACTAAAGAGGAATTTTAGGGCTACTCTTGGACTGTGTTGTGACTGTATTTTATTTGTTTGTTTTAACAAAAATTAAAGTCAGGCAAGTGGTAAGTGGGTCTTTCTTTCCCGTCAGATAAAAATTTTGGGAGGTAGAATGAATTTAAGTCTAGACCACTTTCAGGGATGAAGAAAAAAATAGAGAGAATATCTACTTACTAACTTCACCCTTGCAGATATATCATTGGATGGAGGAAGTAGTGAAAGTCCACTCTGATCTCCTCCAGAAAATATATATTGGATCATCCTACGAAAAGCGACCGCTTTATGTTCTGAAGGTACAGCTGTGACTTACTGCAAAAACTTTCCAAGTAGTACTGTAAGCAAATGATGGGGTTTGGCCATGACACTTCCTTAAATCTACCTACATTCCTATTTTTTGTGGGTTTTAGAAGTTTCCTAAGTTGTTCTAGTAAGATGCATTACAGTTGCAAACACATTTGACCAGATGAGATTCCTTTCTGGGTCACAAGGAAGTTATGACATCTAGGCCATCATCCAAAGGCATGAAATCCTGGCACAGTGGATAGCCTCCTCTGCTGATGATAAAGCCAGTCTAGTTTGTTGCCCTGAGCAGCTGATGGCAGACTCACTTGACCTCAGGTCTCACTGTAGTCTGGTGCCTGTGTTAGGACTTTGCAAGCAGCCTGCATGTGGCTCTCTGACTGGATGCAAACATAACCAACAGCTGTGCCCTGGCCCAGGAGCAGTCTGAGCTCTCCCTACAAGACAGATGTTTCTTCTTCCATCTTGGCTACCTTTCCACTTACACTTTTATGTGGTACCCTTTACAGTGGTGATATTTGAATGCAATCTCTCTTTTGTCAGATTTCTAAAAGCAAGGAAACATCAAAAAATGCCATATGGATTGACTGTGGGATCCACGCTAGAGAATGGATTTCTCCTGCTTTTTGCCTGTGGTTCGTAGGTCACGTGAGTATAATCACATCTGATAACTGTTTTCAAAACAAAGCAAAAAACCTTGATGCCATTTACCTTTGTCCAATTGCATTTTAGGATCCATAAAGCCTTAATCCATTTACTCCCACAACACCAACACATGATATTTGTGTCTAAGCTGCAAGCATAGCAGTGTGTCTGTGGGTGTGTGCATGTCAGTAGATAGGGGTGAGCGCGTGTGAGAGAAACAGAAAGTCATCAGGAGTGAATGCAAAGGAGCTCAAATGTATTATCAAGCATGAAAGAAACTTCAAAGTATGTGCAGCAAATCAACAGAGACATTTATTGTTATGAATGGTCAGGGATGGAGAGGGCATGCCAGAAAAGGCATGTGTTTGGTAATCTACTGGGGCCATGTCTGCACTGCCACGAGGATTCCAGGAGTGGTCGTGGCTCTGAGTCACGCAGCACATGGTGACTTGGGTCCATATTACTGCAACTGCCACGCCTGGAGCAGGGCAGAAGACACACAGGGTGAGCTCAAGCTGTCCTACACCCCTTGGCTCTTTCCTACTTGGCTTCCTAGAGCAATAGGCACCCCACACTTGCCTGCTCCAGACATGGCACAGCTCCACAGCAGCCATCTACTGGTTGTGATGCATCACCCACTCCTGTGTCTGTTGCTACTGTGGCTTCTGACTCCATGCTTTTCATTTGTGCTCCTGCTTTTTTTCTGGATATGCAGAGAATAAAGCCACATAAGCTACCTTCTTCTGAAGGTACCATCCTTGCTAGTGACACCCTCATGTCAGACCTCCAGAACATGACCAACAACATCCTGCCATAGTACCCGTTCATGGAAACTGGAAAATCACTCATGGGATGAGCCTGTAGATTAATCACTGATGGGATGGGCTTAGATTAACTAGCCTTAATATGTGGCCACAGACAAATAATCACATCTATCTTTAGTATCTTTATTACTGACACTGCTCAGGAGAGGGAACAAAGGTGCACCAAAAGAAACAAGATCCACAGTTTACAACTGGATTTTAAAATACATTGCCTTGGCCTTTCTGAATTTAAGGCATCTCTGCTCAACTCCTTATGCTGAGCTGCAGACCCAGCCCCCGGTATGGAGCAGGAAAAGGCTTCTGAGGCCTTTCTGGCCCAGACAAAGTTGCCCATCTTGCTCAGTTAATGTTCTGAGATATTATTTATTACTTTTTCACAAAAGCGAAGTTCACAGTAAAAATAAACTAGATGACACTGAGACTTCGCAGTCACCAATGCTGTAGTCAGAGAAACAACACAGATGAGTCCTTGAAACATGAATTATGATCTGGCCGTGATGGAACCAAAGAATGTGGATGATGATGACAATGATAATAGTAAAAAGATTAATAAATGTATTTCTTTCTGTCATCAGTCACAACTATAACATCTCAATGCCTAAAACATTTGAAAGGATATTGCAGGAGTTAGGGATGGATACAGCTAAATGTACCTTGTGACCTACTGATAATCCCAGCTTTCAAGGTTCCACTGGAAAGAAATGCATTTGCCCTTTTCATGCTGCTCCAAATAATTACCAGCTGTGCTGTCATTTTGCCAGTGACATGTCCCTGCAGCATTTTTCAGAAGTAACAAGCTGAACATTTAGGTTCTCCATCCCTTTGATCTAATTTACGTGGTTTAAATTCAAATTTTGTTTCTATATCTCTTCAAGAAGCAACATTTTAAAATCTGACATTAATACACATCTGCTCACATGCACTAAAATCATCAGCTCTCCCTAGCAAATCCTAGGCATTCTTTACAATGGGCCCACTTTTTATAATTTAATTTTAAGATTAAGATTGTAGAAAGATTGACATTTCTCATTTAGTCAAAGGAAGTCCATTGCCTGAGGATAACTAGGAAGGATTTAAAATGAAAGAAGGTGATCTAAGAAAAAAAAAAGGATGATGAAGGACTTAGTCTATTCCAATAGTAACAAACCCACTTATCTAAATTAAAATTTATTTCTTTGTCATGGACCAACAACCAGGTTAGATATCACTAAAGCCTTCAAAATAAGCTGTGAGGCTAAATTACCAATGTAGTCAGCAACTTACTTACTCTTGTCATACAGTTGCATTAAATTCACAATGCAACCAGAATAAATAATGTTATGTACAGCAGCCATTTGAAATATTACTTATTATTTGGGGGCTTGCGGTATTTTGGGCAGGAGGAAGGGTTTCCATTACTTACAAGAGCAGCAAAAGCTCAAGCCTTCCTATTAATAGGCTTCATTTCTATCTCATGACCACCCACTAACACTAAAGGACTGCAGAGTATCTGACTGACTGTATCAATTTCTCCCCGTGGCACTTCTGAGCAGAGAGCTACTTTGCTATTTGGCCATTTCCATGATGTGATGAGCCTTACCAGACCCAGGGAGACTGCTCTGATAATTGCACAATTCTTTTAGACATGCCACCAGGCACCTTTGTAGGCAGGTAAGAAAATCACAATTACAAATGCTTTTAATATGTTTCCCTGTGCTTCACAGGCAATCCACGTGCGTGAGAGAGATCGGACCATGACGAGCCTTCTGGAGCACTTTGATTTCTACATCATGCCTGTGATAAACGTGGATGGCTATGAGTACACATGGAGCCACCCCTCTGTATGTAGACCTTTTCTGACAGGTCATGCAACCTACTGATTTGCTATTTATGGGAACTATCACTGTGCATCACCAGGGCATCGTTTTCATCCTGGAACTGCACACCCCAAACTCTTATTCTGTGCTTGGTGCTTGGAATTTCTGCATCTTTCCCCACAGAAAGTTGGTTTTGTGCTCCTAAACTCACATGCCTGGCCAAACTGTATGTCTTCTGCCCTCCTTCCACAGTCCAAATTCCATTGAAATGACAATGTTATCACTTCTTATCCTACCCAACATTTCATCACCCAGCCTTGCTGGCAAGCAGATTGTGGTTTTAGAATCCTCCTTGGTCTTCACTAGCACAGGATTGTAGAGGCACAAGTGGGAGGTCACATTTAACTAACCAGTGAGGTGCTGCATTGATTTTTTCAGCATTTCTCCCTGAGCATGGCTTGTGTGTCTTCCCATAGAATCGGCTGTGGAGAAAAAGCCGCTCCTCGCACGGCAACAGCAAGTGCATCGGTACTGACATGAACAGGAATTTTGATGCACACTGGTGTGGTAGGACATTATCTTCTTCCTGTTGCACCCCTGCCTCACTTTTGGCCTTTGAAATTTTTTTCTTTTGAAACATTTTCCTCTACCGTTCCGCAAAGTTAATACAAAGACAAATACAGCTGAGTATCTGTTCTGAACCAGTGAAAACTTTCCCAGCTTCAGATAATTCTTTTTGGGACTCAGGATTTTTCCTCCCCACATGACACGCCATGGAATCACCTCTTCCCAGCACAACAGAGCCCCTTGCATCCTTGCATCACACCATGACACACCTGGGGGAGGCTGTTGGTGGGAAGGAGGAAAGAGGGAAGATGTGGCCCTTGCCATGTCACTCAAGGTCTGTTGCACTATTCCAGCTAAGTAGGTGCTCCACCATGGTGTACAAACTGATCATCTCAGTCATCCTTCCATAATGCCTAGCTAAACACAATTTTTTGGCCCTTAGTGTTTCTTATGAAGACTATATCATATTTAATTATTGCAGGCACTTTAGTACTTGACAAGTTTTTTCATAATCTGCAGAATAGCTGCCTTAAAATGTTACCCTATAGATCAGATATGGCTTCACTCAGTCCTGACACTAAATTCCTATATGGCTTTCAGTCATTCTAGTCCATTGTTAAACCATCCACAGCTATTATATGAGGAAAAACCTGCATTTTTCCCCTAAACACTAAAGATCCTGACTGCTTTGAGAAAGTTATTTGGTCTTATTCTGAAAACAGAAATGGTGAATTTGTCTTCTTGATAACTTTTTCTAGTGCCATTTTTTCTTAAAAATCTTCGTTTTCATTTGGCCCCTCCACTTCCCATTGGGACTTTGCTTTCCCACAAGATAAAAATATCATGTAGAACTGCCTTCTCCCTACAGTACTTCTAGATTTTACTATGTGATCTCACAATCATGTCATGATTTAAATGAAGCACATTCATCCTCTCCTCTAAGACTTTTTATCCAGTCTTTGAATATTTTTTTCCTACACCTTCTCCTTGATTGTTTTTAAGAGTATAGTAGGTGAGAGATCCTGGTAGGCTTGCACAGATTTCTCCAAGCATGAGATTCTTTCCATAGCACGGTGGGATCCGTGATTTCTTGTGTATTCGCTTGTGTATTCGTATTTCTTGTGTCATACTCTGCTCTTTCATTAGATGGACAGAGATGCAGAAGGGAAGAAGTACAGGAGTAAAACTGTGCCCTTTCTCCTTGGCTAAAGGTCCGGGAGCATCTCACTCTGAATGCCGGGAGACGTACTGCGGGCCCTACCCCGAGTCCGAGCCCGAAGTGAAAGCCGTGGCTCGCTTTATCAGAGACCACAAAGACACCATCAAAGCCTACATAACCATGCACTCCTACTCCCAGTTGGTGCTGTTTCCATACTCTTACACTACGAACAAAAGCAAAGACCACGAGGAGCTGGTAAGTCCTCCCACCTCCTGAAGCTTCACATTTAGTTCAGAACTACTCACCCAGCTTGGTTAGACTTGCAATGAGAGAGTCACTGTGCTGTGAGGATCGAGAGTTAGGAAATTACATTTTTCTTGATGTTCTCAACGACTTTTAAAAGTCTGGGCTGGTCTAGTAGTGTGAAGTCAGCACAGAAGGCTTCAGAAAAATGAAAATATTAATTCCAGATTGATTATGTATCAACAACACCTAATATGTTGAAGCTGCTGCTAAAAGAGCAGACTCCCGTTGTTCTGGACATCTTGAAAAGATACATATGTGCAAATTTCTCATTATGTTGTATGGTTTACACAAACTCTAAAACTAATTGGGTGTGTGACTCTCAAAAACATCCTTCACATACCTAAGCAATGAAGTATTCTGGTGGACACCTGCTACTTTTATTAAGGCTTTTGCTAGGGATACTTATTTAAATTTGTCTCAGCAGTAGGACGGAAAATATATCTTGCATATGTAGAATTTTACATCCTCGAGCCACCAAATGACACAGTACAAACTCTCACTGAAAACAACAAAGTTCAAAACAGAACAGTTACTCTTTCCCTTTAAAGCAGGAAGAGGTACACTGATTCTGGGCATTTTAGTCTTCTTCATGGCTTAAGAGTAGGGTTCTCTCAATTAAAATATTTTCCTGCCATATTTGTCAATATTACTTAAATAAAGAGTGACTTAAATACTGTGGCAGAAAAGAAAAAATACAAGACAAATAAGAACAAATGGTTTGACAACAGTTTACTGCCAGAAGCGGGGAGAAGGTCCCATTTGTACTTTTTATCTGTCTACAGCAGAAATGCATTTGTAGCATGGGCATACACTGAAAACTTTTACCACACTCTGGGTTTTCTAGAACCTTTATTTGATTACTTAACTAATGTGAAATCCTGAGCACAGTGCAAGTAAATTCTAACTGAATACATATTAACCATTATAACAAGGCCTTAAAGGTAACAATGTTTTGTTTAATTTCAGGAAAGTCTGGCACAGAAAGCAGTTAATGCTATAAAGAGGACAACCTGGAAAACTTACAGACCTGGTGCTGGTGCATCAACAATCTGTGAGTATGACTTCACTGCAGTGCAAGGCATGACAGTATATCCTTGCAGGCATCAGAAGACAGCTTTTGAACAGAAAAAGTTCTGGTTTCAGGCAATTTTTCTGTTTTCCCTTCCTCACACAGATTTAGCTCCTGGAGGGTCTGACGACTGGGCTTACGATCTTGGCATTAAATATTCCTTTACCTTTGAGCTTCGTGACACAGGAACGTACGGATTTTTGCTTCCCGCTCGAGAAATCAAGCCAACTTGCTTGGAAGCACTTTCTGCTGTCAAAGAGATAGCTCAACACGTCCTACAAAACTTGTGATGTTGAATATAATTTATTCCAGCATGACTGCGCTCAGTTACTTATAAAAATGTAATAAAAACTCTTGCTCCTTTATTAAAATTCTTCCTACATAGGCAAAAACCCAGACTGCAGCCCCTGTATTTTAGAACATACCCTTTTTTTCAGCCACACTTGTATATTTATACCTATAGTGGGAGCTCACTGCACCCCAAGTATAGAGAGCACAGTACAAGGGGGAGAAAAAGCACAGGTGTCCCACGAGATGGTGGCAACTCCAGGTGAGGGGGTCTCTGACTGACACAAGGCAGAGTGGGCACACTCCATCCATAGAAGAGATCCCCCCCTTAGGTAATTTGCGTTATTAATGGACTTTGTTGCAAGAGAACAAGCCTCCTCGTTGAGTCTGCTGAGAGACAGGAGGGTGTTCACAGCAAGGCAAGGACACAGGTTGGGTGGCCAAGCCAGCGAGGGCAGCGGCCCAAGGCTCCTCCACGGCAATTAGCCAAGGCCCTTCACCCTGCAGCCAAGGGGCTGTTCCAGCCAACACTGGCCTGAAGACTCTGCAAGACCTTTTAAACCAAAATAGGGCAGGTTTGGATTAAGAAATATGTCTCTTTTTTTCAATAAGGGTGGTGTGGCAATGACACAGAGAGGTGGTAGATGCCCCATCCCTGGAAAACACCTTTGGACAGGTTGGATGGGGCTCTGAGCAACCTGTTCTAGTTGAAGATCACAGAATCACAGAATGATTGATGTTGGAAAAGACCTCTGAGATCACTGAGGCCAAGCTACGATCCAACATCACCCTGTCGGTGGTGTCCCGTACAGTATTTCCTTAAACACCTCCAGCTACAGTGCTTCCACCACCTCCCTGGGCATCCATTCCAATGCTTAATCATCCTTTCTGTGAAGAATTTCTTCCCAATGTTCAGCTTGAACCTCCCCCGGTGCACTTAAGACTCTTCTTCTCGTCCTGTACCACTTGCCGCC
>VZRX01012804.1:78873-162784 GCA_013398075.1 Notiomystis cincta
GAGGGAGGGAGGGAGGGGTGAGCGCCCGGAGGCGCCATCCCGGCGTGTGCCCGGGGTGCCGGTGGTCGTGCTGGAGTCTGCTTTCCGTGTCCGCAGATATTCCCTGTTCATTGGAGGTTTTTGGTTGGATTTTGGTTTTGTTTTTTTCTCACTTCGGTAGTGCTCTTCTCCCACTTCCCGGCAGTGAAGTAGTTTCTGCTTTATGTGCTCGAGAGGGACTCCTAATTTCGCTTGTATAAATTCACTGATCACCATTCCTTCAGGTAGCGGCTCCACCTGAGTCCCCTCCCTCCCAGAACTTGTAGGCGGGTGTTTTGGGCGGTGTGTTAGGGGGGGTCTGCTCAGGGCCTCGCCTGTGGCTTCTCAATGGATTCTCGCTGCCCCGGTGGCTTCTTGTCAGCCTCCTGCACGCCTGGCTGAAGATGAGGCGTTCGGCTCTTGGTGCGCTAGCAGCCACCGCTTTTTAGGCATCTCGGGCTGGTGCTGAAGCACTCACGGTTCCTCTCTGCAGACGGGAGTGGACAGACTCAGCCAGTGTACCTGGAAACTAAAGAAGTTTATTTATTTATTTATTTATTTATGTGCCTGTGCCCGAGATAATACACCCCGCTTCTCGGCACGTTTGCTGAGAGTGACAGCATGCTAATGTGCTGATCCAGCTCACAGACTGTAGGAAATGTGTATCCAGCAAGGCAAGAGTGAACTTGAACCTGTCCACACCAGTCTGCACAGACAGTCCCTTAGTCTGGAGAAACATCTTCGAGTATGAAGACTTGGTTAGACGAGACATAGAATACTCTATACTTCCTGATATCTGGGGCATGTTTTTATTTACCTGTAGAAAGCCAACCATGATTTTATACTTGTGCACACATAATTAGCAGTTGCTTATTGCTACTAATGGAGAAATATCATATGTAAAATTAGAGGGATAGGTTTAATTTAGGTGTGGTGATGGATTACCAACAAGGAGTTGTTAAAGTAAATTCGGATTAATTTCTAGTTTTGTGTCAAACAGGCTTCTTTGTGTGAGTATTTGACTGCTTTTTTGAAATGTTCGTTGTGAATGCATTTTACCATTTTTAGTAATATTTTTAGGTAGTACATCCCTGGAACTCCTTCAAATATCACTATTTTATTAGTGATGTGACATGGAAGTGTTAACATTGTAATAAGACCCAAAATATTTTCAGGTAAAAGCTCTTCATTTTGAAAAGTGCAGGGAACCATCCTCAAAGCTGTTACTTAGTTTTCAACACATATTTAGTTTATCAAGGAGTGTTAATAACAAGTTTGTATCTGAACTTCTGTAGGACTTTGGAGTAATTTCACTTGTTATTTGGAATGGCATATTATTTATCTCTTCACAGGTAGGTCTTTCTGAGGTGACCTTAGGCTTAGCTTGTCTGTGGTGTGCATGCACAGACACTGACATGCTTATGAGTGATGTATTGGACTTCTTAAAGAGAGTTTTATCTCCTTAAATGGTTTTTTTTTTTGGTTTTGAACTTTGCTTTTGTTCTGTTACATCTCAGTTTCTAGTTTTCCTGGGGAATCCTTCAGGATTCATTTTTTCAGGGGGCTGGATTAGGTTTTTCTAACAGGAAACCAGGCATTTCAGATCTCTCTTGATTATGGCTTTTGTAATATCACACTGATTTTGAAGAAAAATGCTAGGTATGCTTGACACCAAGATATAGGAGTACTGGTAATAAAAAATACAGAATTTCAGTGAATGCTGTGTCAGTCATATCATGCCTCATGGATTTCAGTTCATTGGTTAGTGCCCACTAAGTGCAATCACTTCACTCAAGTCTGTCTGCATTTTAGATGATTCATGTAAATAACACACTGTGATATGTTCTCCTTCAAATGGTAGTGTAATTAATGTCATTAACAGGTTGTCTCTCACCTTGGGAAAGTTACTTCATTTAAGAATAACATAGATGCATCTGTGAATGAGTTATCCTAGTGTTATAATATTTCTAATTTATTGTAAAGGTTGTCATGGATCTTATTATGCATGAAAAGGTGATAATTTACAGTTAAAATTTTGGGGTTAGAATTTATTTTAGGAGGATAAAGTTAACTTTGCATAGTTTCAGAAATCTCATTCTGTTTCAAAGCAGCAGAAAGTTCAGTGCCCCTAAGTAGAGTCAGCAATGTGATGTCATGTACCCGAAATAGAGAAGTGCATAATATTCTACTTAGAATTTTTTTTTTTTTTTTAAATCCTGATAGTAATTATTTGAAATGTTGAGAGTGCTGAAGGCTCAGTACACACTGGTACACGTGGCTGTCTAATCCCACATTAGTCTTTGGTAAGGAGATGGTAATTCAGAGGCACAGACAGATCATGGAAAGTCACTGCACTGGCCATCGGCGTGGGATTGATAGCAGGACTGGGACCATCAGTGGTAAAATGGCAGAAGGTGAAAATGTGTGAGAAAGGGAGTCTTTATGGGACATTCCGTTCAAATTGTTCTTGGTTGTCCACTAATGTGCAGTCTGAGAAGTGTGGAAATTAAACATGTTATGTTTTCCCCTCACAGTACTTGTTTATGAGCAAGTAAACTTCTCAGAAACACACAAAACTTGTCATTATCTGAGACTTCTAATACTGTTTTAAAAGTCTCTTTATTTTTCCAACGCAGTTGGTCCTCAAAGGATGAAAATAGGACTGACTGCATTTGCAAATACAGTCTCAAATACAATGTTTGCTAAAGAGAAATCCCTGAGTTTGCCTTAGAAATAATATGTCTGGACTCTAATCCTGCAGCCTTTGGTAACATCTCTATTCACTTAGCAGTGGAACGTCTTGCAGCTCTTGCTACATGAGTGAGGCCCTCATGGGATAATATGTGTGTACAGAAAGTAATGTGCTGTGCACTCACAGCATGCTGGGTTTGTTTCCTTAGAGTAATCTATCATGAAATAGCTCTTCTGCTAATAAAGGACCTGTTGTTATTTCCAAACTGGTAGCTATGGGCCAGACTACAAGGATAGAATTGACAGATTGCTACCTGAAATAGTGCAGATTTTTGGTTCTCATTTCAAGTGCTGTTTTGGTATTAATTTTTTTTTTTTTTGATAGGGGATTTTACAAACCTTAGAAGATTCAGAGTTGAATAGTATTCTTAATTTCCTTGTGCCAAAGTACAGGAAAAAAGGTGGTTGGAATTAAATTATCTGTTCAGTTATGATGATGTTGCTCCCTTCATCCTCTCCATGTTTATAACTATCCTTTCAAGCCTAATCATCATCATAACTTTCTATACAAGTTAGTTCCAAAAATGTACTGTATGCTGGGTAAAAATTAAAATTTCAAATGAAGGTTTTGCCTCTGTTTCTTTGAAAATAAAAGCACATTGGAACAGGGGCAAAATGAGTGTGATTTTTCTGTATGCTGCTACAATGTCAGTGTGTACTGTACTTACATATTAGATAGACTCATCTGTCCTTCATGTGTTGAACCTCTCCCTATGCCATTGCCAGTGTCGTTTATCTAACCCTTTTTATTTCAGACATAGCTCTTTTAACTGTAAATATTTAATCCCAATTAGGCATTTTTATATGATTGTCTTATTAAAAATGCTTTTGCATGCGTCAGTTGACCTTTAGATGCTCTGTTAAAAGGGTGTGGCTGCGTGAAACTGTAGAAATTTAGTAGTTTTTTTCTGAAATTCTGTGAGAATTCTGAAATGAAAGGGTGCTCAGCTAGGTGATATGTGGTATTGTTTTGCTTTCTAACTTTAATGGTTTATCCTGTCAGACTTTTTAACTATTGCTGCACATTGAGCTGTCCACAATGACTCCTAATTATTTTTCTCAGAAGACTGGACTAATTTGGTCTCATCAGATATTTAGACAAAATCATTTCTCCTTGTGTGCATTGCATTTATTTATTTGCATTTCATCTGCTGTTGTATTACTCAATTCTCTAACTCAATTAGATCTTTCTGGAAATCTCTATTCTCCACAGTTCTTACTAACCCAAATAATTTCATACTACTGTAAATTCTCCTGTTTGACTGTCTGCTTCCACTAATTGATGTTAACCATTGTTTTTAATGTTTGGTATATGCCATATGGTTAACTTCTACCCTCCCTGAACATCTTGGTTAACGTCTTGATTATCTGAACCTTATTTATGAGATAAAATTCTTCAGATAATCAGAGGCTTGGAGAAGGAGTCAGTAGAGCAGAGCTCTACTGAGAAGTCTCAAATACACAGTTGTAAGCTTTCTTTCTTCCATTGTTTATAAAGGAGCTAAAGTGCTTCACAAGAGCTTCAGCAGAGCATTTTGTTTGTAGAAAATGCACAAGTGTCAGACTCCTAGGGAAGTCTTGTCCTGGAAGTAACTGTAGGGTTCAGATAATGAAGTGTCCACGTTTATACATTATGATATGTTGTTTCTGTGAAATGTAACCTTACCATATGGGTACTGTGGGAACATATTGCTGATCAGATGGTGAAAATGTGTATTAATCCTCTCTGGTGGATGTTAGTTTAAATGTGTATTACTCCGGCTTTATGGCTGAACTTTGTCATTTGTAACCTGTTTGTGTATGAGGTAGCAGTTTAAGTGTGTGTGTGTGTGAGTGTGTTCTAAATGAGGTGACAGTGCTTAGGAGCTGACGAGAAGGAGATTAGTGTTTGGCTAATCATCATCTACTGATTAATGAGGGTGGTGGCACATTACAGTACAACAAAGAGGTGGTTTTCTGAGCTGTATATAAATTGTCGAGCACCTGGCAGATGTTTCCAAATCGATGTTATTTCTGTGTAGATCAAGTAGAATGTAAAGAATGGACAATAGCTTTTGAGGCTCATTTTGTCCTTTTTGTACAATCTGTCTCTAGTGCTAAATATATACGTTCCTTTTTTTTTTCTTTAAATATGTTTTTTTTTCCCTATAACTCCTTCCTTTCTCAGGTAAGATAAATTGTGGCTTCTTGTTTATCAAAGTTATGCTCTATTTCCTTTAAAATCTGTTTTTCATAATGAGAAGGAACTAGTTCTTGAGCAGCTTAAGAAGTGTATCATTGTTATGGAGTTTGTTTTTTTTCCCAAACTCATGTGATTCCAAATAGTTGTAGGAATCAGACTGGTAACAAACACAGACTGTGGATGATAGGAAGATGGTTTTCAGTAGATTGTCATACACAACAAAGGGGAAAAAATTAAAGATCTCATTTTTTGAAATTTGTTTCAGAAGTGGGAGGCATTTTTAGTTGTTGGAACTGGTTTCTGCGAGGTTGGTGAAATAACATTAAAGGTTGTATTCGCTTTAACTCACTTGAGTTCGTACACCAAAAATACATGATGAGAGAAAGCATCTGTCCTCTGTGGTGTTTGCTGCCTAAATGAATAACATGTCATATGATCTTTCCCAAGGGGAAGCTGAAGAATCCAAAGCAGGTCATGAAATAAAATGAAAAAATATCATTACTGGTGTTCAGCTGACTGGTTCAAGTCAGAAGCATTCCTTGTTCTTAGATACATTTCACTCATTTATGACTTCTTTTTCTTTCTTCATCACCTCTGCAGCAACTCTTGCAACGTATATCATACTATTTTATTCATATGAGTTCAGTGTCAATAGCCCCAAACTGAAGGATTTTACAGTTTTGCTTTTTTTTTTGGTTGAAGTAGTACAAAATGTCAAAAATTAGAAGGAAGGTCACAGTGGAAAATACCAAGACCATATCCGATAGCACATCCCGAAGACCCAGTGTGTTTGAAAGGCTTGGACCCAGCACTGGAAGTACTGCAGAGGTGAGTTGTAAAAGCATTCTTCTTTTCCTCCCCACCCCAGCATCTTCTTTTCCAGGATTTATGTGGTGGGAAAGAGTAGCTCACAAGCACCAAATGCTCAGATGTTACTGATGTTGAGTAAAGGTGAAAAGAACTCCCTAACGCATGGATGTTCAACATGCTGATACTAGAATTTTCAAATACCGTGTGTTGTGCCAGCTTCTGGATGGAGCAGTAGTACTGTGCATAGTAATAATATTTCCACCAACCTAAATTTTTCTCTGCCAGATCTGATGCTCATTGTTGATTATTTTTTTTAATCGATTATATTACTGGTGGACAGAAATTACAGATAAATGGGACTTAATATGGAGTCATTTGTTTGTTCTGCCACACTCACACCAATGGTATTTCCAGAAAGGAGTGTGAAATTCACCCAGTAATGTCTGTCTCTTAGACACAGTGCCGTAACTGGCTGAAGACTGGCAACTGCCTCTATGGGAACACATGTAGATTCGTACATGGCCCTTCACCACGAGGTAAAGGCTATAGCAGCAGTTATAGAAGGTAAATCAAGAACTCACTTTGAATTCTTCACATGCTGTAGGAAAATAGCTTTTGCAACTCTGTCTTTTGTTTTGTTGTTTTTTTTTTTTTTTTTTTTTTTTTTTTTTTCTAAGTGAAATGCTGTGGTGTGCCTAATTGTATGTTATATCAATAACCAATTGCCTTATGAAGCTGCTTAAAACAATTATTTTGGCGATGTGCAGGATTTTTGTGTGTATACAGCTTTTAAAAAATGAATGGAGTCCCCTGGATGCAGATTAACTAATTATATTACTTGAAATGGGAAGTTCAAGTACCTTAATACTTTTTTGTTTTGGCATAGCGTCACTGCAGCTTTCTGGTATACTTTTCTGTCCTGTACTAAAATGCTGATTTGCAATTACTTACAGCAGTGCTCACACTCACAGCCCTTCTGCCTTTGCTATGTCACATGGTGAATGTCTATCCTTCCTCTCCTGTTGTGAGAAAATACTTCTCTTCAAAACATAGCTTCGTGACTTTATCAGATATAGAGAAATATCCTGTATTGTAGGGGGAGATCCAAAAAGTTACCTCATTTTTCAAAAGAAAATTATTTTTTATTATCTGTCTCTTCATATGTTACTAAAATTAAAATTTTTTCAGCTGTCCTTCGTGTGGCATAACACCTAGCTTAACTGAAACCAAGTATGGCAGTAAGCTTGTAGTATTCCTGCTATAAAGGACAGAAAGATGTAAGGGTTTTAGCATATTATCTCTTTCTGTAAAGGCTTCCCAATTTACAAACAGCTGTCCATCATAATGTCAATATTACCTGTAGATTATGGATGGGCACACTGAAGTTTCAAAGAGTAAAGCAACAATAGGAAGGTTGGCATGAGGTTAGGGTTCTGTGTCTAGTTCTTTTTCCTGTTCCTGTGGCATGCTCTTGCCTTGATGATCTTGACTTTGCTTGTTTGATCTTTTCTTGCTTCTAAGATGGTAGCAGCTGGGATACAAAATACATCACTGAGTTTAATGTTTCTTTTGGTGTATAAAAGATTTTACTCTATTCTGCACTGAATGTTCCAAATGAATAAAATAAGTGATCTACTGGTAGGGATTAAATTTTAAAACTGCTGTAATGTTGCTTTCTCCTTGCTTTCAGTGTTTGGAACACTCAGTGTGGTAGTTGTGCTTGGTCATTTGAAGAAAAGTGACATTTCTTTTAATGATTAAAGCTATGTTTCTGCTTCGCTGTCACCACTGACATTTAAGAAAGATGTTGATTTCCTTCTTATTGCTAACTTTTTTACTAGGACTATATGAAAAAGTCAAAGGGCAAATCTTCCTGCTTATTTGCTTGGCACATTCAGCATTTAATAAAGGTGTTCTTAAAAGTGAAAAGGGGGAGGAAGCCCACCACCCACACACCCCACAAAACAGACAAATGAAAGAAATGTGCTTGTCTTTGAAAGTTTCCACTAATAGCTCTTGGCCAGGCATAGAAAAAGCTGGTACATAATATGTACATAATAAAATGTTGGCATTTTCATGCCATTTAACGTTAGAGAGATTTTCACAAATGTTATCCAGGCACTTCAAATGCAATTTTATTGGCTTCATGCAAGCCAAACTAATGCTGCTTCCACATCAGTTCAGTTAAAGCAGTGCTCTTGTTCAAGTATCTGGGATAACAAAATGGCAGTGTTCCGCCAGGCCTGCCAGGGAAGTCTCGTCTGCTTTGCAAGGAGCTGGGTAGGACAAAGCATGTCTTGCTGCCTTTCTGTCTTCATGCCTTCTGCTCAAGTTCCATACCTGTCTGCAGTAAATCCTGCTGTTAATGGTTTCATCTGACCATAATGCCTCCCATAGCTCCAAACATCACCAGAAGTAGGAAAACTTGACTCTAAAGTGATTGTTCCATTTTAGCACTAATGCCGCCTCTCACAGCATGAAATTTAATCTTGCTATAAAAATAAAACCTAACATGTTTTTACATAAAGCTTACCTGATGATAGTATTAAGAATTCAGTGTTAGACCTGCCAGTCTTCCCACAATCAAAATTAAGGAGAAGCTAACTAAGAGCTGTGTGTAAACATCCCAAAAGGAATTTTGCTCTCTTTCTGCACCTGTAAGTTGTTGGTTATTTGCTTGGCAGCTTCCTGGCTGGCTCCTTCATACTATTGTCAGGATCCATGCCATTTTGGGGTCCTTTTCTTAGTCTGACTGACCCTCTTTATTTGGGATCGTTACACTGCATTGAAAAACCAAAACAAGCCAGCAGTCATATTAGGAAAGAATGTATGGATTTTGAAAGGTTCAAGTGTTGTAGTATGGGAAACTGGAAAACGGGACAGTGTTTCTTGAGCAATTATTGTATGTACATAATACACAAATATTGGTCATTGCCTCTGTGCCCAGATGTGCTCTCACAATGGTACACAGAGATATCCTCAGGTAGGTGTGCTGCAAGGTGTGCCTGTTGCTGGATACTTGTTCCTCACACTGTAAGAAGTACAGGAGCAAATGGAGGCACTGTTATGAATGCATGTTTCCTAAATGCTGTTGAACATAGAGAACTGAACTGTTGCAGGAAGTAGTGCTGTTTAAAATCACTTAACTGCCTTCAAATTTGAAATTAGGAAATTCAGCATTTTAGACTTTATTTAAAAGATGGGCCAAGCTCAAAATATTAAAAGGAAATTGCATAATGCCTTTTGTGTTAAAGAGTTTGGCAGTTGCAGTCTGGCCACATCGTCTGAAACTGCAGAGGTAAATTGTCATGATCTGTTGAAGTTCAACAGAACATTACCTGGAATAACCAAAGATCCCATTTTGGAGTGGGAAAGTGATGTAGAAATGAAGCTGTGGTACACATAAAAGAAAAATCAGCTAGTAGACCAAAGCATCTGGAAACAGTCACGGCTTCCAGAGTAATTATTTCTTAAAATTTGACTAATTGTCAGTCTTATTTTATTAGATTTTTCTGGAGTGTTATGATGTCTTTGGGGAAGGAAAGATAGGGTGATTACCATGACTTTGGTATTCTCCTAAAGCTGAAAAAAGCTGACCCAGTAACAGCAAAACCAAACAAAAAATTGAACAACAAACCCCAGCCCTGAATGTATACCCTTTAAATTTCTGTGGCTTTTCCATAACTTCTGTAATATTTAAGTAGATTTGAATAATGCTTTAGCAAAATACCTTTTTTCAGCATGGGAGGGAAGAAAAAATTTATCAATTGAGGGTGAAATGGTTTGGATATTTTGTTTTTTACTCCAGCCTATAACTTTAAAAAAGAAAAAGAAGTATTCAGATAGCAGATGTCACTCTGTAAGGTACATGAGCTCAATTCAGTGAAGGTTCTCTTGCTTTCTCCTTCAGCTAATGGGATTTTTTCCTGAAAATGTTCCTCTTGAGGAACAGTATTACAAGTACATTATTGATAATATTTTAACTTAATTTTCAGTTTCACTTATCCAAATCCTTTGTATCATAGGTTAAATATTATTAAAAATAAAGAGATTGAATTTCACTTTAATGCTGAAAGACACTTTATTTGTTGAGGTAGCTGATGGTTGGAATGCTTCAGAGAGTTTTGGTAATGCAAAGAATAACCCTTTTAATATTGTGGGAGGGGAAAAATACTTTGAATCCTAACCTTTACTAAATCCATACACTTTAAAGGTCATGTAGTCATGCATGCAAAGGAGATAACTTGTTTATATTTGTATGCCAGCTATTATATGATCCTTAGTGATGAAAAAAACAGAGCTCTACTCTTGTGTACATTTCCTCTGATCTAGATTGACTTGTACTTACAATTTCATGGAGAATTAATTGCATTTAAAAATGAGAGCAGTCACTAGTCTTTTTCTCTGTAGGTCCTCATACATTTAACCTTATGATGCAATTTAAATAATTAAATATGGGAAACTGTGCAGAGGAGGAAATGGAAAAAATGACTTTTCCAAATTTGTGCAGATTGAAAATAAAATGGTATTAAATTAAATTTTTGTCTGCATTGGCTGTGAAAGACAGTTTACCCTTTATGTATAATGTGACAGGAAGAGTGGGAGAAACCGATTTAGTCTGAAAACCAAAAGAAATGCAAATTTCACTATTCATATATTATGTATAAGTTTTCTAATCAAATAAGACAGCGTTAGTATCTCTTTATGATTCTTTAATGTCAACTGATAGGCACAGATGTAGTAGTTGTATACAACCATTTCACAGGAGAACCTGTAATTACAGCTAACAGCCATCACAGAAGTACTAAACTCAGTATCAAGCCAAATGTATATGAAGAGAAAATTTGTTTTCTTGAACTGAAAGATCATCTGAAACAGCTCGTACATTTCCTTAGCTTAGGAATTTGTTTGAATCATGGAATCACAGAATGGTTTGGGTTTGAAGGGATCTTAAAGATCATCTGGCTCCATCCCCCCTGCCATGGGCAGGGACACCTTCCACTAGCCCAGGTTGCTCAGAGCCCTGGCCATCCTGGCCTTGGAACATTGCCAGGGATGGGCAGCCACAGCTTTTCTGGGCAACCTCTGCCAGTGCCCCTCCAATACAATGGTTGTTCTCTTTTAACCCATAAGGGGTGAATGAACTCATGAATCCATACTAAGAGGTGACAAAATTATAGTAGTGTAGGATGTTCCTCCTCCCGTTCCACATCACAGTAATATCTTTTACAGAAAATGCATCATAAAGGTGCATGGCTAGTAGAGTTCATCCACTATTTTGTAATTAAATAATGAAATCATTATATTACTGCAAGATGGAAAATGTAAGAGGCCTCCAAGAATTAATTTCTGGTTCATGGTCTTGCAACAGTTTTTTCCTGTGTGGCAGCCTCACCTAAACTGTGGGATGGTGCTTAGGTTACTTTTATCTCTGCTGCAGACTTCATCCACATTCAAAGTTGTACTTCTCTGTGACTGTCATTGCTAGTCTATAGTAGTCTGATTCTGCATTAACTGTGGTTTTAAATATATGTATATATTTGTAATATATAGAAAGAGACACATTTATGTAATGCATATAAAAATCATTGCAGCTTAGATTATGGAGAAGGCTAAATCTTGAAATATTTGGTAGGAGTGATTGTGAAACACATTTGCATGATGGTCAGAGAAAGGTTATTTGTTCTGGATAGGATCACCTGAAGCTGATCTAGAGTAGTAACTGAGTCATGTGTTTTACACATAAAAGTAATTTTTCTTTTTAGAGTCAAGTCTTCCTAGACTTTCTGAAAGAGTTGGGGTTTTTATAGTGCTTAAGCCCTTTAGAATGGAATATTTTCTTACTTATCCACTTTGCCTCTGGGTGGGAGGTTTAGATTTTTCTGGATATACTAATAAAATAATAATTAAAAGACAGATCATATTCCTTTAAAAACAGTCCCATAGAACTGGTTATATGATGTTTCTGTATTATACAGGTCACCAGAAAGACCCACTGGAGATCTTCGGGAGAGAATGAAGAACAAACGTCAAGATGTTGAGGCAGAGCCACAGAAACGAAGTACAGAGGAATCATCCTCTCCTGTTAGGGTAAGAGTGGAGTTTGCAGAACTCCAGAATCCCTCAGTAGCAATTGGGCAGTGTGTCCTAGAAACCTTATTGTTGTGACTTGTAATATTGAAAATGTTTTAAGGAACTGATCATTTTGTACATAGCATATCACATTTTTTGTCATGGAGTGTCTTAACAATTGTACTGTTTTGCAATTTTATAGTGCTTTCTGGTCTTTTGGTTCCGAAAGATTTTATAAATCCCATAGACTTAAAATGTGTTATAAATACTGATAAACAGGTATTTAATAACAGTGCAGAGTCTTTCATTATTACCAAGAAAGTGTATTAACCAGTGTTTCAGTCGTCCACTATTTTTCCCCCAACGCCGATTCATATCCCGACTTAAACTGTTCACCCCAAATTTGCTTTTGATGAAACCATGCAGTTACTATTGAGCTGGTTCATCTTGCCTTCCTCCTCACATGCTCATCAGGCATCCCAGCTGCTCCCTTAATGCATTTTGCAAAAAATTCATTATTCTCATTTTGTAAACATCTTTCTGCAACCCTGTGGCCTTCAAATATCAAAACTTAATTATTTTTAAATTGTGCTATCCGTTCCTGATGCTACAAACAAATAGGGATAGCGTTCGTAGTGTGACCCTGTACCTGTGTAACAATAGCACCACTGTGTTCCTGCACCATGTTTAAGACCATCTTCATATGAATAATTTTTTAAAGGTTTTATTTGTAAAAAAATCAGTTTTGCTTCTGCAGGTATTAACCATATTCTATCATTTCCTCTTGGTCTGTTCCTACTTGCTGTGTAAACTGAATTTTTTATGTCAGCTGTAAATAAATCAGCAGCAGCTGCTATCATTAAATTTAACAGAATGGCTTACCTTCCAATCATGTTTTCAGTTGCTGTTAATTTGTGTAAACCCTCAATCTTTTTACTGAAATGTGTTTCTTTTATTTTCTAATAGTTTGAATAAACTGTTCAGTTATTGAGTACATGGTTGGTGGGAAAATTTTTTTTTTTCCAACCGTCATTAAAAATTTGCTGTAACTTCTGTCCTGGTGCAACTCTATTTTTGATGTAATTCTTACTTTTGGTTAGTTAACCTTGCTTTTTATAGTGTTCTTTTAATGTAATAATAAAATACTCTTAACTAAAACCCAAGTGAAAGTGAACTGGAAGCAAGAATCTAAAAGGAATTGGAGATTTAGTGGGTCTGTTAAAGTATCAAAGAAATATTTATAGATTAAGCACATGGCGGAGTAAATAATGCTCTGCTTCAATCTCGTAGAATGGAAGATTGAGGAAACAGCTGGACTTTTGTTTTAGTTCCATGGAGGCAACTCTCAAAATACAGGATATCAAAGAATATATTCTGGAACAAATAGATGAAGAGGGACAGTCGTCAAGAGTTGCTTTGCAAAGAACCAGGATATCTAAAAGGACAGAAGACTCGAGTGACTGAACTTCTAAGAAAAATCTTGCTCAATCAGTAGAGCTACTGTTATGGTGGAGATCTAATATGTGATGTTTCCATATTTTATTAAAGCTTTTGGGATAAGAGCAGAGTTGGTTAAGAAAACTTTGAAATAATGAAAGGTAGCTGGTTCCTTCAGAAGTTTCATAATTTTGGTTAAAAATAAAAAAAGAGACTCATCAGAAACCTTCCTGCAGACAAAATCTGTGTTTCACCAGACCACTAGACTGAAACCTCAGTGGAGAGTAGTGGTTAAGAGAGAGCTGCCTAACACAGGTCAGACCTGTTTTGAAATAAGGCTTTTGAGGCATATGTATAGTCAAAGAATAGCAGGTATAATGTTTTAGGTTTAGAAGCCAGCTAAGGGGAAAATTTTAGATTAATTTGAAATTGAATTACACAGAATGCTATTGTAATTAATTTTAAGAACTATGAAGAATGTAGAAAAAATGTTGGACATCCCAAGTGTCAAACTTTGCAGAAGATTTGAAAACAGTATTTGAGATTACTGAAGTCTGGGGAGTTCCACGGGGATTGGAAAAGATAGTTTTTGGCAGTACAATGGCAGATGAAACTTGGTGTTGGGAAGTGCAAGGTAATGCACAATAAAGAAAGTATTTTAAACAAAAAATGAATGAGTTCTTAAAAGTATCTGAAACCATGCAGTAGAAGAATAAGTTATTGTGGACAGCTCAATGAAACCATGCGTTCAAAGTGAAGTCACAGTTGTAGAAGCAAACACTCAGGTATATAAAAATGGAATAGAAAATGATCGATAATATGCTGTAGAAATTCATGGTCCAGTTTTACTTGAAATGCTGTTTGGTTGTCATCACCTGTATGCAAGAAAATACAGTCACAGGTCTTCTTGAAGTGGGCAAAGAGGTGAGAAATAAACTGGAGATGAGAAAGGACATGGGATGAATGCATATAACGTATGTTTGAGAGAATGTAAGTTAGATGCGTCATATTCATACTTTATGCCAGTAGAAAGAGTGGCAAATTTGGAAATGACAAGGGAAAATGCTATTTATGTTATACATGACAAATCCACATGGTTGCCAGAAGATAGAGCCACAAAGCTGAATAGGTTCCACAAGAAGCTAAGACAGTGCAACTAGTATAAAATCTTTTCAGAAGAGATTCTTTATTCTTTGGAGACCTAAGATAACTAGTATAATCTGTATGCAATTAGGAAGAAAGTTCCTATATGGACAGTTTATAGACTATATCCCTTTTTATTTCTTCATGCTTTGTACTATTATTTGCAGAGACAATGTGCTGTGTTATGTGGATACCTACATTGAACTCAGTTGTTTTTGTGTTTCTTGGATCTGTGTTTGGAATTACTTCAGCACTGTATGTTAGTGTATGAATTACACAAATAATGAGATAAGGTTCCTGCTGTTACTGTTGGAAAGTTTTATATTAAATTTTTCTCCGTATTATGAGAAGACAGTTACATTGGTGTGTATGAAGTCTTATTTCAAGTCTTGACCTGGAAGGTGTGTGTGATTTGGGAGAAACAGTGGGAGGAACTTAATGTGCATTTAGGAAGGCTTTCATAAGGAATGTGTATCATTTCATATCTGTGGTTTTTGTCACTGTAGCTTTTAACTATTTCCACTGGAAATGGGACTCAGCATTGTCTTCCATCTCTGAAATAGGAACAATATCTCTTAATGTCAGGAGAACTTCAGATTCATTTTTTTGTGTTTCTATAGCATGGTAGTAGTTTACCCTATAAAGATGATATACCTAGAGCAAAATAGTACTGTGCTTGCCCAAAAGGTTCTAGCTAAAATACACGTAGTTTACTGTAGGTTTAAAAGAGTCTGTACTTTGGAATGAGTTTATTTTGCTGCAGCATGTACCTGTGCAACCTGACAAGGTTGAAATTGAGATTTCTGCAATGCAAGAATTGTAGTTTGTATGAGTCTTCTATTCTTTCCATCGGTGTTGGCAGAATAACACTTTTTGGCCAGAGGTATGTTTTACAGATTGGATGAGTCCTTTTGTGCTTGGCCAGGCTTTTCTGGCAGTAGTGGGAAATTTATTCAAGTAGACATCAAGTCTTGTGCTGTAGAGTGCTGATCACATGGGACGTGGAACTTCAAGTTAAGTAGACATTAAATTAAATAAAAATCTCACAGAAGTCAGCCATAATGCCATCCATTTCCCCCTTTCTTGTGTGGAATCTCTCCTGAACATCAACATGAAACTGTAAACATCTATCCAACACCTGTTATGTTTAGCCATGAACATATACATGAAAACAGCATAGGCAAAGTCTACTAAATTGTTGTTTCCTCTTAGGACAAGCTACAATATTTTTTTATAGTAAATAAATTCTTAATTATGAAAGTGTAATGTTTCTCATCTAGTAAATGGCACTTTTTCAGAGTCTGCAGAGAAGTAGTTGACAGGTGTGACTGAAGTGGATATACAGCATTTTCAAGTACAAGTGAAAGACATGTTTTGGCCTTTAGGACTTCAACTTGCTTTATTCTTGGCTTAAGGGAGACAAAAAGGATTTATAAGGATATGAAGGAAATACTTCATTCCCATAGTATGAAGGACTCAAATGTGTTACAAGTGTAACAAGTAAGATAAAAGGAATATGTTGAAGATTTTTCAGTGAGAAAAATTAAGTATGTGTTTTAAGCCCTCATAACTTAAAGTCTTGATTTGCATGCCCCAGGAAAAATATACTCAATTTATAAACTGATACTTGCTTTTCAAGATGCAGTGTTGTCAAAATCTTTTTTCTTGACAACTAAACAACATTAGTGTAAAATACCATGCTTCCCCTATATTCAGTATTTCAGTTTGATAGCTGGTTTTGTTCTCAGTTCTTCTGTAGAAATATGATTGTGCCACTACTGAATCTTTCCACTGAAAGGAGAAAATACAGGCTCTTTCAAGATGCTTGTGTTGGCTTGTAAGTTTGAAGAGGTAGGCCTGATACATACAGGTTGTGTAGTATTTTTAACATGGGCTATTAAATTGGACTTGAAGCATTGACTTGCTGCATATTCTTTGATGACAAGTTATTTGATGAATTGGCTTTGAGAGATTTTTTTTTAATGGGCATAGAGAGGTAGTCCTAATGTTCATATTTCAGTTTGCTAGTAAGAGGTAGTGTTGAATTAATAGAAACTAGTATTCATATTTAAGAAATTATGGGTTTGCTACTTTATGTTGTAGGAATTAGTTGAAGTGTATGGTAGAAATACACAGTTTCATAGAACAGATGTGGCCTTCATGGAGGGTGGGCAAGAACAATAAGAACAGCCTTACAAAAGAAAAGAATGTTTGCAGGGAAGGCTTGTTACACTTTCCAGATTTTTAGATCTCATCAGAGTAATTTTCTTTTAAAGTAATTTGCTTTGGGGCATAGTAGAATTCTGGCCTGTAGAGTGAAATGCCTTTCGTACATGTTGAGACAATGGCTTAGTGGATGTAGATTTGTCTGCAGTTGATGTCAGCAATCAACATGACTCAGTCAGTCATGACCTTCAGCATCATTTTGGAGATTTACATCATTAAACTAGAGATACATTTTTAACATTGTTACTGAATAAAAAGGAATAGTTCAGTTTTACTAGTTTTTGAGTGACTGTCTGCAATTTTATGTCGTTTCTTTAATGTGTCTCTAAGGTGACGTTAAGGTTTTAAATTAAGTCAAGATCTGAGTCCCAATAGGGAATAGCTAGTGAAATTCTCAGGCATCTCTTTTTCTTGGTGTTTCTCCCACATACTCACATGAAAGAATCCCCCAAAAAACAAAAGAAGGCACTATGACAGGTGAGAACAGGGCTATGGGACAGACTTTGCTGTTCTGGTTTCCTGTTTAATAAATTAACCTGAGATACTTCTAAGCTTGAGTTTTCTTCTTTTGCTAGTAGTGAAGAAAGTTTGTCCTGTATTCCACTTGAGCCCCAGTAGATCATTTAGAGAATGTTGCTTCAGCAGATGCAGAGGTGCGACTATGTAGCTTTATACTGGAATTTAGCAGGGTACAAGAGCAGCCCAACATCAATTGACTTGAAATTATCTTTTTTTTTGTAAGGATAGTCTCTGGCTTTCTTAGGTGTTCACAGGACAATCTGTCACAGGGGAAATGGGTGCTACTGCATTAGTTAGACTTGTCTTGGAGACAGTGCAAGTCAAACACAAAGCTATCAATGGAACATGATTTGATTGTGTTGCTTTAGAATTTTTTAACCTTCTGCCAGCCAAGGGTCTCTGGGTTTTTTTATTTTATTATCTGCTCCCCCTCTACATTCCTTATCCTCTGAAGAGTTAAATGATTCTACTTCTGAGGCTCATCTGCCTTGCTTATAAATATTCTTATTTACAGCTGAGAATTCTTGCTCAAGCTGTTGAAATTATACTCTTTAAATGTTCATTAAACTTCTGGTCTTTAGAACTTAATCTCTTCTTCCGGTGCCTATTTTAAACTTTATTCTCTGATGTGTGCTTGACTCTTGCCCTGCCTGTTCTTATTTTATGAATCCTTTCTTCTCTTTTCCTCATCTGCTATTTGCATTCTGATTATATGAAATTGCATTAGAACATGTAGCCCATGGAATCTCTGCTTGTTTAGGAAGGTATTTGTTCAACAGGCTAAAGGGGAGAATGCTTTTTGTACTGTGAAAAACCCCAGCCAAAATACCATGTAAAATACACCTGCTTCTTCAGGCTTCTTTTAAAATAAAGTTGTTTACTCTAATGCAGCATTTTTCCCTTTATAGAAAGAGTCTTCACGAGGAAGACATAGAGAAAAGGAGGATATCAAAATTACAAAGGAGCGAACACCAGAAAGTGAAGAGGAAAATGGGGATTGGGAAACAAATAGAGAAGGTACGTATAAGGTATTGAACTAACAGTCCCCTGACACCTCAGAGAACTGTGAGATTTCTGGGCTGTGTATCAATGCTTCAAGATTTGGTTTCTAAGCAGAATGCTGTTATGCAGTAGCCATTAATTTAATTTTTTTTCTTTTTTTGAGGAGAGTGAAACAAGTTATCTGAGATGGACTGCTACAGTGGTTAAACCAATTGGCTTTAAAAACACAGGATTTTTTTTTTTCTCTTTTGACTATTCAGGCAACAAAGAATTTATGTATAATCTACTCCATGGTGAATCTTTCACATTAGGGTCACTAGATGAATACAAGTTGTATCTAAAGTAATTTTGGAACTTGTCAGTCTGAGAAGAAAATGTAACTCCTTTGAATTCAAAAGTCAGCCGTTTTTGTTACGTAATTTGTAATGGTGTAAACTGTCATTAACAAGGCTCCTTGTTCTGCAGTATAACTACATAGAGTAGTATATGAGTATAACTACAGTTGAAGGTGGATATTGGTGAAATATTTATATTCTGAAAACACTTGAATGCTAAGTGTCTTGTCTGTAGTCACTTTTGTATGAGCTGGTGGGTGGGAGTTTTTTTAGTACTACTGGGGAGGGTTTTTTTAGTACTACTTACTGTGTGGTTTCGTTGTTGATGTGGGCAATTTTCCTCTCCTAAGTTTCACTTTTGTTACAGTCCAAGTTCACCTGATAGTGATGTTACAGCAGCTTCTAGTGAATTGTGGCGTTTCTGTTTCTAAGTGTGTTTCTGAAATAGTTACAACGTTGCAAGAAAAAGTCCGAAATCTAATCCTGTCTGAGGGAATTCAGATACAATGAACATACTTGCAATGAAGTGTCCTGCAGATTGTAGGAAGGAACTCCTTGGAAATGTCAGTAACCAGGGAGCTTCTCAATACTGTGTGCTGAAAGTGTTGCAGGTCCTGTTTTGCTGTGTCTTAAACGCCATGGCTGAATGGAAAAGTAGCCATAATACATATTCACTCCTTTGTAGACTTTTTTTTTGCACACATTTAAGAAAAATTGATCTGTGACATGTATACATGGGAATACAACCTGACTCAAAAAAGTTTGGAACACAGAAACCACAAATTCTATATAAACATATAGTATGAATATATAGACACTAAGACTGAGAATTCAGCTTTTTTGTTAAAAGACTGTCAGTTGTTGGTATATGGATGATAGAATTACTCTGTTAAATTCTAGTGAGTGCTATATAAGTAGATGGATAGACTGGGAAAGAACCTATGCTGTTAGGTACTGCACCTTCTTCTAAACTGTTCTCATGCATTCATGACACATGAAGGCAATTTGTAGACTGAGTTTAGTTACTGCAAAACATTCCTGTATGTAGGAAGGGAGTGGAAACGAATAACTTTTTAATGAAGTCGTTTTCCCAAAATGCTTTTTGACCATTAGACTTAAGTAACCAAAACCAAAATTGATATAAACAGAGTGAGTAAATTCAATTTTTAGTAAGATTCCAGTTGCAAGTTTGGAAGCTTATGATATTAACTGTCCGTGACATAATGAAAAAGTGAGAGAAATAGCGCTTTTTCCAGTGGGAAAACCAAACAGTGATAATGTTGCAAAATTAGATGTAAACTCTTGAAATGTATATTTATCCAGTGAAAGGGTTCACACAGAACTCTTATTTTAAAATCAGTGTGTACATGTAATTAAGTGTATCAATTGATTTGTAAGGCACTGTATTAAATAAAATCCTTTGGTATCATGCATCACTATACGAATCTGTTTCATGGGAGTTCTCCAGGTAAGTAGTGCTCTACATATTTTTGGTCTTTTTGAAGACACAGAGTTTTAATTTTTTTTTTGTTATTTAAATATAAATAAGTGGTTTACCGTGTTTTCCTTGCTACCTCTGATGAACATCCATGAAAGAAGTTAAGGTGTTCTTTTTAGTGAAGTTTAAGAGTTGAACTTCAGGTTGTATGGAACTAACTGAAGTTACTTCAGGTTTGCACACATAATTGGAGAAGAAATTCGACATTCATTCCTTGATCCATTCAAGCAGTGCTTAAAAGTCACAGAAGTATTTATGCTTGACATCCAGGATGCTATATGTTATTGTTATATTTTTCATAAGAAATCATCTACTAATCTATTTACTTTTTTTTCTTTAAATAAAGACTCTGATAATGGAGATGTCAATTATGATTACGATCATGAGCTGTCTTTGGAAATGAAGCGCCAAAAGATTCAGAGAGAACTCATGAAATTGGAACAGGAAAACATGGAGAAACGAGAGGAAATAGTAATTAAAAAAGAGGTTCGTATTATGTAACTGGGGTGTAAAAAAGACAGGTCATCAGCCACTTCATAGGCTTCTAATTGTTTCCCAGAAGACTGAAGGTTTTGGGGCTACAAATGCACTATGGTGTGACATATTAGCAAATAACTGGCATCTATATAATTAGAATGTGACTTGAGTGTTAGAAGTGAGTATCTGATCAATCATCCAGCAAATTGACCAAGTTTTCTCCTTTGTGAAGTCAGCTATTAAATGAGTAGGATTTAATGCATTTTAATGATACAAAACTAGTAAGATCTGTAACAGACAAGATATGTGAAAGCAAACACAAGGCATGTGCCAATCTAATTTTTTAGCTTGCCTTGTAGTAACAGAGTAAAGTAGAATGATAAAGACAAAACTGTAAGTGTTAGAAACCCTAAAATTTTGGGGAAGATTAGAAAAAAATCCTCTAAGGATGTCTTTCTTGTACAGGCAAATGTGAGTGTTAGTTGGGAGCATAGTGATTTTAAACGTTTAGTTACAGGTTTTATAATGCATTACAGAGTGCATCACCTTCTCTTCCTCCGTGCTTTATATGTTGTCTTTCTTTTATGGTGTTCTTTGCAAACAAGGTTGAAGTAGAGATGTATATGGTTAAGATCTCATACTCTCTCACTTGCGAAATTTACATATTTGGCACATATATCAGCATACAGTTACACTTTTGAGCATCAATATCTTATGGGTTACTTGTATTCTTTCCCTCAAGATTTCTCCAGAGGTGGTTAGATCTAAATTATCACCATCGCCATCACCACGAAAGTCTAGCAAATCTCCAAAACGAAGATCCAGTCCCAAATCATCATCTTCAGCTAGTAAGAAAGACAAGAAAGCATCTACTGTCTCTTCACCACTTTTGGAGCAGCAGAGGTCAGTATGTAGATACATCTTGCAAGAGAGTGGAACAGAGAACCACACTTATATTTATTACTGGAGTTTCAAAATGAATGTTTTCCATTTTCCTTGCTTTCAGTGCCCTTGATTATATAACTTTAGGGGAAGGCCTCTAAATTGTACATTGTGAATCTTCTTATGCAGAAAAATTTTACATGGATGTAGTTGTCAGTTGATTGTTTTCATGGTTTACAAGCAGATCTTTTTTCTTTGAATCTCCAGAGTCTTTGTGGGATTATGAGAAAATATAAACTATTGAGAAGTGGAAAGCACTTTGGTTTGAAATGCTGCAGCCTGTGAAGCAGCCTCTCTAAGCTGAAGTGTTTAAAATTTGCCTGACTGTACATTCTGTTGGTATTGCCTATTACTGTTCAAGAAGTAATGTGTGATTTTCAAGGCAGGGAATTTCTCAGAATTCAGGAGAGGATAAGAAGTGAGAGATGGAGGGAGGGGCAGGGAAGAATTAAGGATAAAATAACTAAAAATCAGGGGATTTTAACTGTGTGCTGTGCCACCAAAGTCAGTCTCCAAAACCTGTTTCTAAAGTTCTTGCTGGTCACAGGACATTTTGAGTTGTTATTTGCAGCTTTTAGATAGGAAAGAAATTACTGCAGCAGTGTAACCAGACACATCTGTATTTGCTAAGTTAAAATCCTCTTTAAAAGAGGGGCAGAACTGTTGTTTCTGCTACAGGAATGGTATAGCATGTGCTGGTGTACTACCAGACATTCAGTATGCAGTGTTACCTAGTTGATAAGGTTTATCTTAGGGGTAAATTATGTGGAAAATACACACTATTTCATATTGTGAGATGCGTATTCAAGAATGGTTAGATGCTTCATCCTGTCAGGTAGTTAACATTAAATTAAAAACAGGAGTAGTTCAAGTAATTTTGTGTATATGGCTGGGGTATTGCATTGCAGAAATGGGAGTCTAAACAGACAAGATACTCTGTGGTTTTTGTCTTCTGATTTACACAGTTCATGTGAGGGCATTTTGTCTTTGAAGACTGGTTCCATCTGAACAAGAGCAATTCCTATTTTTGCTCACTTCCTTCAGAAAAAGCAATAAATCAAAGAGTTCAACATAAATTTTTACCATCTCTATTCACCCTTCTGTCAAGTTCAGCTGTTGAATGATACTTGCTGATGAAGTTGGTAAATCCTGTCCTAAAAGCTTCAAGGCCTTTTATGTTATAACTTTCCTGTCAGTGTCTGAGAAATTATTGTTAGAAATAGTTGTCAGATTTTCATTTTTATACCCCCCACGTTAATTTTTCTCCAGGAGTTCTAAAAGTAACCAGAGTAAAAAGAAAGGTCCTCGTACCCCAAGCCCTCCTCCTCCAGTACAAGAGGAAACTCCCCTGGGGAAAAAACACAAAGAAAAACATAAAGCAAAAGAACGTTCAGAAGAAAAGGCAAGGGAGGTAAAAGAGAGAGGGCGTGACTTTGAAAGGCACAAGGAGAAAAAGGAGAAGCAGAGGTAAGTTATTTTGCATTATTTGCTTTTAACTGTAATGTAACCTTGCTTTTAAAGTTATCCTTTATAGAACAGCAACTCAAGAAGAAAAAACTCAAGAAGTATTTTCAGTGTGTTATATAGATGGGTTGATAGACTATAACTAACAGATTGGTAGGTTTTAATTACATAACTTAGCAAGTCTGAAAAATGCCCCTTTAAAAGATTCATAACTTCTCAAGAATTTTCATCTTCACCAGTGGAACAGGTTGTTTGCCAAAATCATTTTAGAAGTCATTCACTGGTCTGATTGCATGCTTTTCTGAAATCTTAGAGGACTAATATCTTTATAAGCTGGCAGTGTGCATTTAAACTCTCCTTAATCTTCAATATTAAGGTTAAAGTATTTTTGAAGTAGTCAAACACTACTGACATTTTAGATTTGCTTCACTTTTGCATATATACATATTTATAAATTTTAAAAAATGGACTACTATGACTATTCCATTATTTCCTGGAGCATACATGTCCACTTAAGGTGAAAGATACATGATAAGCATTTTTATGTCCTCTATTTTCTTGATGAAAGTAGGGTACATATTCTTAAGTCTTACTTTGTAACTGGCATAGCAAAGACTAAGGATTGGAAGAGCAGTGAATCTTTGTGTGTATTTTTAATGGATCAAATAAATTACACCATACTTACTTGAAAGTAAGTCCCTCATGACTGCACACTCCATTACTGGAAGGAAGTTGCAAGCAGTAGAAAAGAACATCCTAAGTAATGCTGAAAGGATCAAGACAGTACTTTTCTTATCATTGTACTATAACCATGTATTGCTGTGGTGACTACAGCCTCCTATTTTGCTGTTGGTTTTTTGTCTTTTTGTTTCCCCTTCATAATAAAGATCAAATTGTAACGTCAAATCTCTTTGAGGTACAGTTAGTGAAATTGTTGAAAGTTTCCATAGATTACTTTCATTTACTTGCTCTTGGGATTAGCCCTTAAAAATGTGCTTGAGCTTGAAGCTGTTGATATTACAGAAATTATTAAATAAGGCAGCAAAATATTTTTCCATTGGTAAGAATTCTGTTTCACCACCACATGAAATATTAGGTAAAATTACAAGAAGGGTTTTTTGGTTTTTACTATGTTCTAGTTTTTGCAGTCCAATGTAGCAAGAAATTTAGTGCATATCTTGCTGTCTTGAGTTTTGCTAGTTTAAGATAATTTCATATGTGAAATTATAGATGGAACAAATGATTATATAACATAGCTCTTGATACAAATATCACAGGTTCTGTCCTGGAGATGTTTGTAGTTTCTTAGAAATGTGCTAATGCCATCTTACCCTGTTAAACAAGCTGCTGTTTATGTCTCCTAGGGATCCCTCTGAAAGCTCCCGTAGACAGAAACGTTCTCCTAGTCCTGCAGATCACTCTGGCAGTAACTCTTCCCCTTCCAGGGAGTACTCACCACCTGCTGCAAGGCGAAGGCAAACCTCCCGAGCTCCAGCCAAGTCAACCACTCACAAACACAGCTTCTCACCCTCTCGCAGGTGGGAGGCCAGTTCTGTTTATTTTGTTTCCATTAAATTCCACTTCTCCCTTGGCTTGACTACTTGTCTATGTGTCTGTTGTGAATATGTTTGTGCCCCAAACACTTGAGCTCTGAGACTATTTTTTAATTATTTTTGTTTTGCTAAGTTACTACTTAGAGAGTATCTGTCATGTCAAGAACACAAGTCACGGTCAAAGTTTCCATTTGTCAGTTCATCTGAAATGTTTTGTCTTCAGGTAGAACTTCAGAATTCCAGTATGAGATATAGTCAGTCTGTGAGCCTTCAGGAATTTTTATCCTCCCTAACCTTCCCCTTTCTAAAAAGTAGAACATGGAAAAATCCTTGGAGATGGGAAAGAGGCAGAGTTTCTCTGTTCTAAAATGGGTAAAGTGATACACAGGTCCTGGTTTTGCATGTCTTTCTTGAGAAACAGGCACAACTGGCTAAACAGCTTCTTGCAGGAAGTTTTAGGGAAGGTCTCATACCTAGTAGTTCATGGGACTTTGAAAAAAATGTTTTACTACCCATTAAAAATGGAGTAGGCTCCTTATTTTGGACTGAAAGAGTATAAGCTCAGGTTTAGAATGGCAGTGCTAAATACTACTGTAGTCCCATGTTTGTATAATGGAAGACAAGACATTCTTATTTTCTGCACCTCTGTTGAAAGGTAGGGGAAGCTCCAGATATCATATATATTTCTGCATGCTGATAAAATAAACAAAATCCATCCATTCAGCAATCCAAAGAGTTGTAAGCCAACTGTTCGGCTTCTGTGTTGACTTAGTTCAGCTGAAACTACACTGAATTGTTTTATGGTAGATGTCACTGATGGACATTTTTGCTATATTGGATTCTTCATAGGGAAGAGAGTTCCTTCTGGAACAGTAGTATGGAGTCTGCAAAGCATCTCTTCTGTACTCTTTTCTGTGATTTTTAACTTACTCCAGTGTCCTGGTTTCAGCTGGGATAGAGTTAATTTTCTTCCTAGTAGCTACTGCAGTGCTGTGTTTTGGATTTAGCATGAGAATAATATTGATAACATACAGATGTTTTAGTTGTTGCTAAGTAGTGCTTACCACAGTTTCCCACCCTCTGCCAGTGAGCAGGTGCACAAAATGCTGGGAGGGAGCATGGCCAGATCAGCTGACCTGAACTGACCAAAAAGATATTCTGTACCACAGAGCATCATGTTCAGTATGTGAACTGGGGGAGTTGGCTAGGAGCTGCCAACTGCTCCTCAGGGACAGGCTGGGTGTCAGTTGAGATGAGCAAGTATGTTGTGCATCACCATTTCTCTTGGGTTTCTTCTTTTTCTCTCTCTTTTTGTTACCTCCCTTTTCATTGCTGTTATTGCTACTATCATGATTGTATTTTACTTTATTTCAGTTTTAAAACTGTTCTTACCCAAACTGACAGGCTTTCCCTTTTACCCATTCTCCTCCCTGCCCTGCTGGTGGGGGTGAGTGAGGGAGTGAGTGAGCAGCTGTGTGGTACTTAGTTGCTGGCTGGGGTTAAAACATGATATCCAGTATTTTGCTCATCATTGCCTGCTTGTATCAAATGTTGTGCAAGGGAATATTAAGCAGGGAAGATAAATGGACCTTCTGCTAGAAGCAGGGAAGGATATTTGAAATATTTTGTCTCCATACCATTGAAAACCTTCCATGCAAGCCAGTTTTGGTGTTTCAAAATGATGATTTTACAGGGAAAAATAAATGTACTCTTAGTGTAAAGACAGTAAGTCATAAAAGTCTTTTGGATTCTGTCAGTCATATCCAGGCCTGACAGAATTTTACTTTGAGTGCTTTGGAAATTTCACTACTAAGTCTAGGTCATCTGTTCCGTTTGTGTATGAATTGTCATCTTAGAGGCGTGCAGGCTACTTGTTTCTTAAGGAATTTTTAAGAGATTTTTGAAGATACGTTGTCCATCTGTGGCTTTTAACTCCCACTCTTCTCCTTATCATCTCTGGAGTTTTGTGAAGTGGAAGGGAGTTGGGAGTTAAGGACAGTATGTATTTCATGAGAAAAGATACTTGCAAGTTACTTTGATACTGATAAGGGGAAGAAAGCCCCACTGCTGAGCCTAAGGAATTGAAATGTGGTTTTGGCCACATTAGTCATATTATGAGGAAATTTTTTACTGTTTTGTAAATTATCCTTCCTTAGTGATGGGATTTTGAAGACCAGAGATATTTTGTATACATTTTCTTATTCTATCAGATGTGAGTTTTCCATGTTTGTGTAAACATTCATGTTTAAGTAGCTATGTGTATAGTTTTTCTGGATCTAAGAATTGTTTAAAGATAATCCTTACAATAAAAGATCTTAGAAGTGTATAAGAAGGAGATGCTGTTGCTTTGTAAAAAAAATTCAATGCTGTTGTAAACAAAAAATCTTAGTTACACCTCATGAAAATTATCTGCATAATTTTATTATGAACTCCAAAAAGGATTTTATATTGAAGAAAACAATGGTTCTCATTTGGGGATGGGAGAGAAGATAATGATTTTTTTTCTGACTCCTCCCTCCCTTCCCCTACATTTTGGTAGCTATGTAATACAATTTTGATTGGATAAATTTTTCCTGGGTATAAAATAAATAATAATCATTTAAAGATGAGTATATTTTGAAAACTTACTTGTCACCCTGGAGGGAAACCAGGTTAGATGTTTTATAGAAACAGCACATATTTTCAGCAGACAGAGGGTAGAGAATACACCAATTCTTTTAATTGCTTTTCTGTACGGTATGTTAAGAACCTTTCAAGTCAAATGATTGCACATGTGCCTGTTTTAACTCTTCCTTGCAGATCTGCTTCTCCGTCAGGTCAGCATCATTCTCCCATATCCTCCAGACATCACTCCTCGTCCTCACAGTCAGGCTCCTCTGTTCAAAGACATTCTCCTTCCCCACACCGCAAAAGAACTCCTTCTCCATCCTACCAAAGGACAGCTTCCCCGCCTGCAAGGCGCTCTTCTTCCCCCTATCCCCCACACTCTTCCTCTCCACCTCCGAGGAAGCGGAGCCCTTCGAGACACCGGTCTCCCGGCAGAGACAAGGGAAGGCACGATCGCGATCGCACTTCGCAGTCTCATGACAGGCGGCACGAAAGGCGGGACGGTACGAATGAAAAATAGCGCTTCAGAATCGTTTTTCTTGGTTTGCACATTGCATTTGGAGACTTGAGTTTCAATTTGTGGTATTGTGTGCACCCATCCCAGTGGCTAGGGTGTGAAAAAAATACTGCCTGTGCTTACTCTGCCTGTGCTGGTGGTGCTGTTTGCAGGTACTGTGCGTTAGAGTACCCCTGGTAGAACCGCTTATGTAGGCTCAGCTGATTGTAAAGGTGCTGCAGGTATCTATGTAGGTGTTCCTTGTGTAATGCAATGCTGGCATCAGTAGGTAAGTAATTTTCACAGCGGGGTACTTCTAAGTAACTATTACTCTTTTCTGTGAGGTGCCCAAATCCAGGCCCCACTGATTGCTTTCTATTGTCTTTGTAATTGACATTAAGTGAGGTGTGCAAAGAAACAGTCATTCCCTCTGGAGACCTGTGGAGCTGTGTGAGCAATGTGTGATGAGCAAACATGCTGTTTGCCTTGAGAGACAGATTACAAAGAGTACGTATATCAGCTCTGTTTTAGATTGACTGTAAACTTACCTTCCTGTAGCAGTAGTATTATAAATATATAATAAAAAATAAAACCCAAAACCAAACCAAAACAGACCCCCAAACTCAAACCAACAGATTTTAGCTGGACATTGAGGCCTTACAAGTGGTCTAAATATACCACGAGTTTTTGGAAAGAGAGAGAGTGTCTGTGTGTGTGTGTGTAGAAAATAAGAGGAATCTATGATTGAAGGAGTAATGATCCTACCTTAAAATTATTGAAGTGCCCTTGCTAGTATGTTTGACATTTATTTTTATTATACTTACTGTCTTTTGAATGGGTAGAGATTTGTAGAGACAATAAAATCTTTAAAACTTACTGAATGTATAGATAGATAACCCAGCATGATCTTGTCCTCCTTATGTACTAATGTTGATTTGCTGAGTGTATTTCGAGTATGTTATTTTAATGTTACTTGTGTGCTAAGTGTTTGCTTGCTCTGATCAAGGCAGATATATAGCATTCTTTTGAACATTTTACAGAAGCAAGAGGGAAAAGAGAAAAAGAAAGAGAAACCAGAGATGATCGTGATTATGACCAAGAGCAGAGTAGCTCCAGGGACCATAGGGATGACAGAGAGTCCCGTGATGGAAGAGATCGGAGGGACACAAGAGACACCAGGGATCGGCGGGAGCCACGGGAATCCAGAGATGCTCGAGACTCCAGAGACACGCGGGATTATAGCAGGGATACCAAAGACAGTCGTGACCAGAGAGACTCGCGCTCCACGCGAGACTCCCACGACTACAGAGACAGAGAGAGTCGCGACGCACATAAAAAGGATGACCAGTATCAAGATGACTTGCGCAGCTATGGACGATCCCATGGCAGAGAGGAGAGCTCTCGTTCTGAAACAAGGAATGACTCCAGAAGTGACTCCAGAAATGAGAGCAGAAGTGATAGAACTGGCAGAAGTCGAGGCAGAGGCCCAGAATTATCTGACAAAGGTATTGTGTAATTTAAAAAATTCTTGTGTTTCTTTTAAGGCTGTGTTCAATTCCATTGTCATTAAATTAAAACTCCTGTTGAAATTTATAGCACTTCTGTGTTCTCCATTCATTAAAGTGGCATAACATTGGTATTCTGCCATCCCATTTCAAAACAAAGCCTAATCCTTACATCACTCTATTTAATGTTTATGCAACCCTAGGTTTTCCCATTGGCTACAAACACAAGTAAGAGGCTGACATGTAGTGGAAAATTCTTAGGGAGTAGTGTGTCTCAAAGCACTGGGCAGCAGGTTTCTTATGCTCTTTCAAAAACAACTGCATGCCTTATGTGCCTGAAAACCACCTTTCACACACACCCACCTCTCTCAGCCTCACACCACCCTGCCCCATCTGGTTTCCAAAAACCATGACTTCAATATTTAAAATGCTTTCTGTACTCTGATGCATTTTAAATAATAATAATAATATCAATAATAATAACAACAACAACTTTTAATAATCTAGAATTTGTTTTGCATGTTGTGACATTTTCATTAGGGAAATGATATGCAGTTTTTACAGGGAGAACAATCTCTGCTTTCTCTGCTTCTTCTTGCTGCACTGTCTACTAGCTTACAGCCTACGCAGAAAAAAATGTGAATTGGCTTTTGGACTGATATTTCTGGTCAGGAGACCTTGTACTATGACAAGGGAATGATGATTTAGAAATCTTGATTTTGCAGTTTGCAAATAATAACTTTACAGTTAAAACATGTGAAATTTGAGTTGTTGGTTAAGTAGAGTTTGATGTTACAATCTTCATGTCCGTGAGCAGCTAATTGAAATTTATTACATGTTAATACATCAGTTGGTATAAAATATCAAGCTCATGTTCTGTGTTGCTACGTCTCCATTAGGGAGTCGGGGGACTAGAGGATCCCAGGTGGATGGTCACAGCAGTAGTGGAAACTACCACGACAGCTGGGAATCAAGGAGTAGCTACGCTGATCGGGATCGCTATGACAGTCGGGATCAAGCAAGGGATTCCTCCTTTGAGAGAAGACATGGCGAACGCGAGAGGCGTGACAACAGAGAAAGAGGTATTTTAATGCCTATTTTTACCCATACATCTCTAGTCAAATGCTCATGTATGAATGTGTGTGTTTCACTCCCTGTTCTGCCTTGTTCTGCCCCCACACCTTTTCATAAATAGCTCATCTGACACCACACGCTGACACTACTTGATATGAGATAACTTCTGTAGTAAGATCTTTCATTGGCAATGTATGCACGAATGCTATGGCCTTTTCCAGCCATGTGGCCAGGTTTTGGCATCTTCTGTGTTTATTCATCCAAGTAGTATTTAAGCAAACTAGACTTCAAAAGATTTCATTGTACAACCTCATTGTAAACTGTTTTTTCCATGTACATTAGGATGTAAACTTAGAGTCATGCTTGCATTTCGTTACTGGTGACAGTTTAAATTCATGCTTAATTCACATATTTATTGTCTGAGGAGTTTAATAGTGATGAGTGCTTTGCTATTGTCAATAATAATTACCTAGTAAGCATTGATACAGGTACCAGTGATGATGAAAAGAGCATGCAGGGCAGGACTTACTTTGACATAGTATGCAAGATGTCAGACTTCTGTAGCGTGTTGGCTTGAAAGAATTTAGCACCAGCTTACACTCTGGAATGTATTTGTATTGCTCACCACTTAAAAGAACAGGAGGAGGCAGGGAAATGAAAATAGCATGACAATTAAAAGAGGAGCTGGGAAGACTAAACATAAAATTGCAGCGGATTATTTTCTGTCTTGAGTTTTGATTTACAGGTGACAGATACATTCTAGCTGCTGTGTAATTTCAGTTTTTCAAAGAGACGTTTTGTATGCCACTTTGAAAGATACCTTTTAGCCTATTGAAATGGATGTGTTGTTGCTTGTTCTTGTGAAAGGCTCTGCTTCAGAGTGTCTCTCATCTTCAAGGCAGGATTTCAACAAACCTAAACTCCAGGCTTCCTTTTTCATGTCAGCTGAAAAATCCTGAAGACTGAATATGTCCTGGGGGGTTGGCTTTTGCAGTCTAGTTTTCATCTCTTTCACCTCCCCAGCCCAAATAAATCCTACATATATATAATGTAATTTTGCGCCCTTCATATCCTAGCAAGTTCTTAATTGATTAAGAAAAACAACAAACATCCACCTCAAAAAAAAAAAAAAAAAAAGACCGAAACCAACAGAAAATACCTTGGAAATAAAAGCATGTAATCACAACAAAAGAAATTTCTAGGAGGGGAGTTGCTTTGAATGGGTTGTGTTTCCCTTTGGGGGAAAAATATAAAGAGCATGAAATCAAATTTTATTGTCTTCTTCCTTAAAAATTTAGATCACTTTTTGTAATAGTAAATCCTCAGTTACAATTCAAGACAGTTTCTCTAATTGGACTACAGTTTTAATATCTGTCATTCTGAGAAAAATTGAGATAGATTTTGGTTGGTACTTAGTTCTGTGATGTGCAAGGAGTATGATTCTAAAATGCAAGCTTGCAAACTTGAGCTGTCTTTATCCAGCTAAGGCAAACATGGGAGTGTTCCAAACAACCACTGGAACAGCACTTCAAAAAATGCAGTCACATAAGAAGTGCTGACTATCTGCATTTAATTGTCTAATATACTTGCAGTAGCTGATTCACATAGGACTTGCATGTGCATGTTTTGTCACCAAAACTGACATAACAAATAGGAGTTGCAGAACTTCTTTATAAAATCTAATACTTAGTATGCACAGTAAATCATATTGCAGTGTTATAGGCCCCATTAAAAGAATGTGAAACCTGTTCATGGAACTGATTGTATGGATTGATGGTTTACCTTTTTCAAAAGGCAGAAATGTCACTCAGCTTTGCTTTTAATTTTACCTGGTAACAGGGGAGCACTAAATCATTGTTAATTCACTCAGAAATGAAAATTGATTAAACTGATGGAAATGCACGTTTTATTGATCTAGTTCTGTCCAAACTCTGCCTGCTCACGCTTAGTGGACATTGTCTCAATTTACAGCAAAGCGCACTCTTGACTTCAGAGAAATGGACCGAGAAATGCCAACCTCTGTTCATGCCATTTTTTCCTCTTTTGTATAGTGCTTTTATGTATATATTGTAGGAAAATAGTTTTATTGATTTGTTGTGGCTCAAATACTACTAACGTGAGCATAGAAATTCCTATGAAGTAGTCAAAACTTACAGAAATACTCAAAAAAGATCTGAAATACAGTGAAGAATATGTAGATAAGTCTGTGGAGAGTAAATATGATTGGATAAATCAGATTTCACTGTCCTTCTGGATCAGTCATTTTCTACATGTTTAGTTTTCCCTCTAACTCTAATCCACTTGCTAAACAACAGCAAATTCAGATTCTAAACTGTAAGACTCTGCAGTGAACACAAGTGAAAACTCTTAGCAGGTCTGCTTCCCCTGTCTCATCATTGCCTCTCCCTGTCTTTGTGGATTTGTGCATTTCTGTGCAGGGATCTCTTCTGTGATGAGAGAGGCCAGTGTTTTAATTTTGCAGGAACTTTGTATTGTAAATACCTTGAGTCTTTGTAAAGCACTTGACTCCTAATAGATTTAGGAAGTGAGATCTTTGTACAGAAGCCTTAACGTTTCTTATGCATGCCATTCCCAGCTTTTTAAGATCTTATACCAGATTTGGAATCATTGAGTAATGCAATAGTAATAGGTATAGTCTGAGGCATACATTTGTCTTTTGAAGCCATTCAGAAAAATATGATAGAATTTTTTTTTTTCAATTTTTGGTTAAATAAGCAAAGCTCCCTTCCTAAATGTTGAAAAATTCATTCTAAATTAGTTCTGCTTTTTGTCTTCCTTCATCCCCAAAGGGAATATTCAAATTTCTGCAGGGAGTTGCTTTTTATTTAATACAAACCAAGATCTAGATTGTCAAGACATAGGCTGTTTTGTTTTTATTAGGGTAGTGGAAGCAGTGTATATCAGTTTAGCACTTGGTAATCAAACCTGCTTCTGTTTGCAGACCAGAGAGCAAGCTCACCGGTACGACACCAAGGACGGAGCGATGATCTCGAGCGGGACGAGCGGAGAGAGGAGCGAAGGGTGGATCGGTCTGATGACAGGAGAGATGAAAGGGCCCGGGAGAGAGAGCGGGAAAGGGAGAGGGACAGAGAGAGAGAAAGAGAAAGAGACCGGGAAAGAGAGAGGGAGAAAGAAAGAGAGTTGGAACGAGATCGTGCTCGGGAACGGGAGAGAGACAGAGAGCGGGACAAAGACAGGGACCGTGAGCGGGACCGAGACAGAGACCATGACAGGGAAAGGGAACGAGAGCGGGAGAGGGAGAAGGAGCGGGAGCGAGAGCGGGAGGAACGGGAAAGGGAGCGAGAACGAGAGAGAGAGCGGGAGCGGGAGCGCGAAAGGGAGAGAGGTCGAGACAGAGACAAAGAAAGAGACCGTCAGAGAGACTGGGACGACAAAGAAAAAGGAAGGGAAGACCGCAGGGATAAGAGAGAAGATATTCGAGAAGAAAGAGGCTCGAGAGATGTCCACGAGGAAAGAAAATCCAAGTGAGTGGATCTAAATGTTACTTCAGTCAAAGGAAAAAGCAAAAAGGCAGTCTTTTACTGTTGAATTTGGTAAGTTAGTAGACAGGGGAGTATCTTAAGGAAGAAGACATCCTGTTTATGGCTTGATCTAGAGCTGTGTCTCCCCTGCATCTGTGGGGCACGTGTTGGTAGCCCCTAAATCGGTACTATGCTGCTGAAGTTAAATGTTTTGTTAGTGCCACATCATGGAACTGCTTGTGAGCTAAGAGTTGAGTCAGACCATGCAATTTTCCCTTTTATATATGCTTGCATTGTCTTGCCTTTAATAATACAGACGTTAATGGAAATATAGTAGAAAACTGTGGTGTGTTTTGAAGCCTGAAATTCAAACAGCAGCTAACTAGGTCAGGGTTTGTGACTTTGTTAATTAAATTTCTTTGGAACATGCATTACCCTTTGCGCTACTAAATTTCCAACACCAGGAGGCTACCAGTGAAGGCATGAACAATATCCCAAGTATAGGTTGTGCTTCCTTTAAGTGCATAGCTGTTACTTGGAACAGCAATGTAGAAAACTTGTTGAAACAGAGCTTGATGGCGTCTTTAAATGTCTTATGTATGAGGTGCTTAGACTTCAGGGATTGTACTGATGCTAAACTCAAAGAATCCTGAAGAAATTTGGTGGTGCGTGTTCCTTCTGCAGGAAGCGTCACAGAAACGAAAGCAGTCCAAGTCCCCGTCAGTCACCCAAACGTCGCCGGGATCATTCTCCTGATAGTGATGCTTACAACAGTGGAGATGATAAAAGTAAGTGGGAGTGGGCTCTCTCTACAGCTGGACCCAGTTTATCCTCTGTCTGTGGAAAATAACTTACAATTTTAAATAGAAAAAACACAGGGAAAGTTTTGTAAGTGTTCCCCATATTTCTATGAGCATTACTATTTTTCTTCATCTTTATTTGTCATTTATCTTAATTTTGTCACTATGTGTTATGTCTGCCAGGTGATAATGACTTCTACATCTCCTGTTTAAGATGCATGTGTACCAAATTGGAAATTATCTGTTGCTGCTGCAGCAGTAGGAAACCCTAAGAAGTCTAACCGAAGTAATGGGTTATGTATTTTAATGGACACTTTTTTTGGCATGCAGAAGACAGCAAATGCTCACACATTCTGCTTCCTACACAGTAAAAGCACACTCTTTTTTGCATTTTGCAGATGATAAGCACAGACTCCTGAGCCAGGTTGTGCGGCCCCAGGAATCCCGGTCACTGAGCCCCTCTCACGTCACAGAGGAGCGGCAGAGCCGCTGGAAAGAAGAGGAGCGAAAATCGGACAGGAAGGAAAGTTCCCGGCGCTATGAAGAACCAGAGTTTAAAGAGAGGGTTTCTTCAGCAGATAAGCAAAGAGAGCAACCAGATGCTTCAGAGGGCTCCCGGTCCAGGGTTCAGGAAAATCTTGGACACCGTCCTTCCGAAGAAAGAGATGCTTCTGATAGAATGCATGATGACAGCAAGAAGAAGTCTAAGATACAGAAAAAGGCCACGAAGAAGAAGAAGGATGATGACAGCGGGGTGGAAAGGTATGCTAATGAATCAACAACTGAGGAAAGCCAGGTCTTTTCCCCTAAGAAAGGTCAGAAACGGAAAAACGTGGAGAAAAAGCGGAAGAGATCCAAGGGCGATTCTGAAGTTTCTGATGAAGAAATTGTTCCACATCATAAAAAGAAAAAAGGCCCAAGAACCCCTCCTGTAACTAAAGAAGAATTGGTTGAAGCCCCACCTGAGAAAGCTGTGGCAGAAGTCCCCACAAAAAGAGAAGATACTACATTTAGTGACTGGTCAGATGAAGATGTTCCTGAACGTGGTGACATTGTTGTTCCAGAAAGAAGCACTGAGGATTCCCATAGAAAAAGTCACAGGACGAGGGGGGAAAAGGTGGAAGCCCCTCATGTTACTATAGAGGATGGACCACACCGTAAGCCTGTGGACCAGAAGCGCAGCAGCAGCCTCGGTAGCAATCGGAGCCATGCCTCAAGCAGGCTTCGATCCCCCTCCAATGAGTCAGCGCATCGCAGTGGAGACGATCAGACTGGACGGAAGAGGATCCTGCACAGTAGCTCTAGGGACAGGGATAGGGATAGGGATAGGGATAGGGACAGGGAGAAGAAAAGCTTAGAAATCACTGAAAGGAAATCCAGAATTGATCAGCTGAAACGAGGGGAGCCCAGTCGCAGCACATCTTCAGGTAATAAGATACATTTCAGTGAGACTGACCTATCATTCTTTGTACAGATCCCAAATTGTTCTTGCATGGCTCTAATTAGTGTGACAGGAGAGGGAGGTGCTGTCGCCTTTCATTGTAAAACTAGAATGAATTAAAATTCCTGCAAGTGTTAACGTATTTGAAAAGCTGATTCTCAGTGGGCAGGATTACCATTTTGTTTACACCAAAACATTCAGCTGGATTTGGTTCAGGCTGTCTGGGGAATAAAGTAATTTGCAGGACAAACCTCATAGAGAAAGTGTTTGTGCTAACAGAACATTGAGGTAGTTTTATCATCTAAATAATGTTCTTAAATTCATTATTAGCATTAATTTCCGTGTGGAAATTCCTGAAATTATGCAAAACCAGGTAGATTTTTCATAGTTCCTGTTAGGCATACTTTTAATGCACTGGAAATCATCTTTGTTACCAGTCAAAATAGTCACATTTTTTATATGTCTAGTTGCTGTGGAAAAAAACAGTAGGTAAAACATTTTAAAACCGAAACAGCATCAATACAAAAATATCTTCTTCCAAAAGCATTTTGGCTCTCTGGTCTCCTTTTGGTTACATGCCTGAAATTATTTTTCTGATTTCACCATTTGTTAACTAAGGCATTCCTAGCTTTTAGAAGAAATGTTTTAAAAATTTTGAATTTTGTGGTGATTCTTTTTTCTTTTTTTTTTCCCCATGCCTAAATTTCTGAGTAAGATTGTATACCTTCAGTTGGTTTCTGTCACAATAGAAAGTAACCACTAAAATTCTTTTTTGGAAGTGGGAGAAGTTACCTCATGTTTTTAAGTAAGGTTAAATCTTTTAAGGCAATCTGAAGCGTTATGAATTTGAAGATGATGCTTTTGAGAAGTGTATTTTCACACATGAATCTCTAAAAAACTTTGGTCTAGTAAAATGGTACTACATTTAGTGTCATAGTCATGCTTATATTTATAATCTTTTATCCAGATCGTCAAGATTCAAGAAGTCACAGTTCCAGAAGAAGTTCCCCTGAGTCAGATCGTCAGGTTCATTCCAGATCCGGGTCCTTTGACAGCAGGGAAAGGCTTCAGGAGCGAGATCGACATGAACACGATCGAGAGCGAGAGAGAGACAGGAGAGAGGGGAGACAGAGAGACTGGGACCGAGATGTGGACAAGGACTGGCCAAGGAGCCGGGAGCGGGAGAGGCTCAGGGAGCGAGAGAGGGACAGGGAGAAAAGACGGGAGCTGGAGAGAGACAGGGACCGACAGCTGCCTGATACTGCCGAAAGAGAGAGAGAGAGAACTCTTGACATCTCCTCTCAAAAGGAATCAACAAAGCACAGTGAAACAAAACTGGACAGAGATCACGAGAAGGACTTTGATGGCATTTGCCGGGATTCCGCGGCTTCAGAGAAGGAAAAGACAGACAAAGATTTAGGACCTTTACAAGGCTTTGAGGATGGAAATGAGGCCGAAAAGGTAGAGAGTTTAGAAGGTGAGATATTTCAGGAAAGAACCTGGACTAACAAATATTTCATTCTTTCTCTTTTATCATATTGCTAAACTGAGCTTTTTTAGAATAATTCTCTACTGAAAGGCTTGTTGGGCTTCAGCTTCTCTACTGTGGAAGCAGACAGTGAGAGAAATCTGATGAGCATCTTCCTTAGTGTTAATTGTGCTAGTGCTGTTTCTTAATTTCTAGAGAAGTCTTGAGGCAAAGAAGCATAAATTATCTGAGATAATTTCACCAAAATGTAATTTTCCTGAATAGGCAGTTTACTAAAAGATAACACCAACACTTGATTGCCTTGTTATATCATTGCAAGATCTATTTCTTATTTTGAGAGTGACAGGTAATGAGTGGGGAAAAAAAGAGTATTGACTTGGAACTGTTCTTCGGGGGTTTTTTCCTGCCAGAGTCCAATTATCATAGAACTGTTTGTCTGATTAGTAGGTGAAACATGTATGGCCTGGCCCAGTAGTCCAAAAATAGCTTTCCTGAGGTAATCTTAAAGATCTTTCCTGATCTAACCTTATCTGAGGTGATCTCAGTAATGTCAGCTGAAAATGCAACTTCATTTTACTGGCCCTAATGGTACCTGTGGAAGTGTGCTTAGAATTGATAAATAAAGTCAGTAAGGGGCAAACACGGACAAACTCCTAGGAGTTTGTCACATGGTTTAGAAGCTTGATCTTTGCAAGTATAGGGAGTTGGGAAGTGCTTTTATATGAACAACAGAAAAGAAACAAGATTATAAATCCAGAGTAACTGGTGTATGTTACAGTTGTTTATGCTCATTGTGTTTGCTATTCTTTATAAGAATTACCTGTAGTGTTCATTGTTAATTTGGGCAGTTAAATCAAATCCTGTCTCAAGAGGGTGGTGAGGAATATTTAGTATTTATGTCTCCTACCTGATTACTCACAAAGTGGTCGTTAGGGTTGAGAGACTCTGTTGAGAAAGTTTCATTTAAGACGATTATCTGTGGAGTGGAAGCACTTGACAAAGACAGTATCTGAAGTGAGCCTGAAAAAATCTGCTTTAGCTACAATAGACAGAATTAACTATTTTTACACTAGACAAAAAGCGTGGTGTGATAAATCTGAGAGTACCATATAGTAATTCCAGAGAAGAGATAATGAAAGGCCATTCTTTGGTACATTATCTGTTTCCAGGAGAGCACCTGTAACCAAACAGGCTGTGCATGTTAAATGTGTTCTTTGGTCTAGCCTTTCAGCACACTTCTGACTGTTTTAATGTGTATTCTTTTGTCTGTTTTTCAGAGGTTGTGTTCTAAATTCTTTGCAAGTTGTCATCTGTAGGGAGTTCTGGTATACTTAGGATTTTAAAATTTTTTAGAAAAACAAATCTATTTTGTGAACTATAAGATGACATTCCACTTTATTAAAGCATACTATATATAGCATGGTTATGATCTTCTAAGATTTAATATACTTCATTGTCTTTCATTACTTTGTAACTCCTGTTTACTTCGCTCCATTCAGCTGATGAGTGTGTTGAGTTTTTAATGCAGAATTAATATAAAAGTACACTTCCACAAAAGAGTGGTGAAGGTCTAGAAATTACCAAACTTTCACTTGAAATTCAAAATTTAAAGTAATTTTTTAAAAAATTAGGTATTGAGAACTATGAATTTTATTATTTTTGATTTCTTAATGCAGTACATTTTTATTGGGTGGTATTGGTGAACTAGTGTCTCTAGTAGATCAGCATGGATGCAGAAGATGAATCTTACTGGTAGAGAATATTTAAAGTTGTAAGACACAAAATGAAATCCAGTGCAGATCACCTTATTATTCACCTTATTCACCTTTCCTTTCTAAAAAGGAAAAACTTGTTAGAAAACTAAGTACAATTTCCAAATCCGATTATCATAGGGAGGTACCTGGTATTTACTTGGGCAACTTATTGTAGTATATTGTCTAATAAAATGTGTCAAGATATCATTAAATTATCTTAATGTTTTGAACCTTAATGTGTTTGCTTTAGGAGCAAGCCCAAATAATGCCCAGGATGCTAAATGATTCCTCCAAAGCACTGCCAGATGGTCTGAGTAGTTTGTTTATGCTCTGCTGGCATGTCTTTTACTTGCTTTTTCCCTGTTGGTTTTTAGGTTAGTTGAGGTGACTATATTTTTCTTCCCCTGCAAAGGCAAGCAAAAAAAAAACCAAACAAACAAAAAGCAAACAAAAAACCACACAAGCAAACCAACCAAAACCAAAAACCCAAAGAACAGGGGTAGGACTTAAAATGGAAGCAATTTTACTTCCAGCTAAGGGAGTGGAAGATATCAGAATAGTTATCCAAAGAGGAGGATCCCTGTAAATTCTGTCCAGTTTGTGTGGCACAATTCTTTGCTAGTACCCATGGTGTAGAGCAGTGAGAAAGCCTGAGTTTAGAGCAGTAGGACTTTTAAATGCTTGAGTCAGCAGATCTTTCAGTCTTGGAGTTGAGAGAATGTTCCTTTTGTGAACTGCAAAATTCAGTGTTCACAGATCCTAAGGAATATGTTTCCACATACAGCACTTGTATTTGTGTATGCAGGTAGTATGTGAATGGATAGGAGGGGAGCAACTAAAAGAAATTTGGCATGTTTTTCTAAAAGTTCTTCTTGTGACTGCTACAAAGAGTCTAAAATTCTGTACATAATTGTTTCATTCAGGATGCCTGTTATCTTTTTGTATTTTGGAGTTTTGTTACTTGTTTTGGGAACTTTTGGACTGAATCCTAATTTTAGAATAATATGCTAAAGCATTTGAAAGACTTTGTGTTACTAAGTTAGATTTTTATAATTTGTTATTATAAACTACATATCTGATATCAGATAAACAGCATGTATGTTGTGGAAATGGCCTTCTCTGAGCAGTTTGACTGATACTGCACCAAAAAAATGATCACTTATGTAAAATAAAAACTGCCACATTGTGTATGGGAGGAATAACTTCACTGTTTCTGTGGGTTAATACCAGTTTTTATGTTGAATGTACTTGTTTCTAAAAGCTAACAGTTCAGTTTGCTAAACCTTTCTGTCTTCAGGCAGCATACAGCATGCTTAGAAAACAAATATGATTGCTTTAAAGCTACAATATGTATCTGTCTTTGTAGGAGGAGAGGATGAAACAAAGACTAACGATGTGCAGTCACTGGGGTCTGGTGCTGGAGAATACGAGCCAATCAGTGATGATGAACTGGATGAAATTCTGGCAGGTGATGCTGAAAAGCGTGAGGATCAACAGGAGGATGAGAAGATGCCTGGTAAAAGTATATCAAACCCCCTTTGTGATTATTTGAATATAAAAATCAGATCAGTGTGCATATAATGCTGTTGTGATGTTGACAGTGTTTCTGAATTAGGAGTGCAGATTCTGTCTGTGCTTGAATGCTTTCCAAGTATGTTGGGAAGAATGGAATTGTCTAATTGTCCTAAATTCAGCTGGGTAATTTGGGCTGTGTGGACTAGTTGTCTGAGTGTTTAATTTGAATCCATCGTAGCATGTTAAGTTGTAGTGTGACTTTTGTGAATGCATAAGTAATATATCCAAACCTGCTGGCTAAGCAGGCTCTGAGCAACCTTTCACAAAGGGATTGCAATAAAAATAAAGCAGAATATTAGGCATGGGTTGGGATTTTTTAATCCATATAGCTTTGTATTTCTGGTTCTCTTGTATTTCTCCTATTTTCCACCTATCCAAGTGAGTTTTGACATTGTTACCTGAAGGGTCCAAGAGGACTGCAGAACGATGTTCATCTAATTTATATGTTGCTTGCAGGAGACCACTGTGTGCACAGCATGTGAAATTAATCAGCTGTGGTAGGGGGTGATGATGTGATAACTCATTCTCTGTCACTGTTTTTGCAGATCCAGTGGATGTTATAGATGTAGACTGGTCCAGTCTTATGCCAAAGCAGCCAAAAGAGCCACGTGAGCCTGGAGCTGCACTCTTAAAATTCACACCAGGTGCTGTTATGTTGAGAGTTGGCATTTCCAAGCGACTGGCAGGACCAGAGCTCTTCACCAAAATAAAAGAGACATGCCAGAGAGTGTTAGAAAAACCTAAAGGTAACTTCTGCAGGGATTAAACTGTCTTTTGTGCATAGTGAAAAAGTCCTTATGAAATGTGCATTAGTTCATTATTTTAGATTGCAAAGACCACAGAAAATGTATAATGGGTATTGTGTGAAAACAACAGAAATGTGGTAACAGCAGCATGTTAGTCAGATGAGCATTTTAATTCCAGCAATTATGAGGAGGTCTAGACTAATAAACAAAGCAAAATTGTTTTTATCTTGGTGGAATATTCTTTTTGTGAGACCATTCATGCTTTCCTAGCCTAAATTGTATCATCAGTTTCTTAGAGGGCTAAATAGTTTTTCCAGTGAACTAATAGTAGTATTTCAAGAAAGAAATAAGATACTTTATTTTGTCTGAAAGTCTAATGCATGTCCTCTTATTTTCATTCTGAGGATCCTTTCTAGAATTTATAGATATGGGGTTTGGATCAGAATGAAGGCACTAAGTGAAATGTGTATATTATACCTCTACTAAAGGGTGGGAAATGCAATAATTTACAGATTTGGAATTTGGACAAAGTGTGTGTCATAAGACATGCATAATAAATGGGATGGGCATGAATTGTGCCAGTGCTGTTTACTACAATTCTGCATATTAGCAGGGTTTTTCTGTGGGAAAGAAGGCTAATTTTTCTCTTTCACATCCCAGGAATCAGTTGAGCTTGAATAGTAGAATGGTTCTTTGGGGATTGTGAAACATTTGCTTTCTATAAGATCTCTATGCAAATTATTGCAGGATCTAAATGTTAGAAAATTGTGGCTTATAAATAATAGTATCTGTGGAGCCCATGTATATTTTACTCTGTAAATTCTCGTTCTTAATTTGAAACAATACCTTTCACTTTACATTATTCTTTATGCTGTTGTTAACCTCACAGTCAGATAAGTAGAGAAAAAAAAATCCAAAACTTCTCTTAACTGTGCTAATCTCCATGGATGTCACTGTTTACTTGAGCTGTTTAAATCGTATAACGATAGTAATGATGAGCTGTTACTACTGCTCCTACTTCTTGTTTTTTGAGTCAAATAAAATATTGAGTCTTCTTGAGTATACAAACTAATGTAGTAAAGGTATGAACTATGTCTCTCTCCCTGTAAGCTTTGATTTTGCTGTGTGCTTCAACAAATCTTACCAGGGATTCCTTGCAACAGCAGCTGCACTGCAGGATCATTCCACCTGGCTGTTTAAAATTATACCTGAAATAACCTCAGCAATCCTTGTATACTTCCCTAAAAATTAAGTCCTTAGTGATAACAGGAGGCTTTCCAGCACTGCCTCTGGGCTGTTTTAAATGTACTTGGATTCAGTAAAATCTTGTTCTGGAGAGGAAGGGGGATTTGAAGTGCCTCTCTCTATTTCCCTTTGGTGTGTGCAGTCTCTCACACATCAGTTCCTACACTGCCAGCAGGCTTTCAAGAGTATGTGCTTCCTCTGCAATCTGCCAGGTGAACATTCTCTGTGTAGAGATTACACAGCCACAGCACAAATATTCTAAAGAAAGGCATAAACACAGTGCCCTGAAAACTGAATGAATCTGAGCTAGATGTGTTCAGTGTGTGCAACAGTGAAAAAGTAGCATTTTCACTTTGGACTTCATGGTGGTATAATTTGTCTCCCTTATTCCTGAGGATGGTGTTCCCATCTTTGTTCTTGTTGAGGAACAAATTGAAAAAAAAATTTTAATTATTTTTTCTTTGGAAACAAAAATGGTATTGAGATTTGTAGATGACTTGCCCTCTATTATATGCAATTGTTCCTCTAAGGATATGGACATGCTTACTTGCCAGATATGCTCAGCAAGCATCTGGCACCTGAGAAGACTCTGCAAGCTGTCTGTGCTACCTTTGAATTGGCCTTTTTATGTCTTGTCACTTATTTCCATTTTTTGATTGTCCATTGAGGTTGTCTTTGACTTCAGTGCAGTTCTCTTTAACCTACCCTTCATTTCATGTAACTTTCTTGTTTCTTTTCATCTTGTTTAAAAACTACAAGGTTTCATCCAAGTTCTGAGTGGCTTAAAAATGCATCTTTGTCTTCATCTGTGTTCATACTGCCAAACTGCCTGAGCAGTCTTTACTTTTAAATTCTGTATTTTCCCCAGGGTTCTTCACATCTTGAGTGAGGTGTTAAACTCTTTGCTGAACACCCAGCTTTACTACATAGAGGCAGCTGGATTGAACTCAGTTACATACCTTTCCAGCTTTTTTTCTATTACATGATAATCTTCCTATTTATTGTCAAAGAGCTATAAGTCAATGAGCTTTGCTCCAGCCATATGCGCTCTTTTTGTCTTTGTATTTCACAGAAGCAGACTTGTTGCAGAACAAGATTCACCTCAGGATCCATTTTTTCTAAAAGTGTTCTTTCTGCACACTGTTTCTTCTGGTAAATGTATTGAAGGACTGGTCCTGTCACCTTGAGTTCTGTTAAATGCTTTAGGTGAGCCGGTAGGAAGGGGTAGACCATTGGCATCTGCTGGCTTGTTCTCCATGTTCATCCAGCACAAACAAAAGAATTATTTTAGCTAGCTGTATTTCACTTCTGCATAGCCATACAAAAACAGTGTTGACACTGGCACAGGTAGCTGATGTCTTGCAAAGAAGTGAAACTTAAGCTACTTGATGATTAATGCAAGAGGTTAACCAACAGTTTTTGTCCGTCACACATCTGACCATAAATCATATTCTGTTTTCTGTCCAAAGCTGTCACTTGATTTTTAGGCTTCCCAGTGATTGCTGTCTCAATATTGCTTTCCAGTGCTGAAACTTAGTACAAGGGTATCCATCCTTCCCTTCAAATAGTAAAGGATTTACTCATGTTATTTTATAAATTCAAATACTCTTTTTTTTCTAAACCTCAATATTGTTTAGAAGGCAGAAATACAAATAGTAAAACTTTAAAAAAATTCATACGACTTCATGTTGCTGTTGAAAAATACCATGTATATCTTGATCTCTGCAAATCTCAATCCCTTCTAGATGCTGAAAACCTTTTTGAACACGAACTGGGAGCACTGAACATGGCTGCACTCCGGCGAAAAGAGGAGAGAGCAGGTCTTCTCAGCAATCTGGGGCCTTGCTGCAAAGCGCTCTGCTTCCGCAGGGATTCTGCAATTCGTAAGCAGCTCATGAAGAACGAAAAGGCAAGTGGGCTCCATCAAAGGGTGGCAACACGGATGCCCCTAAGCAGAGCATTTCTCTGGGGACATCATTTTTGTGTTTGTTGTTCTGAAGCAAATCTAGTCCTTTAAATAATAAACAGGCTTCTATTTAGAGAGGTTGTAGGATGTTTACTTTTTATGTAGAATGAGAGATTACTTTAAGGACTAGAGCTAGGTCCTGTTTCTTATCATTTTGGGGTTTAAATTCTGGAGATACATTTTCTATATTTAGAGAATACATAATAAAAATAATTAAGTATAATATGATATCATAGGTAATAGTTGAATAACTTTCCTGCTTAAGATTCCATATACTTTTATAAGAATTGTAAGACTCCAAGTGAAAATTAAAACTTCTGCAATAGGTTTTATAATTTTGTATGCTAGTAGAAAAATCATTAATTCTCCAAGTCTTTTCTAGTGGTATGATTAGTATGATTAAACCTCTAATTCCTGAGAGTACTTGAGGTTAATTTCCCAGCTTGTATGTTAAAAGACATTGTTTTCAGTTCTTCCTTTTTAAAAATTTCCTTTCTAATTTCAACAGGGTGCAACAAAACAAACGTACACAAATTCCGCAGCAATGGACAGTGACTTGTTACGGTTGAGCCTACGGTTATTCAAACGAAAGACTGTGTGCCAAGTTCCTGGGCAGGAAAAGACAGAGGACAGCAAAATTCCACAGCCAGCTCTCCAGCAGGAAGTGTGTGTGACTTGAGGAGATGGCTGCAGTGGCACTTCCTAGTTAATTTTCACTACCAGTGCTGGTGTTGCTGTTTAGAACTGGTGGTTGGAAAGTGGCTCTAGAAGATGGAAGGAAATACTCCATTTGTACACAGTTGAGAATTTTGGGTTTAGATGTGAATAGGAGTTAAAACTTAAGACTTCTGTGTGAAGGTCCCTGCAACTTTTGTAATATTGAACGAAGGTCCCTGCAACTTTTGTAATATTGAACCTTACACTGTAACATAAACCTGTTTTATGGTGCATCAAGTGTAATAATGTGAAGATGTCTGGGTTTAGCAGTTTATAACATCAGCTGATATTAAACTGAGGAAAACTGTCTGTATATCATTTTCCTTATTACGAACGGGTATTTCAGCCACCACCTTGGTCTTTCAGTACACTTCTGGAATTTGTTAAATAGCTGGGAGTCTGTTTGCCTTCTTTTTTCCAAACCCCTTTCTCATCACAGTAGCCACATAGTAGGTGTGGATTTGGATCAAACTCTAGCTCTTTTCCATCTTTAACATAAGAGTTTTTTATGTAATTTCTGGATACAAAAACCTAATCCAGTCAGTTAAGGCTCTTTCTTGTTGGTGAAAGTTAAAAAAAAAAAAACCAAAACCAACCACTTCAAGAAGTGTCCAATTTTAAGTGTCTATATTTATGAGACTAACTGCATTTTGGAAATGCTGGCTGCTTTCAAAAAGGACTGACTAGTGCATATTGAAAAACACCTGAAGAACAAGGCAGTCAGTGGTCACAGCCACCTGGGCTTTGTGTGGAAGCCTGCTTTTCAAACCTGATTTCCTTTTACAGCAAGGTAACCCACCTGCTTGATCAAGGGAAACCAGTTGATGTAATCTTCTTGGATTTCAGTAAAGTTTTTGATACTGTCTCTCAAATATCCTTCTGTACAAAAAGATATCCAGCATACAGTTGGATAAACACATCATGTGATGGGTGAGCAACTGGCTCATGGGTCAGTTTCATGGGGTTATGGTGAATGAGGTAACATCAGTGGTGAGCTGTCACTAGTGGGGTTCCACAGGGCTCCATCCTTGGCCATGTGCTCTTCAACATCTTCATTAAGGGCTAAGTAAACTTGCCAGTGATACTAAATTGGGAGGAACTCTTGATTCCCTGGAAGGCAGAGGGGCCCTGAAGTGACCTCGATAATTAGAGATTGGGCAATCACCACCCATATGAAGTTCAACAAGGGCAAGTGCTGGGTTCTGCACCTGGGATGGAGCAACCCTGGATGTACAGACAGACTGGGGATGAGAGGATGGAGAGCAGTGCCATGGAAAGGGACCTGGGGGTCCTGGTCAGTGGCAAGTTGAATCAAGGTCAGGAGGGCCAACTCTGTCCTGGGAGGTATCAGGCACAGCATCACCAGCTGGGCAAGGGAGGGGATTGTCCAGCTCTGCTCTGGGTTGGGGTGGCCTCAGCTTGAGGGCTGGGGGCAGTTTTGGGAGCCACAATGTAAGAGAGACATGGAGCTGTTCTAGAGCATCCAAAGGAGGGCAACAATGGTGGTGACAGGCCTTGAAGGGGAGCTGTATGAGGAGTGGCTGAGGTCACTTGGTCTGTTCAGCCTGGAGAAGAGGAGAGTGGAGACCTCATTGTGGTCTTCGGCATCCTCACAAGGGGAAGAGGGGAGCACACACTGATCTCCTCTTTGGTGACCAGTGACAGGGCCATAGGAAACAGCAAGAAGCTGAGATGAGAGGTTTAGGTTGGGTGTCAGGAAAAGGTTCTTCACCCAGAGGGTGGCTGGGCACTGGAAAAGGCTCCCCAGGGAAGTGGTCACAGCAGCAGTCTGATAGAGCTCAAGAAGCATTTGGACAATGCTCTCAGGCACATGGTGCCTCCATGCCAGGAGTCCAACTTTGATGATTCCTGTGGGTCCCTTCCAACTCAGGGTGATGAATTTTACATTCTGTTAATTATCAGGGCAGATCAATCCCATGCAGCAGCGTGAGGGTGTTTCACAGTTGCTGAGTTTCAGGAGGTTTTGGATGTTAGCTGTAAAGGCACTGACCAATGATGTTTTCACTGGTTATTACAATTTCAGAGACATGTTAGGGACTTGTCAAGCCTGGGCTCAATTTTGTAAGAATTGTTTTCTTATGTGGGATCTTTGGATCATACCAGTAAGGTATCTTTAGGTAGTCTGTGGTGTCCTCTGTATGAAACCAAGACTTCTAAAACCTCAGACTGTCTCTGTATACACCTCTATACTTTTCCTGGCTTTAAACCTGAACTGTTTCTTTCAATTCTGCTTATAGAGGATGGTAAGAAAATCCATAGCTATACCTTGATACTGGCTTGCTGCAGAGCAACTTGTTTCATTGTTCTCATTCAGGATGAAAATGAGTTATGAGCCACTAAGGTTTTTTACAAGTTGGTTTATCTCAGTTTCTTATCCTTTTTCTTCACTTGGAACCAGCACACTGAGGTGGGATGTTGAGTGTGCTAACAGCAGGTCTGTCTCACATCTCTTGTGATTGCTGACAGTTGTATTGGCTTCAGGCAAAGGCCTAACTGTGAATAGCAATTCAGTTCAAAATGCAGAGATTTCTTACTATAGTGCTTTCTGTAACACCTAGTACCTAAGGGTTCAGTAAAATGTTCTTGCACTACATTTAAAGAATTGAAGGCATGAGGGAGTTTTTAGTTCTGTTTTTAGTTCTATTTTTTTAAGTGCCCACACAGCTGTATCTTGTATCAAATAGAAATGACATGAGAAATTTCTGCCTTTTTTTATTCTTATTAAACTATGTGGCTCAGGCAAAACTATTTTTTCACTTGCTGAACATTTTTAGTTTGCTAACTATTATTTGTGATGTCATTGGTGATTTTATATACTCTTACAGAAAATTAGCATGTCTAAAACACTGCAGTACCTGAGCAAGAGTTAACAAACCTATTCTATTCAGAATTTAAATGTGTTCTCACCTGTTTTATAGCTGCAATAATGCTGCCTTTAAGCTGAAAGTATTAGATCATTGCTACCAATTATGCTAAAGCCTATTTTAACCTCTGTCTCTAAAAGACATAAAAAATGTTTGATAGCTAGAAACAGTGTTATCTAAGACCACAGTACACAAAATAGATTAATGGTGTGGCATTTAATTACACTGTGCTTTAAATGCTCTTCCTGTAAAACAGTCAAGGTGTATATATATACACACTTAGTTTGGAGAAGAGTATTTCCCATTACTCTAGGAACTGCAAAATAAAGTAGGTCTGATGGGCTACTATGAGTATCTCCAGGAGTGATAGTGTCCCATCAGAGCCAGTGCTGACCTGCACCATCATTTGTTGGGATTATACAAAGAACAGTGCTGAAAATTCCTCTTACACACCTTTGCTTTAATTCAATTTGCAGCACTTAAAGACTGCAGAAGTATGTTACAGTCAGGCAGAAAACATATGTGTTTCTTTGGGAAGCACTAAGATTCTTTTTCAAACACTTCCCATCACCTGGCAGGAATTACTGTACAGACAGAGCCCAGTTAAGTATGAAGTTCCTGTGTATGATTATTTTGGTCTCCATCATTTTAACTAAAACTAATGTTTAGTTTACAGGGAATATTAGTTAAAAACTGTCATCTGGTACTTTTACAATAGCTTTAAGAAAAGGAGAATTGCCCACATCCCAATTTCAGGAAAAGGCATGAAACCTGTCTGAATTGCAGACCTTGCATTAGGACCTCCCATCTTAGGACCCTCCACACCTTCCCTGTGTTGATCATTGTTTCTGTGATGTGTCCTCTTGCATCTTTTCCTTTCTCCCCATTTCTCTCCTAGCTTGATTTTGTGTGGAAAAAGAATGGGTGGAAGAATTTTAGTCCATTTCACATTTTGCAAAGCTTCAGGAGGATACACAACAGCCTGTAATATTTGAGACAGTGGGGCTGAATGTGTGCCTTGGGTGCCCTTTTGTGCTCTGACTTCAAGTCTGAAAACAAAGAGAAGCATCTCTCCCTACTCAGTTTCTCCTTTTAAGCTGTGGCAGTGACTTTAAAGCGGTCCCTGAACCAGATTAGAGATGTCTGCCCTCTCTGCTGCTAAGCCCATGCTGTGCTTAGTTGGATGATAAATTAGTTTTAAGCATCCCTGAGGTGCCACTGGCACGTGGCGCTGCAGAACAACGAGCTGTGCCTGTGCTGGTGGATGAACCAGGCTTCACCCTGGTGTAACACTGGGCCCAGCTCCTGCAGCCAGAATGGATTCACAGGCAGAGCAGATTTTTAGAGCCTCCAGACACAAATGGGACTGTGACCTGTACCTTGGGGTAGTGTCACATTCATTATCCAAAATAGTACTTTAGGGTTATTGCTGCTTCAGCTAGTGGAGGGAGATAGGGATTTTGACAGTGGGCCATCTGCACAGTGTACTCAAAAGGCAGAGTTTAAACAATTTTGCTAAATTAAGGCTTTTATTTGAATTGCCTTGACACAGTTGTGTTCTCCCTTTCCTGCTGCAGGGATGCCCTTCAGCAGGGAACAGACTGGCTGGAGCCGTTCTGCCTCTGTGAGGTAGGACACAGTCTGTGTGTTCAATTCCAATATTTGCTACCAGCTAAAACAGCTCAGGAACTTCTTGTTTTGCAGTAGCAGTCAAAGGCTATTTTTCAAAGGGTCCTTTTACAAAGCAGCTGTTTTTACAGTTCAGGCTTTGTTTTAATACCAGTGGGAGGCCCAAGGACATGGTATCAAATGCTTGGTCTCAGTGCACATATTGTAAAGTAAGTAAGGGATTGTGGGCAGTGTGAGTGTCCAAGGTTTCTTGGATGCAATTTCAGGAAACAGCTTGAGAATGGCAAATGAACTGTTAAAATAATAATAATAAAAAGCTCTAAACAAAACCCTAAACTCCAAAGTAAAGTAATGTGACCAAACATCAAGATGTGAGGAGTTTCTTCAACAACTAGCCTCCAGAAAATTTGAAAATTTGTCCCATCAAACTCAATAAAGGAGACCAATCGTGTGGGAGAGACAAGTGCTAAAATAGTATTTAGTGGCCCAATGCCTAGAGTTTTATGGAAGAAGATTGCTTTTGTACTGAACAGCCAGTATATTGCCTCTGCCCTATCAGCAGGGATCAATTGATGAAAAGATAAACATCTTCTGGGAAAGCTTAATTTCTTAATATCTGCTTTCACTGCTGGGGATGCATCTACCACAGGCTTGCTTTCTTTCATTAGTGACGAAGTTGAGGTATTACCTATAAAGTCTGAGGTGTTAGAATACATATTAGTACACATTGCTGAGGCACAGAGCAATGTGCTGCCAGATTTTAAGTGGATATTCATGTGTGAAAGGGCTGTGATGGTTGCAAGCATGCAGTTCCTAACCAGGGGAAGACTGAAGCAACGGGTTTTGGATGAGGGTTTTAGGAACGCTTGCACCTTTTTGTGGAATGGAAAATGTTCTTTCTCATCAACTTAATTATTCAATTTGTTGTTTGGGTATATTATGAAGTATGAGGGGTATGAGGAGTGCTTGGGGCACTGCCTGGAAAGTACTCGAGGAAGGGAGTAACCGAAATGGGGCAGTATTTGAGTAGCACAGGTTGTAGTTTTCAGCCTGGGACTGTGGCATCACACTCCTGGAAACCAGGAGGTCAAGCATCAGAATGATGGAGGCAGAAGGATCTAGGTGTGCTGAGTGAGCTCATGAAGCACTGGTGAAATTGCTCTGGGAACAGGCTGTGTGCCAGTAACATGGTTCCAGATGGGTGTTTCCAGCAGAGAGAGGAGTGGTTTTACTACTCTCTGTAGTAACTGCAGATTCTCACACCACATGCTGTGCCCTGGTCTGCTTACTCTGTGCTTTCAGGATTCAAACTACAGGTACAAGGAGCCCTGAAAATGAGGAGAGGCATGGAATATTAATTCTATCTTCTGAAAAACTGATAAAGAAAGAAATGGGGAGAAAAAACTGAGGGTTGACAAAAGAACAGGTGGGCCTAAGCTGCTCATATGTAATGTTAAAATGGCTACTGGGACCTGAATAAGTGCACACAAGATTTACCTTCTCTCTGAGTTGCAAAGATGCTTTGTGCCAGTACAAAACACACAGTTGGCTCTGTCTTAGACATTGTGCCTGCACCTGTGCCTTGCATGCTCACAGAAAATGTGCTAGCAAGAGGTTTCAGAGGACTTCTGAAACGTCTCACACAAGGTTAGTAGGAAAAAATTAAGCAAAGAATAAAGACATGACATGAATTTAAAATTAACTAGGAAACAGAAGGTAAAATAGAGTAGTGAATGATCACATCTCATCACAAACAGCTCACAGTGGGTGACCTCCCTGTACATTTGTGATTTGGGAAGGAGATGACTGAGAAGCAAGATGAGAAAATTTGCAAATCACAGTTACAGCTGGAGGGAAACCCAAAGAGATGTGTTTGCTGCCATGTGGCCCATTCATTTAGCTCATTTCAAGTCCTTCTGCCAATCAGCATCAAGATGTCCAAAGTGACTCTATTTGGTTTTCATGGCATGGGTTTGGCCACAGGGGTCTACAGGGATGGGTTCTGTGAGAAGCAGCCAGAAGATTCCCCCATATCCAGCAGAACCAATGCCAGCTGGCTCCAGGACAGCCCCTCTGCTGGCCAAGGCTCAGCCCAGCAGTGACAGTGGTAGCACCTCTGGGATAGCAGAGTTAAGGGGAGGGGAAAAACTGTGCCGTGGAGAGGGAAGTGAGAATACGTGAGAGACACCAAGGTCAGTGCAGAAGGAGGGGCAGGAGGTGCTCCAGGCGCCGGAGCAGAGATTGCCCTGCAGCCCCTGGTGCAGACCATGGGGAGGCAGCTGTGCCCCTGCAGCCCACGGGTGTCCTTGGGGAAGCAGAGATCCACCTGCAGCATGTGGAAGAGCTCACAGCAGAGCAGAGGGATGCCCAGAGGAGGCTGTGATCCTGTGGGAAGTCCCTTCTGGAGCACAGCTGTGGCAGGACCTGTGGTCCTGTGCAGAGAGGAGCCCACTCTGGAGCAGGTTGCTGGCAGGACTTGTTACACTGTGGAAACCCACACGTGAGCAGTTCTTGAAGGACTGCAGCCCATGGGAAATTCTCATATTGGAGAAGTTCATGGAGGACTGTCTTCTATGGGAGAATCCTACACTGGAGCAGGGGAAATGGTGTGAGTCCTTCCTCTGAGGGACAAGAAGCAGCAGAGACAAGACATGATGAACAGACCATTCTCCATTAATCAGTGTCACTGAGGTGGGGAGATAGAGAATTCAAGAGTAAAGTTAAGCCCAGGGAATAGGGAAGGGAGGAGGAAGGTGTTCTGAGACTCAGGGTTTATTTCTCATTACTCTACTCTGATAATAAGTTAAATAAAATTGCCCCAACTTGAGTCTGTTTTGGCCATGACAGTAATCGGTGAGTGATCTCTCTCTGTCTTTATCTTGTCCCACAAGCCTTTCACTATATTTTCTCTCCACTGTCCAGCTGAGGGAAGTGAATTGAGTGGCTTTGGTGGGCACCTGGTGTCCAGTTGGGGTCAACCCACCACATTGACATATCACTGAAGCAGAAAATTTAATAAATGTCTATACCTTGTAGTGCCATAAGTTTGTGGTATTGTATCAGTGCCAGGAGGAAACCTATAGTTCACAGAAATCTTTATTCTGATGCAGAGAGAAATGTGTAAAGCCAAAAAATGGAACAATATACAGAAAAAATTATGTATGCAGAAGTAGAAACTGCACAATGAATAGGTTCCTAATGCAAGAAAGGTCACTGCAAAGGAGGTGAGAACTTGGGGAAGGCACATAAGATCTTATATCAAAGATATTAAAATTCTTGGGACTGTGCCTTTAGAAAGGAAAGGTGTAATAGTAGATATTATTAAATTATGTGAAGCAGTGGTCCAGAAAAAGGAACGCAGAAGATACTTTTTTCTGCTCCTTATGACAAAGTTCAGTCGAATTTCAGTAAAATTGAAGAGCATCAGAACTAAATAATGAAATAGAAATTCTTGTTTTCCTCACAGTGCCTAATTAAGTTTAGAGTTCAAGCTGTAGGACTTGGCAGAAGCCAAAGCTTACCAAATTTTCCAAGGTTTAAGCATGCTGTGAGCATGCTGTTTCTGGGAGGTCAGCTAAGACTAAGTCAAACCCAGCTTCTCTTCTATGAATTTTTACACATTGGGGAAAGCTGTCAGGCATTGTGAGCTCCTGGAATCCAGCAGTTTGCTTCTGTGTGAGCAAGCTGTCCTAACTCCAAAATGGGAGGTTGGGGAAAGTCCCTGACCCAGCTGCCAAATCACACAGGGCATTTGGTTGGGAAAAATTCATGTGGTGTGCCAGTTTCCATAACAGAGTCATTGAGCCCCAGACAGTCACATTCCTGAGCTCAGGAGCCATCCTGGGCATGTGTGAATCCTTCAGGGTGTCACATGTGTGGGCTTGAACCGTGTGTCTCTTGGAGGCTGTGAGAGCTGCTGAGCAGGCTATGTCAGCCCGTGTCTGACTCTGGCAGAAAATAGGAGACTCTGTCTGATGGCCTTTGAATTTCCCTTTGAGGTGTCTGGTTAGGACCCCTGTAAGAGAGAGATAAATTGACAGATAACATGCATGACTGTGACATTTTTCCTGCATGATCTGAATTTCTATTTTTCATTTCTTTAGGGAAACAGCTTTTTTGGCCAGTTTATCCAAAAGGAAGTTGTGCAAATAAAAAATGCACTGTTAAATTCACACTTAGCAGCAACTATTCTGTTCTCCACTTCCCCAAACAGTGGTACCCCTCTTTGAAAATCTCATCTGATGCATAAACTGTCAAAACATAAATGGGCAACTGTGACTTCTCTGCTGTCTGCTCTGGAATGATAGCATAATCCATTTCCTGTATTCATGCCTTTAATTTCCATTTTTATTGCTATAATCTCACCCACTTTTTTTTGCTTTCTTAGTGCACAAATTATGAAGATGGCCTTGCCTATTCATCAGTAGAGTCTAAAGTGCATGCAGTGTGTGATGCACAATCCTGTCTTGTTGTTTGGTCTAGTTAATGCTGCATTCATAACTACACATAAAAAATGGAAGTGCTGCCTGATGACAGCTTGGTGTAAATCATGGTATCCTCTGGCCAAAGTGGAAGCATGGAACCTAAGCTTAAAAAAGTAAAAAAAAAACCCAAAACATAAACAGTGCTTTTAAAACATTCCTAAACCTGTGAAAAGCAGAGTTGTTCTGTTTGTTGTGCAGGTTTGAATGGACACATGAGCCTTTTCCTGGAACACAGGACCAATGGCATCACCATCCCCACTGAAATGTCATTGTGGGAGGGCTACATAACCACAAGATTTGTTCATAAGGAAATGCTCAAATTAGGGTCCCACTTCAGCACCGTTTTAGGAAAAGAAATTTAATATGGCTCAAATACCATGAGAGCATAAATCAGCTTGCTTTTGCTTAAATTGCTGCAGCCTGTAACAAAATGTATTGGGTAGTTAATAAATAAGGCAACTGGATGGAGTTTGAGAGTCAGATTTCTTTTTCTGGCAAGAGGCATATATCAGTTCCAGGCTCAACTCAACCATGCACATCTGGATAGAAAGGAAAGATCACATTTATGTATGGGAGATTCAACTCTAATTTTCACCTGTATAAACCAATGTGAAGTGTGAAGAGAATGACATGATAAAATTGATGTACTACCGAAGTGATAAATCCAATATCTGGAAAGATGTTTTCCTTCCTTGCTTGCTTCTGAACCGTAGAAATTGGTTTTCAGCTCTTCATCTGAGAACAGCAGAGGAGGATTTATCACGTGGGGTTATTTTTTTTCTTCAGAAGTATTTTGTGTTGCTCTGAAAGTACCTAATCACTGCTGTATTGATTTCTGTATCAAAAGGGAATATTAGTTAAAGAGCAGGAGTTTTCTTGGCTTTTGTCGCTGATTGTTACTGGAATACATTNGTTTCCAGAAGGTAATTTGTCTGGTCTGGCCATGGGACACAGGCAGTGGAGTTGCTGCCATCATGCTTAAGCCTGTGAGGTGCCCCTGTGGTGGTCCAGGTGCCATGGAGGGGCTGTGGGCTCAGTGTGCTGCTCAGGGATGTGCACAGCTCCAATGAGGAGCACCAACATTTCAGCCATGGCCCCATGGGGCTGCCACACCCCTGTGGGCAGAGGTATCCTAAACATGTTTAGAATCTGCATCTTTAGGAGATTTACATGATGTCACAGTTTTTAAGCAGGGCACAAAAGCACAAGGTCCGCAGCTACAAAAGAAATATTTTATCTGCAGACATTAATCTGATAAATGCTGACACGGTCGCATAAAGGGATGCAGGGGAAATCAATGTAACCCTAAATTAATTTGAATTGTTAGGTTTTTTTTCCTCTTCCTATTTCAAGACTAGGGTAGCTTTGTGATTCATTGATCAGGAGCTGGGAAAGTTTCTTTCCAGGCTTACAAAATTAAATTTCATGCAGCTTTTGACCTGGATTAGTTGTGGACAGAGCAATATATAGCCTGATCCAAATTATTTCTTAGCTGTCACCACTGGCCCGCTCCACCCTCCACTGCTGGCATGTGCTGCTGTTTGTGGGCTGGCAGCTGCACAGAAGCTTGCTGGAAAAGGAGTCATGGAAGGGTTATTAGATGGCAATAGAAAGCTATTGTAAACAAAAACATTCAAAAAGCCAGCAGAAGTCTTAGGCAGCATGTTTAAAAATACATTGTAAAGAATATTGCAAAGACCATTTTAGAGATACAGTTATCTTCAATATGGCTTTCTTTCTAATTGAGTCTTAGACCCCCACTGGTTAAATGACTGACTTTCTATCTACATGGTTAAATTTACTTTTTTTTTTTCCCAGATAACAATTTATGAACACTTCTGCTGTTGCAAATCCTGAAGTACAATTCACATTGACAATAAAACCTTTAACAATTGCTAAAACAGTTAACCAGCACACTAGAATAGTCCCCATCATAGATCTAGCCTTAGGAAGTTAACTAACAAACATGTTATTAACCACTGATGAGGAGCTGCTTGGAAGAGATCATTGCTTAATTAATCTTTGTACTGAGCTAATAAGAGTGTTAAATGGGCCTCTCTGTTGATCCGGGTTGTTAATACAGATTGCAAGTTCCCTCGGGGGGAAATCTGAGGCCAACATGACATTAAAGTTAGCCATCCAACAAAGAAGATATTTCAGGTTTTAAAAATAACAAAGCCAAACATCTCCATTAATAATGTTGTAAGATTCAGTGGCTGTGTACGTATGACTGAGTGTACGTGCGTGTATGAATTACTGTGCTCTTTCCTCTTCTGGTAAGAAAGCTTTGTCAAAAATCTTATTTAGATTCAGTGTTTTACATCACTGTTCTGTTGTGGCATAAATTAAACTTGTCACACTTATCTGTAGGAGGCAGGTTCTGCTGATCAGGAAGGCAGATTCTGATGCAAACTCTAATGTCATCTGCTTATCCTAAAAAGACAAACAAGATCAAAAATCTCTTCATATTAATGAGCTGGATAAATCTTCTGCTTGATAAAATTTGATGCCACAGTAAAAGGCAGTGTGACCAGATTGCCCTTGTGCTTCACTGCATTTTTAGCAGTAAGTGCTCAGGTTTTAGCCATGGAGCAAGGTGCCTATACTTAATATTAAACATTTGTTTTGGAAGGCATTATAATTCCCTGCACGAGAAGTTACCTACTGCCTTGAGCTCCCTTTTAACACACACGTTACATCTTTTGGGAGAAGAGAAAGATTTCATAAAAAGAAAGGCTGGAAAGGAATAATTTGTCCTTGAATGTCTGGTGTTAGTAATTCAGAGAGGATATTGGTCTGTCACTAGAGTCACTTCCCCAGCAGTCCCTGTCCCTCGTGAGACCAACTTCCATCCTTACACCCAGCTCGGAGGTGTTGACTCTGTGTGTGCCTGCATCCCATAACCTGAATATCACACTCAAGGTGTGATTATATTTGTTTTGTATGAAATGATCCCAGAAAGGTCTAGGCAGAGAATTTATAACACCAAAGTTGCAATATGACACAAACACATTCGTGCATACCCATATTTTTGATGTTTGGGTTTTATCTTGCTGGCTTCATGTTTCGTACACTGCACACACCCCCTTGGCAAAGCCTGGGCATGTTTAGACGAGATGAAATCCTTGTGTGCCTGACTCCTCTGTGACCAGCCTTTGACATCTCACAGGTTTCTTTCATGGTCTTTTGCTAAGCACACTTGAATACTGACAAGAGTCTTGCACTTAGGGAATGTGGTCATAGCAGAGATCACCACTTAGTGGTCCGTGGGCTGGTTTCTCTGTGTTGTCTCTAATGCATCACATTGAAGCACCAAGGCAAAACCTTCTTGATTAGCAAACCCTTGGAGACCTCTAAATATTGCCTCACTTCATTACTACTGCAAAATGATCAATATGCCTCACCAAAATTAACTGTACGTTGGACATCTCCCTTGCCTGATTACTGTGCATATTTTATTCCTCAAGGATAATGGAGGTTTGTTCCCAGCCAAGACGTTATCCTGATTGTAGGCACAGCTGCAGAGTCTCTCTGTGTCTGTGGTCTTTTTGGGAATGGGCCTTAGCTGCTAATCAAAAATAGTCTGTCCACATGCACATGATTTCTGCTTGGTCACTATGAGCTGAAATTCATAAATGGTAAGTGACTGATTAGAATAACATACTCCTGTGCTTTTTTAAACATCAGGATAAGGGCTGTAATAATTCACTCCTAACTGTCTACAGCACATGTTCACAAACCAGAGATGTTTTTCTACCCCTCATTTCATGCTGACCTTTTAATGTAGTAACCGAAGCTAATCTTACACGTACAACATCATACTGGCTGCAATGCAAACATTGCTTTTGTTACAAATAATTAATATTGCTCTAGTCAGACATCTTCTCATTTATTATTTCCAGTTGCTTCATGGTTATTAAATGGCCACATTTCAAGTGTGGACAAGTGTCCATGATGATATACAGAGGTCTGTTAAGTGGAAAACTTAGAGGTGCCTTTGAATTACTCAGATCCCTGAGGAATACTGCTGTGGTCATGCTGTCTTCAAAGATGTATTTGACCTATCCTTGATAAGCATATCCTTGATAAGCACTGCTAAAGGTTAGAATAAATATGCATGTTTTCTATGCTTATTAAGCAAAACTCTAGACATTAAAGAGAACATGAGAGGAGTTTCCACTGGTCTCCCAACTAACACAGTAAATTGCTCATGCTGGATGCGCCTTCCTGCCTCAGCTCCGCTCCACTCATCCATGCTGCTGTTTTTCCATACATGCATTCATAGAAATCCATTTGCATGGAAATACAGCTCACAAGTTAAGCTTTTGCATTGTAAATCCAGCTCTAATAATATCAGCAGTGCTGCTCCCTGCTGTGCATCAAGGTCCAGTGTTTCCCGCTGAGCATCGAGGTCCAGTAAGCCACTCCTTCACGTTGTGGGTTGTGAGACCCTTTCCCTGTCCTGTGTCTTCTAGGCTCTTGTTTCTCATTTCCCCTTCTTCCATGAGCAATACCAGGTCCCTCTTTCTGCAGTGCAGGCCAGCTGAACTGCTGCAGTAAGTGTAGGAACCTTCTAGACACAACACCACAAACTTGTCCATGCGTTGTCCTCAGTAAAATCTCCTTATGCATGTTATTCTTGCAGGATCCTTTCTGTACAGAAAGAGTTAGATCCCAAGTGAGTGTGAGCCTCAGTGTGGAGGTCTAAGTGACAAGGTCAGAGAGTGCAAAACCTCATCCTCTCCCAGCTCACCACCACATCTGTGGTCCTAACCACTCTCAGCTGTGTCTGAACAGTGACAGTGCTTGGGAAGAGAAGAAAGGAAAGATGAAAAGGAAAAACAAGTGTCAAGAGTACAAACAAATATCTGAAAAAAGAAGTGCGAGAGTTAGAAAATTATAGAGCAGATATTGTTAAATTTCTATTCATCAGGTAGTTAAAAAAATCATTTGCTTTCCAGGACAGACCTAGCTCCCAACAAAGTCATGTTGGATTCAGAGAATTGTCTTTCACAAGGTTCTTTTTAAGCAAAAAAAATGCTGCATCTTTTTAACTGATAAAAATCTGAACACCATGATCAGGAATCCAGCTAAAGATAATCTTCAACTCCAGTAGTCCTGTTTGGCCAAGACAGGTATCTCCCTTTCCCTTTTTGCTGTCAGACCCTGATAATTCATTTTCTCAGTTGCTCAGGGCACTCTTTTGTTTCCAACCACAGCCCAACCACTGCAACAGTGCTCCCCTGCTCCCTTTCCCCTCTCCTGTTTGGGTATGTTCCCACCACTGCTGTGACCTTCAGAGCTGATGTATGAAGCATCCCTGCAGGATCCCCTGACACTGAGCGTGAGGCTGGGCAATAAAATGAGGAATTATCAGGAATTTGCATTCTGAAGTTAATGATGAGGAGTGTGAGCCTTCCAAACATCTGTTTCCCCTGTTTTCAGGGGGCCTTCAATTTACTCCTGGTTCTCACCCACGTGGCTGTTGCCATCAACCATCAGTCAGCAGTGCCCCACATCTCCTGGGAAGGGCTGTGGAACGAACTCCCTCTAAATTGTGTACATCTCAGTTTGGGGGGCATGATTGTAACAGCCATGAGGTTAGGAAACAGCTGGAGACCCCTGTAAGGGTGATGAGAGAAACACAGGGAGAGCTGTGCTGTCCTCAGGTCTGGAGCTGAACTCAGGGCTGCACAAACAGGAAATTGTTCTCCAAGTGGTTGTGGTCTCTTCCCCAGGGCACCACTGTCCTGTCTCCTCTGCTATGTCCTAGGCTGCCAACTGTTGCCCAGGGAAGAATAAAGATCTGACTTGAGGATGAGAGAAGAGCCAGAAACTTCAGAAATGTCAATTTCCAGAGGAAAAAGAAATGAGAGGGAAAATTTAGTAGGACAAAAGCCCCAGGACTGAGCATGTATGGAAAAAGAAGTAAGGAGAGATGGATGAAGGGACACTCTGGGTAATGACCACTGTTTGGAAATAGACTTGATGGGCATGGGGGTAGAATGCTGTTCCCCAGTAAAACACAGGCAAGGGTGAAGCTACCAAGGAGCAGCCATCTTCTGATCCCATGAGTGAAGAGGACAAGTGGGGATCCCTGTCACATGGTCAGGGTGTCAGAGCAAAACGTAGAATGGACCCTTTATGGAATAAAATGCCTGAATGGATTACAAAAGCAAAGATAACAACAAATCTTCCTGGTGCCCCTGTCTTTGACTTTCAAAGCCTTATAAGAGGGCACGTTGTTCAGCTGTTAGACCCCTCCCTGCTTTAGTGGCACTGGAAACAACCTTCCCCTCCCAGAGTCCCCCACTTTATTGCCTTTAATAAACTCATGAAAGGTAATGAGGCATTTTAAGTTTTGTGTCAAGCTAATTGGTGTGGTGGGGGTGGAAAAAGGGGGTTTTGGGGCATGGGGTCAAGGTTTTGAGATGCCTTTGAGCAGGGGCCTGAGGTGGGAATGAGACATCCCAAGGCTCAGCCCCGGGGTCAGGGTGCTGCTGCAGCAGTTTCAGCCAAGAACCCTCCTTCCCCTTTGAGTGCCAGCTCTTCATCCTTTCCCAAATTCTCCTTAGTCCCTCTGTGACTTTCATGTGGAAATTTTGGGCTGAGACAGCACAGGATGGAGGGAGAGGTCACCTGAGCCTTACACCCACTGCCCACCCACAGGAAGAGCTAGAAGTGAGTTTTAGCATTCCCTCTTGTCAGAAGAGTTCCCCCATGCCAAAATCTAAGCACAGTAAGAGCTGGGGGGAGCTTTAAAAGCCTGATGCCAAAAGTGACTTTCATTATGCATCACGCTGCTTGCAGTCATCCGAATGCTGCGATGCCGGCGCACTCCCGAAATTGGATCTGTGACAGCTGGATTCAGGGTGGAGGTGTGGGAAGCCTCTGTGGTTTACCAAGTAACAGGGAGAGACAGGAAAATCAACATGTCACACAGTATCTGCTGGCAGTCCGATGGATTTAACCAGCTCCACAATTTTTAGCATTTCTGTTGAATTTGCTTGGCTTTTAAAAACAGACTTTCAGGCTTGCAGCCATTTTCAGACTAAACACCCCACACCACTCTGTCCTCCCCATCCTATGCTGAGATGCTTTTTTGACCTGCACAGATTGTCTGAAGAGGATTTGGTTCCAAAGTGCTGCCTCCAACATCCAATAGAGTGTTGTAATAGAATGTTTTTCTCTATTTTGGCTGTTTCCCTTTCAAACAAGGTAACCAAGAAACCCCAATTTGCACCCCGAAATGCTGATTGCATTAAGTATTTAAGTCCATCAAGTTCCCAGTGACACTTTCTGTCTGTGAGTTTCAGATAAAGACAGGGAGCTAAAGTAGCTCAGTGGATTAAAGGAATTGCCTTTCCCACCTAGACACCTCGGCTGGAATCCGATTTTGGTGCTCAAGTGTGATTGCTCATTTGCTTCAGGGAAGGGATGTGGGGACAGACCACCTGTATTTGCATGGTCATCTGGCACCTCAGGGGTGGCAATCACTGGACCCCACTGGACCATTGGCTCCCTGCTAGTTCTTCCCCTACCAGATACTCTCCCCATATGGAATTTCCCCACTGCTAAAAATTTAGCCTCCTTTGGCATGAAATAACTACACCTCACAGCAAAAGTGGAGAAGCTTTTCCCAGTAAGGAATACGCTGTGACAAATTCTGCCCAATTCTCGTTCATGGAGAGTGCTGTTCAGACAGAGGAGGTGCTAAATGGTTAACCTTTCCATCAGACCAGGGAGTGGCTCTGGCTGTGAAAGCACCAGTAATTTACCTTCCATTAAGATGCTGCAGCTCCTCTGTCTATTTGAAGGTTGCAAGAAATTGTTTTCTAAATAATAAGACTTTCTCTGTAAAAAAATATCATAGGTAATGGAAAGATTAAAACAGGGGTTGAGACACCACCAATCTATATATTCAATCAATGTCAAATGCTTTATGCAGCCATTCTCTGCTTCCTGATACATGCTACTAGGACTGTAGCAGAAAGCTCAGGAGAATTTCCAGGAATTGCTGCTATTTTAACTTTCTTTTTTTATTATTATTTTTAGTGCAGCTTTGAGGTCCAGAAAAGAATAATTGAAAGTTGTCCAAATGACTGAGATCAGTTGAAAATCTTGCAGAAAAGCCATGACTTTTGGTTTATAGTCCTAAGCCACTTTCAAAGGAGCAGCACAGTTTTCAGGGCTATTCCTTTCACTCTTCAGTGTGGCTGTAATAAAAGTGAACTTTCTTAAAGGATCTGTTTGTTTCTGTGTGCAGCTGAGGCCCATCATTCCTTATATACTAAGACATCCCAGAGCACCTGAGAAAATGTGTCCTGGAGATCTCTCTCTTAATTGTTGTGTTCTCCAAGGTGGAACACCACAGATTTGTCTGCTAACAGCACACTGCAATCTTCACAAGCAGAAAGTTTCTCCAAGATAGTAATTTTGATTAGGAAGAACAGAAGCAACCAAGCTCAATCCGAACAGTCAATATCCCCATTTTGCAAACTTCTGTTTTTCCTCTATACTATCTAGGAAAACAGTCTATGAGAGCAGTAGGGAAGAGGAAACCACTTCTTACCTCTGCAAACAGAAGCTGGTCCCACACTGCTGGCTGAGGCACAAGTGAAACACAGAGTTTCATGGGAGTGAGGCATCCTCGTGGCAGAGGAGAGAGACAGAAATACCACTTAATAGCAGATTAATCCAACACAATTTAATAATAAGGCACAAAGGAACACAGTTGTCATTTGCCATCAGATTTAAAATGCTTGGTGTGTAAGCTGCCCATTTAAACCCTCTTAACACGCTCTCTTGTTAGCATTTGCTGCACATCCCTGTTTTACTGCTTCTCTTTTCTGGGCTTTTCCTGACCCAACTTTCATCGATTCAATAAGAAAAATGGGTTGGAAGCTGCTACAAGGCAGGCCCAATTCTCTCCTCTCTCAATATTTTCTGTAAGAGTCTAGAAGAAGACTGACCTTGATATAGGACATGGTGTTATTGCCTCTTCTCTTTGCTACATGGTGTACCAGCTACTCCCTCTTGTGAGGATGCAGGAGGAAGCCTGCTCTGCAACCCTAAAAAAGGGAAAAGTTTTCCTTGATACTGGATTGAGCAAATAGGATGGGAAACTTTTCATTGGTCCTATCTGCAGGGTTGGTTCTAGGCTGCAGCCAGAGCTGATGGGGTTTTTTTTCCCCATGGACTTAGGGACTTTTGTTTTCTGTGCTGATGTTTTTTCAAGTTTCTCTATGAGAAACCCATAGGTTACAAACTGGAAACTTTTGGGAGTTTCTTGGCAATCAAAACTTTTCAGATCATGAAAAATCATTAAAATAATCATGTACTTGAAAACGTGTATTGAGTGTAAAAGCTGTTTTTCACTGGAAAACATCAGGGACAATTTTCTTCTCCAGTCTAGCAGATCTAGTCACACGTAAGCCTTAGCTCCTTTCTTACCCTCTTTCATTTCCATTTATTTTGCCTCCTGCCCCTCAAATGCCCCTCTCCCTCTCTGCCAGCAACAGGGCTGGTGCTGTGGTCAAAGGGGCAGTGTGTGGTCAAAGGGTCAGCAGTCCCTGGCTCAGGCCCTGAAGAAGGCTCTCAGCATCATTTAAACGTCCCAGGGACCAGTGGGGTTTGTGGTGCTCTGGTGTCAGGGGAAAATGGAGGAAAGGATTCCCCATTTACTTCTGCCTCTAGGAAGGGGGAGAAGGAGCTCGAAACGGAAATAGAGCACTGAAATTAGGAAAAATTCCAGGTGCTGCCCAGGCTTTTGCCGTAGGCAGCAATGGGTCACTCCACCCTGTGTCCATCCGCAGAGGGACACTCTCCTGCTCACTGCCGACCCACACCCCTGCCCTGTCCCCGGCACTGGCACAGAAAGATCCCCGGGATCCTCTGCTGAAATATCAATGTGCAATGACAATATTACCAGGAGATGGGCATCTGCCTTACTCAGACCTGGTTAATTAGGATCCACTAGCTAAAGAAATTGATATTTACTCCAGTCGGTGGCTGACTACAGTGGCCACCGACTACAGTTTATTTAACTTACAAAATGCAAATATCCTGGCGGTCAGAGGGTTAAGAGGCAGCAGTGACTAAGTACTTGCAAATTGCTGTAGTGCCCTGAGGGCACCTCTGCCGGTAACAAAGTGCATCTCGAACAGATCTGACTGTGCTACAGCCCAGCAAAGTGAAGTGCAGTGGATCTGTCCCAGGTTACCTGCAAATGAGGCTGACACTCTAACACAAATCAACACCCATCAGGGCTATGATTACATTAACCACAAAGCCTTGGAAAACCATCTAGAAGGACTTTCTCCAGGAGAAATTAATTGACGGGATCTGCAGTGGAAAAATCAGATGTACGAGAAGCAAAAGCCGTTTAAGTTCTTTTCCTCGCTCACCTTTCTCATGATGGAAACCAGTAATACTAGCAACAGCTGCTAAATGTGAATTGATCCGGGTGCTGTGCTCCTCCTCCCTCACTTTCCTTGCCCTGGCCTTTGAGGCAGAGAAGTCCATCTCGCCCATGGATGTGGCCACAGCCAGGCAAGCGACAGGAGGCAAGAAGTCACCACTCCAAGACTTGCAGTAGGAGATGAACGCGACTGTGACAGTGAAAATTGCAGACTGGGAAAGGTTGGAGTTCCTAGGGGGCTTGAGGACACCCATGTGTGGTCTGAGTGCCCCTGCAGGTGAGATTAGGGTGCCATTGGTGCCTCCCTGCCTCACCCTGGAGCGCCCACACTCACTCTGTGCCCCATGGTGCCATGGGGGTGTGACCCCAATGCTGTCCCCAAGCCCACACCTCTGCCCTCCTGCTGAAGGGCTTCAGCCCCAGGCAGGCTCAGCCAGGCACCAAAGGGCCCAGAGACACAGGGTGGCCAAGCCTCCTCCAGCGGTGTTTTGGAGGAACAAAAATGTGCTTTTTTTTTTGCTAAAAGGAAATTTCTTTGCTAAAAGGAAATGTATTTGGGAGCCAAGGTCACCAGAGGGATGAGGTTCTCCCTCATGACTTTGTGTGTTGGAACATCTCACCCTCAGCAGGCACAGCAGAAGTACAGACAAGGTGGCAACTCCCGTGCTGCACACTGGATCAGGGGCTGAATGGTACTGAGATTAAAAAAAACTGTAAAATAACAATTCAAGGAAAAAAAATTCACAATCTGAACTTTGAGACTGCAGTTTGACCCAGCTCCTCCTTTCTTATGATGGGCCGTGGCCAGGATGGCTGGTAGGTGTTCTCTGAGGCAGGATGACTCCTCCTGGACTTCGGTTCAAAGCCACCATGTCAGGAAGATGCTGCTTCATGCCTTATCCTCCATCTCTGCTACTTTGCATTTCAGATGCAGGGGCATAGTTTATAACCTAATTCCAAAAAACAAAGGCTTGGCATCTATTTTTTATGCTTTGTTAAGTAGCTGTTTGGATTTTTATGATTCAAGTTATATTTGTGGGGTTTTCGGTTGTGTGCAGGCATCCAAGAGTAATATTGAATAAAAAGTGGAGTCCCTTTATTGATTTGCTTTTGGTTAAAAACAAACATGTCATATATAATCGAGATGTACACTGCTTGTAGAAAGTGGAGAAGACATTTATAAAGCCATCGAAAGAAATAATTAAACTGAATATATCACAGCCACCTTTCTGAATCGTTCAAACAGGGAAGTTTACACCCATAAAGGCAGATACTCCTTCTGGCAAACTTTTAATACAATCATTTGGTTCATACTTTAAATGCCTGGCATATTTTAACTCTGGAGATAAATGAATCTCAGTGGGATTGCTGAGTAATTAAGAAAAGTGTGTCTGATAGGCTTGCTTCATATGGAGAGGTGAAATAACACCGTGAGAGTCAGCTTATCATTTGATATCTTTACATTAAAAGAATAACAAACAACAAGGCAAACCCTGAGGCATGCCATTGTTATGCTGTGTGACAGGGATTGCTTTCAAACAAGTCGTGTTTGCTGTACTGCTGTAAACAGTGTGAGCTGCTGGCTCAGCATTAAATTGCCATTTAAAATGTAAACCAGTGTGCATTCTGGAAGGAAGTCTCCTGAGACCCCCTGAGCCGGAGCATGGTGGCCTCGAGGCCAGAGGTCAGGGCTCATCTGCTCACTGGGGCTCTCCTTGATTGAGGGTGACAGCTTGGTGGGAAAGTGGCAGTGGTGGAAGGGCTTGAGGAGGAGCAGTTTGGTGTCCACTGGCTGATTACTGGCAAGAGATCTGCAGGAGCTGTTTACCTCCCTGTAATCGGTCAAGACACAGTCAGGATGGTCTGGAGAACTTGCTTGTGTTGGGCCATCTGGATGCTCACTTTTACCGAGTTTTACTGAGGGCTTAGACTTCCAGCAAGAAATGTGGCAAAGCAGCTGAAGCTCTGAGCCCCCAGAGAAAGGAAATCAGGCTTTGAATCACTGCCTGAGCGTGGTGTGCCATGAGGAGCAACGCACACCGTTTTGGTCCTGGTGCTAGTGCACACAGCCCACACTGGGAAGGCTCCCTCAGCTCTGCCTGCCAGCAGAGGGATGCTTCTCATCCAGGTGCTTGACTGGAAGTAGCCGCTGTGCTGGAAAGCCCTGTCGAGCAGGCTCTGGGAATTTTCCCTGCAGTACAAGGCAGCAGAGCTATACCCCGGGCTGGAAGCTTTCAGCCTGGTCCCTGCTGGCTGCCCCAGGTCAGGCTCTGCTGGCCCCTCGGGACCTGGCTGTGTCACACGTGCTGCCAGCTGGGATTTGCGCTGACAATATTGCTCTTGCTTTCACTGAGCGTCCTCCAGCACGAAAAGCATTCCAGGAAGGATGTGGCTTGTACCCCCAGGGATGATAACTGATCTTGTTGTGAAAAACATTAGTTATTCTTTGGAAAACAGAGTCCCCATCAAGACATTATGCAATTAGGACCATTGCTCCTTAAAATTATTATTTTCCACTAAAAGATGTTGTTATTATTGGTGGAGAGGTGGCTGCAGGAGCAGTCCACTTGACAGTTGTGTCTGAGAGCAGGGGACAGAAGCTATTGTTTATTGGCTATATAAATCAAATTAATTTAGTTAAATTTACAAACACGGGAAGAAAAGCAATAAGGTCTGTCATGTGCCTGTGCCCCAAAACAGGCAACACTGTCAGTATTGAAACTGCTTTCCCCAGGGAAACCAAGAATGTGATGTGGCTGCAAGTATTCATTTGGTTGTTGTCATTTCCAGTGCTACATATTTTAAATTTACTTCAAGCATTGTTGAAAGCCTATAATGGTGAGGAATTACCTGCCCAGAGGGACTCTGGGTGACATGCCCACCAGCACAAAGGGAAGTTGTGCTGTCTTGCTCCATGGAAATGGTGAATTAAGGGTTTATAACCAAGGTTAATAACTCCAGATATATCTCCTTTTACCACACAAGGAAAGTGAATTATTTATAGGCACATCTCCTGCCCCCTGACTCTCACCTTCTGCCCCTCTCCACTGCTTTACCAATATCCTGTGCCTTGTGCATGACTCCAACCACGCCTAAAGCACAGCACAGCATCACTCTTCCACCTGGGATGCAAAGAAGAGGTAAAAAGAGGTCATATTTGGACAACTCTCCCCAGCATTTCTTGCCATGATATTTGTCATGTTATCCAAGGCCAGATGGGCTGTGTGATGTGGATCCTGGACACCTCAGCCTGTGTCTGGCTTGTGAGATGCTAATCCAGGGGCACAGGGAGACACAGTCCCTGCAGAAGGTAGCCCAGAGGGAGCTGTGGCCCACTGCAGTGGGCACCTGGTGATGGCAATAACTGGTCTGCTTCATCTCCATTCAGCATAATCACAAGGGGATATTGAGCTGAAGGACAGACCCAGGATTTGTTTCAGGGAGGACTGAAACAGAGGGGAGCTACCTCTATTTTTTCCTCATGAAATTATCCTGAGGGTGAAATAAATAGTCTAAGAGTGAAATTTTGCCATCAAATATTTGTCTACAAATGCCACTGGTGTCATGAGAGCACCACATGTGAGGATCTGGTCCTCTAGGTGAGGCCCTTCTTCTTCAGCATCTTTTTTTGTGTACAGTTTCTGGGCAGATGAGTCCCTGCACCATCTCTGACCTCTGTGGGCTCAGCCTAAGCTATCCATAGGCTGGAAAAATGCCACCAGCTGCCAGGATGGCTTTGATGCTTGTGCAGATGTGAAAGGACACATTCCAAGCAAGCTGTTCCTGGGTGCAGCTCATGCAGGATGGGCTCCTCTGGTGATATGCTGGGACACAGTAATCATTTTAACAGCACTTGGCACTGAATACTGCCTCTCATCCTCATCACTCCCCAGTCTCTGTGCCATTAGCTAATTGAGCTTTGCAGCAATGCCTCAGAAACACTGGCTTTGGCAGGCACATTTTTCAAATGGCTAAATACAGATTTGGAAAGGCTACATGTGCCTCTTGGCCAGCGGTCATCTGTGGGATCTGTGAGCCTTTAGATGGCAGGAGATGGTGAGACCCTCAGATACTGAAGGTGGCCCCTCATCCCACCAGGACCACAAGGGAAGATACTGCTGTAATCTGTCCCAGAGACTCTCCTGAAAGGGGGTTTGAAATTTAGAAAAGGGGTCTGAAATTTAGACATTTATCCAACTACTCTCAGCCTGAATAATTTATCATTCTTGTGACCCAGAAGAGCAGGGATTTCATTCTGTCTTGCTGAGTCGTTTGGATACAGCCCTCCACCTCTTTTTCTCCGTGCCCTTCTCCTTGGTGAGGGAGTCAGGATCAGCAGTACCTGGTTCATCAGGGCTCCTCTGCAGCCCCAAAAATCTTCTCACCCTTTGACAGGAGCACAGTGAGCCTGTCTCCTCCCTGCTACCTGTCCGTCCTTTGCTCATCCCCCTGCATGTGTCTGTGTCTGTATTAAAGCAGTTGGACTAAAAAAAAAGAGCCCACTGGGACTCTGGCAGGCTCCCAGGGAGGCCCCCGGCATCCTGATTACACACCAGCACTGGAGCTGAGAGCTCACTGAGGAGATTAGAGGGCGGCAGCTGTGCTGTCGCCAGCCTGCCTTGCCCTGGCTCAGCACAGCTCTGGGAGCCAAGAGAGGGGCCAGAGACACCCTCTCAGGCAGGCCTCCCAGCCACGGAAAAGCTCCTCAGAAAACCTTAAACCCTACTCAGTTAGAGGCAGCCTCGGCAGGAGAGGAGCCTCCTCCATCCATCACTTCTGGCTCCAGGAGCTTTCTCTCTGCAACGCAAGGCGACTGAGGCAGATACGGTCCATCCACCCAGCCGGTACAGCCTGGGGCAGCAGGAGTCTCCGGTGGGCACTGTTAGGCTGGCAATTGAAAGCAGTAGGTCTTTATGGTAATTTGGGCACCAGGCAACCACTATGAATAGGAAATGATGGCAGTTACTTTATCTAGTAACAGCACGAACATGTGAAGTGCCTTTATTGAGCTGCTGGCTTACTGGTGAGAGTTAAAGGAGATGCTCTCCCGGGTATAACATTTGCAGAGAAGTGGCATGAGATATTGCCATAAACTCCTCTGTTAATAAGCGAGCAGAGGAAGGCAGAGAATACCTAATGCAGCCGTGTGAAAGGACAAAATTAAGATGGTAGAAGCAGCAACATTTTTCCCTCAGCAGCAGATGTCCCCCAAGGAGAAATGAAGAATTTCCCTTTTGACCCAATAACTAGAAAACTCATGTACTGCTAGTATTAATATAGGAAGGATGGCTTTGAAAGGAATAAAAGAAAAACACTTCTTGCCACATCAGTGTCCTCCGATAGCAGCGAGAAATTTAAGTCTCTGCTGAAGGGAAATTACCAGGGAAGAGACCAGCTCAGCAGCTGTGCAGTGACGATGCTCTGCAGGCAGCCAGGGGGTGCAGAAACGACTTTTGCTCTGTGACAGATGGGGGAAACGTGGTCCCAGTGTGTAAAAAAATGTCAGCTTGCATCCCCAGTTATTCCAATGATGGTGTTGGGTTGCAGCGTTGCAAAGCAGCTCTGGGGGCGGTGACCACACACGGTTGAAGGTGAGCTGCCCAGAGAGAGCAGAAAGGCAGCACTCAGGAAACACTGGGAAGAACCTCAGAATTGTAAAATTGGTTCCAGTTCAGCAAATTCTGTTTTCTCCCAAGTTTTGTAAGGTTGTCTGTGGCATTTATCATTGATATCTTAATTGGTGTGTTATTTAACTGCTTAAAAGGCTGCTCTTGATAATTTTTGCCCAATGAAAGCTGTTCTTCTGAGAAAATAAAAACTGTTGAGAAATTTAAGATCAGTTTCTGCTTTAAGTATGTGTACAGTTCCATTGCACCTATTGCTTATGTTGATGAAAGGAGTCAAAATGGATTTCTGAAAACCTATATGGCAAAATAATTCAGCATAGATAAAGAACTTTGGTAAAGTCAACAACTTTTGACAACATTTCACTTTTGAAAAAGGACAGATGATTATTAAATAAGAGAAAAAAATCTGCTTATATTCTCACCTCCCATCACTGTAGTTCCCCAAGAAGATGAGAGGAGGGGGTACCTCCCTGCGTTTTTCAGGGAGATCTGCAATTCTCCTCCATGCCTGCAGGCAGCTCTGGCTTCCTTGTAGCTGCACTGGTGTTAAATCTGCCCTGCAATTGAAGAGGAGGTGTGGAATGGAGACACAAAGGAGTTGACATGTCATGCTTGTAACCAGAGCACCATGATGTCTCTGCTTCTGGTGGTGAGAAGGAGATCAGGGTCGAGAAGGAAGGAGGAGGAGGTAGAGAAAATGCCCAGAGAAGCTGCACCAGTGACCTGATCTCGGGCAAGAAAGGTGCTTTGGAAAGGAAACACTATTTGTCTTTTGGGTTTGGTGGAGGAGGTTTTGGGCCAAAACTGGGTCTTCCCATGGAGAAAGTCTGTGATGGCAGAGACTGCCCCAATTCAGTAAAGGAAAGCATAATGACTTTCTGAAGTCAGAAGTTCATGCAGGCTGAATATGCAATAAAAAATGCTAGTGGTAAAGATAAATAGTATTTGGAAGAACTTAACAGGAGATGCCACTGGTCTTCTTCATGAGAATGTTCAAAGCCTGGCTTTCTGGAAAGAATGGCCTCCAGTCAAAGCACAAAGCAGTCAGTGTGAAGTAACACATACTTTACAAGGGCCAGGCTGGAGGTCTACAACGTTTGGCCCAGTTGTAAAAATTGTTGCTGCTTCTAAAAGGCTCTGATTCCCTATGGATGTGCCCTCCAATGCCCCAAGATGATAGCTGTAGCTGCTTAGGGAATGCCAGGAGAATGGACAGCAGGTGGTGGTTCCCTGCCCATGAGCCAACCCAAAATGCCGTCTCCTGTAGTTGCTGCAGGGGACAGGGCTCTGGGCTGGAAGGATCATTGCACTGAGCCAGGGAGACTTTTTTTATATTCTTGTCATAAAAGATGACACAGGAAAATGATAACAGTGCAAGGACTTCTCAAAACCTGCTGTGAGAGCCAGGAGAGCACATGAAGCTTTGTACACTCTTTGCACCCACAGGATGCAGAAAACTGCCTGATGACCCAGCCAGGTGGCAGGTTAGATTGGTCTGGCTCCTTTCTCAGGGAAATACAAATAGTGGAGCCAGAGTATGTCCTGAATCAGCCAGCCTTGCCAGAAATCCTGCCAGCACTCAGAAACATGGGCAGGCTGGTAAGGTGCCTGAATGGACACTCGTCATACCCAGCAGCATCTCTCTCCTGTTCTTGGGATAAAGACTAGTGCTGATGTTGTCCATGGCAGGTTAGGTAACCCTACAGCTGTTGCAGAGAGAGAGAGCAGCATGTAGGAGGGTCACCCCTAAACAAGACCAGTCAGAAAGACAAACAAATCTGGTTGAAACCCAAAATCTCACGTTGGGTTTGGACGGAGCAATGCATCTCCCAGGCTATTATCCTGCCAAGTCACACAGTGCCTGGACACTCAAGGTTTCCCATGAGCATTCTCCTTTCACCTTGGCAGCTTGGACTGAAAACTGGAGATCTATTGCTGCTGTGGTTGGTTTTGTGTCTGGCTGATCCTGTTACCCTGCAAACCTGGTGCAGCCATAGCAGCAACTCAGCTGTTAGAGCATTATAATCCCATGTGTGCTACAGAGATGCCACTTGAAGCTAAGTTGGCAATATCTGGATCCTAGTGGAGGTTTAGCCCATGGATTTCTGCCACTTCCCACTTGTCTGTTGCAGAATTAACCATCTTGGAAATAATGGCTGCAGTCACCAGAAATTTGCAACCAGCAGTGAAATGGGATTCACCAAGCGCCCCTTGCAGGTGAACTTGCTTCTCCTCTCTCTGGCTGCATCCATACAGCTAAATAGTGACATTAAGGACCCTCTCCATGGTGTGAGGCCAGGTGGGGCAGCAGACCTTGCATTCCCAAGCCTGGATAAGACCACCATGAACTCAAATTAACAGAGTTATGCTGGTGCAGAGCCTCTGTGTGCGAAAGCAGAAGAAAGAACTGGATCCGCACCCGCACGCCAGACCAGGCTGCTGATCCTTTGCAAGAGAAGTTGTGTGCACAGCCAGCTGCTGGGTCCCTCACCAAGCAGGTGCTAAAGGTCCTGTGTAGAAATGCAGTAAGCAGGTGCTGCAGGGGGGTCTCTGCACAAAACACGGCCAGTCAAATATTTTCCAGATGTGCCACCATGAATGTGATCTCATGCACTGAGCACGAGTTCCCTTCAGATGCACGGAACGCTCATTTTCATCCTTCCCCACAGGTACTGGTGGCAGACAGGTGCTCCTCAGAAGGTCACATCTAGCAAGTATGGTGGGTACAGATGCACACTGAGATTTGGGCACTGTGAAGATCCCTCACCCATCCTTGAACCAGGTCTTTTTTTGGAGAGCAACCACCCTTTTTGTATACCAGCCCAGAGGCATGGATGCATTTTCAGGTTGAAGATGCTCCTTTATGCCTGTGGGATCAGGGATGCCTCTCCTGCCAACTCTGGAAGGCAGCTGAGTCTCAAGGGGCATGGGTCACAGAATTGCCAGAACCCTGAGGTTAGCAGGACTGCAGGGATGGGGGCTCCATCTCTTCTGCCCATGGATATGGTGGTGCTCTCTCAAGTATTAGCATTTAGTCAATAGTCAAACAGAAATGATAACCAGGGATTCAGGTGGCAATAACTAGCGTAAATAGCAAGGACCTTTATCTCATTTATAGCTTTGATGACAGAATACTTGCACTGGTTACTTGCAGACTGAAATTTCATAGTATCGAGGATTCATGCAGCTACCAACAACAAATCAGGAAAAAACAAATAATAAATTGCTGGATGCTCACAGTTACTTTGGGAACAGAGAGAAGAAGAATACGTTTAAGCAAATCGATTCACTCACTTGTCCTCAAGTCTGTCTGAAAATATTCTCAAAGTGTCACTCAGCAGTGCAAAAATTATCTCCTGTTCTCATTTACAACCAAATGTTAAGAACTGAGGGATACATATTCCTCCCATCCTTAACAATTTTTTGGGGGTTGTGTCATCAGCTGTTTCAGCATTCACAATTTTCACTTATTTATCTACTCAGACTTCTTTTTTTTTTCTTTTTTTTTTTTTTTAATGCACAGGCTTTCTGCAGTCTGGCAGAGCCAGGATTGCAGTATTGATTTAGGAAGAGGCAGTTGTGACAATACAGTCCCAGGCTAATTCCTGCACTGTACGGGGGCTGCTCTGTCCACAGCAGCAGCCTCACCCCCAGCATGGGGCTCGCTCTTAAAAAGAAGAAAAAAAATGAAAGAAAAGCTACTTTTCTCTGTTCTGCTTTGAAGGGAAAAAGGATTACCAAGGCTAAATAAGCCATCTGAGTACTTAGCTAGCAAGCCTAAATAGCACCCTGATAGGAAGTTCTGGCAGAGAGCTAATTAAATTAACTCTCTTTGATTTATTAACAAGCAGAGCAACACATCACACAGGATTGTCCCGTGAAATGAATGTGCTTTCTGATTCCCTCAGCTGCTTCAATGCAGTCACCTCCCAGAAAACCCAGTTATGGGGACTCAAGTTTAATGAGACTCAATGGCTCGAGAAGGATCCCTGCCCACCAACAGAGATATGCACTGGTAATAATACCTAAAAGCATGTTTATTTTCCTTGCACTTCCCTAATTCCTTTTTAATGCCTAGGACTATCTAATGGCTAATTCATAATTTCCTGCTCACCGATATGCAGATGAATGACAAGGAAAAGCCTTCTGCATGTTTAATTATTCTGTTGATTTAAAAGCCACTTTTCCCTCAGTGCAAGTTTCTCTGTGTGTGTGTGCTCTCATGCATCACGTATTTCATTATTTTTAGAAGCATGCTCTATGGCTTTTTATGCTCCCATAGTTCCAGCATCCAGTAATTACTATGTTTTGTGTCCAACAGACCTGATCCACCAGCAAGTGTAAATCAGGAAACCATCGCCGTGTCTAAATGGAGTTATTCCAAGTTACACCGGACCTGAGACCTGACCTCTCCTGTTTTGAATGATGGGGAAAACGTTATTTGTGTGCTGGGACTCTTGTGAAGTAGCAGAATATAAAATTTAGAAAACTTCAGAGCAGTGAAAATACAAATTGAAGCCTGTGAATGCACAGACGAGAATCTATTTATGTAGCAAGCTCTACTTCTGCTTAACCCCTGCAAGGAACTGTAACTCTCTTTGCATATTTGATTTCTATCCCTCGGTAAAACACAGTCTGCTTAACCTATTTTTGCTACTTTCTATCAGTTTCACCGGAGGGGTTCTTCCCTACGCCTTACACGCAGCTTTGCTATCCGAGCGCTCCTTTGTTAAATTAAGGCAATTAATAAATGGAGATGTTAAGCACTCAATTTTGCCTGCATATCTCCACAGCCTTACGTATGACTGGCTGTAATCACAAGATAAATGCAACGTGCTGATGTATGGTAATGTTCAATAATACATTCTCCACCAGGCTCAATTCATCAGGGAGTTTCTGGAGGGGAGGCATTTGTTATTGGCTGTCTCCGGACCTCAAGGATAACATTCCTGTCCTTTCCATTGGCCGCCCCGCTGCTGCAAGCCTCTTCCCGTCTTATTTTGATGATGAATATGAAGGCATGCTAAGCTGTGCCGGAGAGCAGCTCTCGCCGACTACACTCCCACCCCGGGCTCAAGGACTCCAGAGCTCCCCGGCTGCTTCCCCTGCCCACTGCCAGCAGCAGCAGCAGCAGCAGCAGCAGCAGCAGCAGCAGCAGCAGCAGCAACGCCAAAAGTTGTGATGCTTTTCTTCACCCAGTGCTTTGGGGCTGTGTTAGATCTTATTCACCTGCGGTTTCAGCACTACAAGGCAAAGAGGGTTTTCTCAGCTGCCGGGCAACTTGTCTGCGTCGTCAACCCAACACACAGCCTCAAGGTGAGTTAAAAATATATTTTCTCTTCTAGCATCTCCTCGTCTTCCCCAGCACCGCCACCCGTGATTCTCCACAGGGAACGGAATTCTGCTCTGGCAGCAAGGGGAGAGTGCTGTTAACACACTGCAGCCCTGGCAGAGAGGATGTTTGCATTGTCTGAATGCGTGATTCCCTTTGGAGCAAGGGAGAAGCAACCCACTGCTCCGAACGATCGTGGGAAGTCGCGGCTCCCCCTCCCCAAAGTTTCCCCATCCGTTTCACCCACATAATGGGCAGGCATGTTGCAAGCATTTAGTGAAGATGGTTGGAAAAGTTAGTTGGATGAATCAACATCCCTTTCTAGTAGAAGGATGCTGTGTGGTCTGCCAGGCTGACACCCCAGCACAGAGGGATGCTGCCAGGCAGTGGGGAGCAGGAGGAGGGGAGAGGGAGCAGAGGGATCTCCTCTGCTGTCGTTCGCTCTTTCAGGGGACAAACAGCTGCTTCTGTCTCCTGAGGGGAGTCTGAAAGGCATTCCTCTGGCACTGAAGCTGTCCTAATGCTGTTTGCAAGGTGAATCTATTTTAGGAGGGAGAATGCATTCGCTTTAACGCAAAACTATTTATAGTCCCCATAAAAAACATTTATTTTACTTGCACAGTTCTGAATTTTCACTGACGAAGTGTGAACAGCTCCATCTATGCCAGAGCCTTCATGTTTGTAGTAGGGAAGGAGCAGCAGGGGGAGAAAGCAATCAGGAGTCTTTAATGACTTTATCACACTAGTGAATGACCAACTTTAATGAAGTGGTTTCTGTTTCGTGAGAAGTCCTTGCTGACCCGACTTGTGAGGTAGCTCCACTATCCTGGTGCGAGCTCAGAAAATAATTTAATTCAGGACAACTTATTTTTGGCTGTGCAGGACTCGGTTTGAGGTACTTGGAGAGATTGCAGGAAGCATCTTTCCTGAACTCTTGGGATGTCCTTTGATGGGGTAAATCCCTCTTCAGAACAGCATCACCTCACAAAAAAAAAAAAGGGCATGTTTCCCACAGTCGTCTTTCCCGTCTCGGGCTGTGCTCAGGCAGGAAGAACCCTTTCTAGCAGGGTGCCGGCTCCGGGAGGGTTTCCCCGCAAGGCTGTGCTCTGAGCACTGCCGGCTGGGGCAGGCGCTCCCAGGGAATGAACCGCTCGGGTGCAGGCTCGCCTCTCTCGGCACCGCGCTCCTCACCAGATGAGTTAAAAACACACAGCCCCGTCGTTATCTGAAAGGGTCCGCTCGTCTGAATGGGTAAAAGAAATAGCTGCATTCCTAAGTGCATGGGGAGGTTTTGTAAGTGCTCAACCCTTTCATGTGAGAGTCCTCTGCTACTTTTATCTATAATTTTAATTATTTTTTTTAAAAAAGCGAGCAGAAAAAAGGCTGTCAACACACAACAGGTCCCAACACAATTTCAGTGCAAGTGGAACTGTCTGATAAGGTCCCATAAGCACACAGGGTGGTGACTATTGCTCCACTGTTACCTAAGACTGGACCCAAGCTTATCATTTCAGGTCCTGCTGAGTTGCAGGTTTGCTACTGTAGGAGCTGCAGCTGTGTTAAACACATAGGGCATTTCATTTTACTAAAATCCCCATGGCCAAGCTCTTCACTGCTCAGACCAAAAGCTGGGCTGAGAGATGAACAATCTCAGTACTGCCTTGGCAGCATTTGAATGTAGGCTTTGGAAGCAAAACCCTCTTGGAAACAAACAGGACCCTCTAGGAAAAGGTCTGGTGTGTCAATGAAGCCCCAGTAAGAATTGTTTTGATCTGGGTGGGAATTGCTCCCCTGATAAGGTTGCATTGGGAAGCCAATGGCACAGGAGCCTGTTGAGACACCATTCAGATGAATGAGCTGAAGAGAAGCCCTCTGCCCTGATAAACCCCTCTGCTCTGATAAAACCCCTCTGACTGTAGAGGGAAATGTGCTGTGCAAGTCACCCAGCTCACAACCAGCCACATAAACATGGTGGGCTTTAGCTCTGGTGTGCTCCCCAGGTGTTCAGCTTCCCTCCAGCAGCACAAGGAATGCATCACCACTTTGTGGCAGCATTCAGAGGACATGTGGGGATTGAGTCCCTTTGTGCCCAGCATGACACAAACAGTTGTGCACCCACAGCAGCCTGTGGGCCAGCTGGAGCCAGCAGGCTCTGGGCAAGCAAGGCACCTTGTCCAAAAACTGGTGTCAGAGTCAAGACAGGTGAACCTGCTTCTCAGGGTGCCCATTTCTCCACAGGGATGCACAGGGAGGCTGTTGTTGCTCTCAAAAGACATCTAAGAGACCAGGAAATGTGAAAAGGACAAACTTATTCTTCTGTGGTAGTTTACAGTATTAGGACTACTTTGATGTTTCTCAGTCTATTATTTCTAGCTGTGTCTTTTCAACAGTAACATTTTGTTGACAGCCCCCAAATCTATCTTAGCAATTGACAAGTGGAGTGAAAACTGTATTAAGGTTCGTGGTCGATGAATACAAACCTGCTAGGAAACGAGGGCTGGGAGCCATGTCATTTCTCTCCCTTTTCTTCAAGGCTTAAATGTTTGTACTTTCTCCAAAATTCTAAGGCCTTTGCAAAGGGATTGCTTTATTCTGTATCTCTGCAGCGAGGGGGCTCCTGGCTGATTGGTGCAAGTGATAAATGACAGGCATCACACTCCGGTGTGATTATGCACGTTGACATCCTTCACACGGGTCAGGTCTTCAATCAGTGCCAATGCACATAACTTCATTAAAGTCAAATTGCTGCAGGACCTCCATTCTCACTCCTTCCACCCAAGGGAGTGCTCAGGGATGGTAGTGGGGTTCAGCCCACACAGGAGGATCAGTGGCTGGTGATCATGTGTGTGTGTGTCAGAGATTTGGCATCGCAGAAAGCACTCAGTGAGTGGCAGAGGACAGGGGAGACCTGGTACCCTCCAGGGAAGGTTGCACCAGCTTCTGCTGCCACAGAGCCACAGCCAGACCAAAGGGGCTCTCCTGTAAAGTTATGCCAGAATGCTGTCATCATCATCATCATCACAGCCTGGACCTCTGACAACCACCAGAGCCTGTCACTTACCTCTTCTTTTAGGAGAGGTCCAGAGTTTGGTAGAGAAGCACACACTTAGAGAGAAAACCGTGTATTTCTTCCCACTGAAAGGCTCATTAACTGGGAAGGCTGATGAACATTTCAGTGTTTCTTAAAGGGCAAGATGGTAAAAGTGTCAGCACAGACACCTCTATTGATCTGCTGCTATTTTCCCTGCACACGACAGGCTGACATGGGCAGCTCTAAGAAGGAAAGACAATTTTGCAGCTGTCCCCCTCTGTTTTGTCAGTTTGGCAGGAGTATGAATGGGAGGGGATGTTTGTTTCAGAGTCTTTGTCTCTCTTGCTGCTTTCTGCTCTTTGTCCTCCTACAAAGCTTTCCCAGACATAGCAGCAGTGTCTCACAGCACAGTGCTATGCTAGGATCAAAATTCACTTGTCAAGCAGAGAAAACCACTTATTTACCACACTTCTATAGGTCACCTTCATCCTCAATAATATTATATCCATTACTTTGTAACCTGTCTTCTTTCAAGCATGTGGTCAACCTGACATCTTCCCTTGGAGAGGCACAGCCAGGCAACAGAGCTCTCCAGCCAAGTGGCTGCTCCCTTCAAAGCCATACCAATTAAAGGAACAATATTTATGCTGCTGGCTGCAGGTATCAGCATGCAGGGAAAGTTTTAAGGTCCTCCATGTGTATGGAAGAAATGGGCAAGGTTTTCTGATCCTGCAGAGGGGAGGCTCAGTGAATTCCTGTACATTTTCCCCTGTCAGTAGCAGTTTTCCCCTGGATTGCAAACTGGGAAGAAGGTGAAGTTGGGGGGTATCCTCACTCCTTAGCATCAGTCCCTGTCCCAACAGCCAGCCTCACACAGCAGGGGACAGCAATGCAGTCACATCCCAGACAGGTGCTGATGCTTCACGAGGTGCTGCATTTGGCAGGGTAAAACAGATCTCCTTCATTCAAGGAGTTGCTATCTTTTTGCATACAATTTTTAACTCTTTGGGGAGTGTGAAAGCTGTTCTTGTAAATAATAAAAAAGTGTGTTTGCAATATTCTTGTAGAAAACACCAACATCCACCTATGTACGACTTCCAGGAAGTTGTTGAATTACAAAAAAGCATATTCAAACAAGGTCATAAAATAGTTCAATCTCATATTCTAAAAGGGTTGTAACAGAGTTTATGGGTCCAAGCTGTCTTTCAGCTAGTTTTTAAAGCAACAAGCAAATCTGCTCTGACTTAGGGAAGGGATTTGAATCCTGTTATAACAGTTTGCCTCTGCACACAGTGGCCAACCAAATAGCATTGTAATCCACTTTATCCCCAGGAGGATTAAAGTGCTAGGGTGCATTACACCCACGTGAGATCTGTTTATTTGGTGCAAGGGAAGAGAGCAACTCTGAAACCTGCTGCTAACAATCTCCAGATGTCCTGTGCTACTGTCTGAGCCCAGACAACCTCAAATCTCCCAAACATGGCTGTGATTTGGGGACAAAGCAGCATTTGACCCCAATGTCCAGCAGGATTGTGACAGCTGCGGTGAGAGGATCTGCGAAATGCTCTGCTGCCTGCAAACCCAGGCTCCTGGCAAGGTGCCTGTTTCCCATCCCAGCTGTGGGCCAGGGCTGCATGAGCACTGGGCACCTCAGATTTTAAATCCTTTTGTAGGGATGTGGATAGCAGCAGGCAGTGCTTTGTCAGCCCTCCTTCAGCCCTGCCTCTGTTTGAAGGGATTCCAGTTGACCCTGAGCACCCCCGGAGCCTCGGTCTGCCCTGAGAGGTGACTTTGAGGGTGCCCTGCAGAGGGGAGGCACAGCACGCTCCAGCTGCTCTCCTTGGGGGCTCTCCATTCAGCTGCTGCCTCCTGGCCCCAGGAACCCCTCTCTCCAGCAAGCCATTAGCCTTAAGCCTGCAGACCCACTCACTTGCACGACCCTGCTGCAAAGGGCAGCACGGGCTTTGCTCCGCGCGCGCCGCAGAGCAGGACAGCTCTGAGCTCTTGTGTGGTCTCACAGAATAACAATTACGGTGTCTCCTGGGCAGAGAGAGGGAGGGACAGAGTGCCCACCTCAGAAGTTACTGTGTTAATAGGCTCTGGCTTCCTTCTCCTCACCTCCCAGCCCAAACCCACTGTAAAAAATTAATTACCATTGTTAAGCGGTCCTGCGTGTTCTGCTGCAGCTCTGGAGGTGGGATAGAGTAGGCAAGCCCTGAGTCCTTTCCTGCCCACATTTGATTTTGAGAGTGAATTTGAGGCAATAGCACAAGGGCTAATGGTTTTAAACTGAAGGAGGATCGATTTAGATTAGATATAACCAAGAAATATTTTTATGATAAGGGTGGTGAAACACTGGCAGTTTTCCCAGAGAGGTGGTTGATGCTCTGTACCTGGAAACATTCAAGGTCAGGTTGGACAGGGCTCTGAGCAGCCAGATCTCGTTGAAGATGTCCCTACTCATTGCAGTGGGGTTGAAGTAGATGACCTTTAAAAGCTTCCTTCCAACTCAAACTATTCTAGGATTCTCTGATTCTATATTAAATCTGACCTGGTTGCAGGACATTTGAAGTCAGATGTTATCAATGGGAGACAGTGCTGTTATTTTAATATTAGAGAAATGCCTCTCCCCTTGACAGGGTGTTTGACAGCAGGGTGAGGAGTAGCCATCAGACAGTGCCACATACTGCTTTGTAATCCACCCACTCTGATATGGCTCAGTACATCAGGAATGTCTCAGTGCTCCCCTTCTGGTTAGACATAATAGCCCAGGTAACTCTCTCAGGAGAAATACTGTCCCACAGGAATTGCTGTGACTAACACAGGGGGTGCAGAGGAAAAAGCAGTGCTTTAATATAAGGCTTGATTACATTAAATCAGTGGCAAGGTCTCAGTCTGCTTCCCAGCAGATCCAAGTCACACTGAATATGGTCCTGCAAGTCCCAGGTGCTAAAATGTCCTTGGTCAGGTTCCCAGACACCATGAATTTCGCCTCAAAGTCAGAATTTACAGAGAGCATAATTTTTTGTTTAACCCTTAAAATTCCTATCTGGTAGCAAAGAACTCCCAGCGTGTGTAGCTGGGTGACACTTAGAAGCTTCATTTTTTTCTCACAAATGATCTGAGGTTCTTGAGGAATCCAAGAAATTGAATTTAAAGGTAGCACATTGGATCCCAAGAGCTCTGGTAAAATGAGGGAGAGGAGCTGCTGTGTCCGTGCCCTGCCTTCCTGGGACTTTGGCTCTTCCTATGCTGTTTAAAAGCACATAATTCTTTTTCTGCCCAGCTCAGAGTTGAGACTTCATGTCTCTTTTGGCACCTCCAAAAGTCTTCCCCTCACAATAGGCAATTGGTATCCCTCAGCTGAGTACACAAGGGAGGAAAACTGAATCCTGCAATAATTTCCCAGGGTGGCAGTGGGGAGAAGATAGTCTTGATGCAGCTTTACTGGGAACTGAGTGAGGAAGTGAGGAGCAAGGGAGGACACATGCATGCTCTCCTGGCTCTATAGGTTTGGAGTGTCACCCCTGGCATGGTGAGCAAGGAGCAATGGCCATGATGGGCTGCCCTCAGCACCCCTTGTGCACTGGCACTGGCACACATAGCATGGCACAGCAAGGTACAGAGCCATGGTTCTCCTTGGAGCCCCTGGAGGTGGGTGTAGGCAGCACAGGAGCCACCAAAAAGCAGGGGATTCCTTTGGAGAGCTGAACAAGATTTAGGCAATACACTGGGCCTGCTTTGGCTGTGATTTTTGCAACAGAGTTGAGCAGATCTGAGCCATGTCAGCTTGTGATGGAGCTGGGGGAAGCTGTTTGGGTCTAACTGAACATGACAGCAACTTCCCAGCCCACTTCTGTGTGCATGTGGTGTATTTGGAAATAAAAAGCACAAATGTTCAGACATTAAACACCTTCTCAGACTCTTATATTTCTTTCTTTCCATAGCTTGCCTCTTTTTGTTAAGTATCTTTTCTTCTCTGCTATTGCTCTTTTCCATGCTGCCCATTCCCTGATGTACCAAAGTCTTAAAGCAAAAGATTCTCCTCATCTGTCATTCAAAAACCCCGTTTGGGGCTTTTCTTGCTCCTGTTGAAAGGAAAGCATCAGTAAGTTCACTGCAACTTTGGATGTCTTATTTCCCTCCAAGCTGTTTCAGAAGAAATCCCAATCATTCAATCTTTGATGCCACCAATTTCTCTACTGACAGATGAAGTTTCACCTTAGCAGGGTCATGGGTAAGATGAGGAGAGCTGCAGAAAGTGGTGAAACATTGTGTCACCAGCCGTGGATGCAGCTGGCAAGGAAGCCGAGGGCTTTACACGCCTGCAAAACTTCATTGCCATCCTGCCCTGGTCTGGGGCTCGAGAGAGCTGGTCCAGCTGAAGGAGCCACAGCACTTGTCCTCCCAGCATACTGAGGCATGGAAATGATCCCACCAGCTCCCAAAAGAGAATATCTTCCCTCTGCCTTGGTGTGGCAAAGCAAATCCTCTTTCAGCAGGGATTAAAGGTGGCGGTTTCGTGTGCACACCACCAGAGTAGACACACATCCCTTCTGCTTCCACGCTGCAAGGGCAGGCAGCTGGGCAGGGCAGTGGCTCAGCTGCTTCTCAGAACCTCACACAAAGCTCTTATCCCTTGGGATTACTGAGGGCTGTGCTGAATGGAAAAATTTCACTAGTGCATGGAGCCTTCCTGAGAACTGCTCTGGGTGACCTGCTGCTAATAACCACCTGCAATACTCCTGCTCAGCTCTCCCACAGCATTCTCCAAAGAGGAAGAGCATCTTGGCACTGCCAATAAATTTCCTGACACATGAGCAGTGTACAATTTGAAGTACTTTTATTTATTTAGAGGCATTTCTGAGCATCTTATATAACATTAATGGATTTATCTTTAGCTCTCCCCTTTCGTCTCAATGATACCATGAAAGCATCACTGGAGGAGAACAGCAGAGACCTCTGAGTACTCTGTGTGTTTATTTTTATGTTCTTTTTTAAAAGACAGAAATGTTTGAAACAGCTTTGGGAAGAAATTAAGCACCTATTTCCATACCAGATGCAGTGCTCTTGGTTCTAGTCTTTCAGAGTAATTTCATTCTGAACTGATCCAAATTGAAACTCTTTTTCACTTCCAGATTGGCCTCCCCAGTAAA